>CM019064.1:218129908-218517443 GCA_009667805.1 Leptobrachium leishanense | reverse complement strand
TGTGGCCTTACCAGACCCCTGCCTACGACATATCCCAGGTACTTAGCTTCCTCCATCCCTACCGCACTTTTCTCAGGGTTAACAGTAAAGCCCGCTTTCTCAAACCGTCCAAAACCGTCTGAACCCGGGGAAGATGGGACTCCCAATCTGGACTGAAGATGACAATGTCATCCAGGTAGACCGAGGTATATCTCAGGTAGGGGCGGAGCACCCTATCCATCGCTCGTTGGAAGGTGGCCGGGGCTGAATGTAACCCAAAAGGCATCCGCTTATAATGAAAATGACCCTCTGGAGTGGAAAAAGCAGTCTTTTCCCTGGCTTCCTTAGTCAGGGGTATCTGCCAGTATCCCTTAGTAAGGTCCAGGGTGGTGATATAACGGGCCGGACCCAATTTCTCTATTAATTCATCCACCCTTGGCATGGGATACGCGTCAAATTTTGACACCTCGTTAAGTTTCCTGAAGTCATTGCAGAATCGCAGAGTGCCGTTGGGCTTCGGTACCAACACGATGATGCTCGACCATTCACTCTGTGACTCCTCAATGACATCAAGCTGAAGCATTTTTTTAACCTCTTCAGAAACAGCCTTTCTATGGGCTTCTGGGATGCGGTACGGCTTTACCCGAACCTTTACATGGGGTTCCGTCACAATATCATGTCCCGGTAGTCCTGAAAACATGCCTTTGTTTCTTTGCAGAAACTCCTTAACTTCTTGGGTTTGGGGTTTGGACAGGGTGGCAGCAATGTGTACTGCGTCAACACCATCAGACTCTATACCCACCCCAACCATGCCGGACACCTCTCGGTCTCTCCAGGGTTTTAACAAATTTATGTGGTAGATCTGGTATGGTTTTCTTTTCCCAGGCTGATGCACTCGGTAGTTTACTTCCCCTACTTTTTCAACCACCTCATACGGTCCCTGCCACTTGGCTAGGACCGACTTTCCACCGTGGGTATAAGTACTGCTACCCGGTCCCACCTGAAATTGCCGCAGCTTGGCTGACCGGTTGTACACCCTTTTCTGGGCCTCCTGAGCTTTCTGCAAATGTTCCTGTACCAAAGGCATCACTTTAGAAATTCTCTCTCTCATCTGAGAGATATGTTCAATGAGCGATTTGTGTGGAGAGGACTCACTTTCCCATGTCTCCTTCACCAAATCTAGCAATCCCCGGGGTCTGCGACCATACACCAGCTCAAAAGGTGAAAACCCCGTGGAGGCCTGAGGAACCTCTCGAATAGCAAACAGCAGTGCGGGAAGCAAATGATCCCAGTCTCTTCCATCTCTCTGCACAACCCTTTTAAGCATCATTTTCAGAGTTTTGTTGAATCTTTCTACCAGACCATCTGTCTGAGGGTGATAAACAGATGTTCGCAACTGCTTGATTTGGAACAACTTGCACACATCTGCCATCACCCGGGACATAAATGGGGTCCCCTGGTCTGTCAAAATTTCCCTTGGCAGGCCAGTTCTCGAAAACATAAAAAACAACTCCCGCGCAATGGCCTTTGATGTAGGGTTTCTTAAAGGAACCGCCTCTGGATACCTTGTGGCATAATCAAGAACCACCAGGATATATCGGTGTCCCCGAGCAGACTTCTCTAAGGGACCCACTATATCCATAGCGATGCGCTCAAAGGGCACCTCAATTATTGGCAGAGGCACCAAGGGGTTCCTATAATGGGGTGCTGGGGCAGTTAACTGGCAAACAGGGCAGGAGGAACAGTACCTCTTAACTGCGGCACCGATCCCTGGCCAGTAAAACCGGTCTGTTATCCGGGCCTCAGTTTTCTCAGCTCCCAGGTGACCACCTAGAGCATCATTGTGAGCCAGATCCAGCACCATTCTCTGGTAGGGCTGGGGTACTAGTAATTGTTCCACAATTTCTCCCCGAATTTCTGATACCGGTAGAACAGATCATTATTGACCGCAAAGTGAGGAAATCTTTTCTCTGCATCTGGTGCTTGAGGTACCCCACTGACAACAGTTACCTGTTCGCGAGCATTTATCAACATCGGGTCACCCATTTGAGCCCTGCCAAATGCACCTCTGGACACATCTAAGTCAGGGTGTACTGGATAAGAAGAACCCTCCCCCTCATCCACCCCAAGTGTAATATCTACAGGGGATAATTCTCTTCATCCTCTCCTACCATAACCGGCACGGGAGGGGATTCCCCCTCCTTGGGTGTCAACTCAGGTTGAGGAGCTAGGACACTCACATCAGTTACAACATTCTTATTTTGAACACATTTGAGCAACTCCTCATCAACAGTGTCCACAGTCATGTTTGGTGGGGGTGACCCTGAATTGTTCCCCAGTTCGATGGGCAGTTCAGTTTGTGCCAAGCACCATAGTTCAGCAAACAAGGGGCAGTCCCGTCCCACAATCACATCATGTATCAGAGTACTCACCACCCCGACCTCTTGGGTGACCGAAGTGTTCCTGGCGGAAATGGTGACAGGGATCAGCGGATACTCCCGAGTATCCCCATGGATACAGACAACCCGGAGGGTTCTTTGTACTGGACCGAGCCTTCCGACTACCCGGGCATGCACCAGGGTGACCATACTCCCAGAGTCCAGGAGAGCTTTGGCTGGGCGGTGATTCACCCACACAGTACATTCAAACTGACCCCCCTCTAGGTCAAGGTGGGTAGTGCACGTTGTGAGGGTGTAGAAAGACACTCTCCGAGCGGATCCACACTCCATGGGCTCCTCCTGTAGCGGACACTGTGCCCGGGTATGGCCCCAGGCGCGACACCTCCAACACTGTATATCGCCAGCAGTTCGGGTAGCGACAGGCCTCTGCAGAACCGAGGAAGATGATTTTGGGGTGCTGGTTCCCAGGTCCAGTGACGCTTCCTCCGAGGAACTGAAGCAGGCCTCACAGGTGGTGGCAAGACTGGTCCTCGATGACTGGTTGGTCTGAGCAGGTCCTCCACCACGGTGTATCTCTCCACCATCTCGACTACCAGTGCTGCAGTCTTGGGTCCCCATGGCTGACCCAGCGCTGTAGATCCTTTGGTAGAGACCTCAGGTAGTGGTCCATCACAACCCTTTCGACCATTTGCTCTCTAGTCAGGGTCTCTGGCTGCAACACTTTTTAACCAGCTGTCCTAAGTCATGCATCTGGGACCGGGGTGGCTGGTCAGGGCAGTACTTCCAGCCGTGAACACGTTGAGCCCGGACAGCAACAGTTACCCCAAGGCGGGCCAGAACCTCAGCTTTCAGCCGGTCATAATTCTTTGCATCTTCTAGTGGCAGGTCAAAATATGCCTTTTGAGGGTCTCCTGTCAGAAACGGGGCAATGAGACCGGCCCATTGGTCTTGGGGCCACCCCTCTCTCTCAGCAGTCCTTTCAAACGTGGTAAGAAATGCTTCCACATCATCACTGGCAGACAGTTTTTGGAGGAAATGACTGGCCCTTATGGAGACATGGTTACCAGTAGTGACCACTGCTTGATCACGTCCAGGTGCAAGTTGCTGCATGGCCTCCCGCAGGGCATTGATCTGCGTCTGTGTGGCTACCTGCTGTGCTGCAAGTTGTGCAGCCAGCAAATGGGTGCTTTCTTGTTGGGCAGCAACAGCCTGTGCCAGGGCTTGTTGCTGCTGAGCCATCGCCTCTTCATGGCGAGTCTGGGCCTGCACATTAACAAAGACCATCTGCTTAACGAGCTCCTCCATGGCTGTGGACTTCAGTGCAGCCTTAGCCCAGGACATGCAATCAGAACACTGTCCTTTAAAAATGTCAGTTTTTTTTTTTTTTTTTCACAAAAATTCCTCTTGCTTGGCGTGTGAGGGGTAGCAAATTACCCGCATTCGAAACACCAGTTGTGACGTTTGGGGGCCCACAGAGCACGTGCACAATGTCTTTCACAAACAAAACAGTTTTATTCACCCTTTCAGGGCAGTCAAAAAGGCAACATAATAAGTACACGCTTAATAGTGGCTTTACACTAGCCATAGCACACGGAGACAACACAAAGGGAATGTAATCACACATAGGAATTTGATATAACAGACTGAATCACTGGACATTAGTCACTATAACTCTATAGTTGTATTCTCAAGCAGCTTCACATACTGGCTTTTTATGTGGGTTATGATTTACAGGGTTATTCAAAGAGCTGTGTGTTTTAAATAATGTTGGAGTAACCCCCAAGGGCTAAGCAAAAAGTTGATGAACAAATTAATTTGTATACTGTATTTAAGTTCACTATTCTAATTGTTACAATTTTAAAGTGACGCAGCAGCAATGTACAATCTTTTGTTTTGAGCACTTGCTACAGTTGAGTAAATAATTATTTAGAACGGTAACTTTGTCTTTATTGAGGGAGAGGAGAGACTAATTTCAGGAATAGAGGAAACCTGAGCAGTAACTCACTCATATTTCACACTTGCACCATCATCATAATCAAGCCTGCGAGTGGATAAGTATTAACAGGGTTATCCAAAGAGATTCGAAAAGTCACCGCACGTTCGGTGACTTTTCGTTCTCTTCAATTCGGTTCCTTTTGCCGATTGCATTTCGGTGACCCTGCGGTGTATTCAGCAAGCACCACAGGGTCCCCGAATTGCAGGGAAAAGCTGCCGAAAACCTGCCGAACACTAACCGAATGCACGCTGAAAACAAGCAAAAACATCTGGATTAACCTTCGAAGAAGCCGAACAGGAGCCGAACAGGAGCCGAACAGGAGCCGAACAGGAGCCGAACAGGAGCCGAATCACACAGAGCTGAAGCAGCTGTGACGTAGAGGAGGCAGTGAATAAATTAGAAAAACCATTTGTATGAATCTGGGAAAATGAAAGGCTGTTTGCAAAGAAACTACTGAGCGAAAATGTCTGAAATTTTCACAGGAGGTCCAGGGAATGATACTAAAGAGGGCTGTTACAAAAAAAATAAGCAAACTGAAAAAAAATTTAAAAAAAATCGGACTTTTAATTTTTTTTTAAAAAATTCAGAAAAATGCTTAAAGTATCCTAAAAAATCTATAAATAAAGAGACTTTTTGCTGCAGAATTTTATAATGAACGGTTTATTAGATATTGAATTAAAACGGGAATATTTTTAACATTGAAGCCTATGGGATTCTCCTGAATAAATTTGCCGTATTAAACCACCGAATGGCAGGGCATTAGGGGAACCTTTCACTGCTGGTTTGTGTTCTCTGAATAGCCGAAGCAGTGATTCTCTATGGGGATTTCACTGCCCTCGAACAGGCACTGAACAGGCACCGTATGTTCAGGCAATTCGCCAGGATTTGGCGAATTGCCTGCTCTCTGGATAGCCGAATGGCCAGGAAAGGTAACCGAACGATGATTTTCAGCGTTCGGTTACCTTTCTCAAGCAATTCGGATCTCTTTGGATAACCCTGTAAGTGTATTAATTCGGTGAATTTGAAGCTATGTTGCTAATATACTATATGCGTGTGTGTGTAATCTATTGGGTTAAATACGCGCTAATTTATCCGTTCTAGTGATTTACATTGTTAGCTAGAATATGCTCGTTGATATTTGCTTCACTTTGTAATACTTGATCAAACCTTATTAGTTGTATAGTCTGTATGATCTTTTAAACATAGGTAGTCAGTGACCGCATGACTGGCAGCCATCTTAAACCTCAAAAAGTCACATGTGCTTCTGCCAATGAGGAAGTGCTGCAGCAGTAACTGTACAATCTGTTTAAACTTACATTTGCGCAACTAAATTAATCCAGATTGTTTCTGCCAGATTTATGAATATATAACAATTACTAACCAAATACACATCTAAATGTGTCTGTTATAATTTCTGAAGAGGCTTATCAACTAAACAGTGATTCTGTATGTTAGCAAATGCTGTGTCATTAGGTTAGTTCGGTTGGTTTAACTTCGGGTCTATAGATTAATATACTAAGCAAGAATCCGTTTCATTGTGGATGGAGGTAAAAGACTTTCACATGTGCAGCTTGGTTCTATTGATAAGGAATTCCAGCCAGCCCTGAGGATTCATAAAATGGAGGACAATGCAGCCCCTTATGTACAGAACATCTATGCTCTTTCTCAACTCAAAATGGAGACAGCGTTATTTACATTTCGCAAGGGGAAAGAACAATGGCTGAGATAACAGTGAGCTGGTGATCTTAGTTGCTGGGGGGAGGGAAGGGGCTGATGAAAGCATGTGAAAACAAAAGGAATTCATTACTTACAGGTGGGTGTACACTATACAAAGACTGGATCGTAATATAGAGGTTACGCTATACAGAGGGAATACAATACTCTACATGATACACAGAGCAAGGGAATGTAAGGAAAATACATACAAATAAACATTGGGGCGGCCGTTTCTTTGCAGAGACAATAAGTAAGGAAGATGTTTCTGTTAGCTACCATTCATTCAATCAGGTGGTGATTTTGGTAAGGGTAGCTGGCGAGGGGACAGGGTTACCTATGCTTGATCTAGATGCAGCCTTCAGGCCGTACCGCTGTGTCCAGGGGGTTTTCTTTTAATGGGGTGTAAATTCGATGGGTAATTTTACATCGATATCTGAAGGAAAAGGAATCCTCAGACCACCATCTGCTGACCTATAAGAAGGACCCTATAAGTAGTTAAATGACACCCCATGAATTATAATAGTTTTAAGATAAATTGATAGTCAGCAGTATTATAGGACTAAGGTTCACTTCTCGAGATGTTTGCAAATGTCTTTAGAATAACAAGGACACTGATGTTTGCAAATGTCTTTAGATGCTGATGTTTGCAAATTTCTTTGAAGTGATGTCTGGAAAAGTGCTGATGCCTGAAGAAATGCTGATATCTCAAGAAATCACATGCCGAGGCCACGGGAAGGTCTAGAAATGTGTCACCAGACCTGTATTGAAACTGGCCAATGAACTATGTTATGTTTTGAAAATGTTAACTAATGAAATAAAGAGCCAGCGCCTTGACACAGGGTATAAATATGTGTCAAGAACCGTTGGAAGGCAGAGAGAAATTGCCAGACAAAATTACATGCCTCGTGTGTTTTTTTTAAAGGATTTTCTCTCTCCCTGCGCAGAAGGAGAGTTAACTCAAGGTGTGCCTAAGACAGGGTCTTAGGGGTTAAGGACGGACAATTGGAGACCATTATTCTCTTCAATCTGGAGGCACTGCTGAGATGAACGGTCACCCCTCGTCCTGGTGAGTATATTGTCTTGTCTGGACGAGGGCAATGACAGCGTTTATCTCGAACTAAAGTTAGTTGTCCATGTCCTATAGAAGTTAAAAGAAAAACGTTGCCAGGGGCCGTTTATTATAGAATTAAAAAGAAAACGTTGCCAGGGGCCGTTTTATTACAAGTTAAAAAGAAAACGTTGCCAGGGGCCGTTTTATTACAAATTAAAAAGAAAACGTTGCCAGGGGCCGTTTTATTACAAATTAAAAAGAAAACGTTGCCAGGGGCCGTTTTATTTAAAGATGGAGTGGGTCAGGGACCACACTCAATAGAAGGGACATTATATGTCCAATTGATCACACCTTGCGTTAACCCTCATAAAATGTATAGAGTATAAGAATATTACAGTATAAGAATATTACAGTATAAGAATATTACAGTATAAGAATATTAGAGTGTTAAGATTCACTGCTGAACGATCTGTAAGGTAAAACAGACGTCCATCAGTTGTGATAATAGAGTTATAAGTTAAAATAACGAACAATCCGCAAGGTGAGGCGGAAAAGTCGTTATGTATATGTATATATATATATATGTATATATTGTTAAAGTATATATTATTATAGAGTGATAAGTTAATTGGTTGGCAGGAAAATCTGTAAGGTAGGGCAGACTTTTGCCCCTTTGTATACTGATGGTACTGTGTATATATATATGTATATATAAGAGCTGACTGGTTGGACATTGTTTGCTGTGAGGTGTATGTTGTATTAAGCAGAGGTGTTTGTTGGCCATTTGTGTGTTAGTTGCTGACTGATGGGGTGGATGATGTTGGTCATGTATGCAGTTACTAACCGGAGATACATATATTGTGAAGCTAGTTTTTATATACTATTGGATTGTGGTTTATAAATTTTTGTTTATGATATGAAGGAATTATATAACTACAAAATAAAAAGCAAAAGATTAGAAGTTTGATTCTCGAGATTAGGGGAGGATTCACTAAATAAGTTTTTATTATTTATCCTTAAATTGGCTCATTTTTTGTTGATCCATGTGGCATAGAGAGATATATATATATAGTAAGAATTTAAGTTGTTTTTCTTTTTGAGCACTGTGAAGAGCCTCTCTTTTTTCTTTCTTTCTCTATTTTACCTGCCTGATTATTCAATTGTACAACTAGCCATGGGTATTTAAAGTAGCAAGGTTAAAGAATATCCCTTACCGAAAATAGGAGAGTTTTGTAAAGATTATGTAGCACGAGTAGGGGGCACAGATTGCTATTTAATCAACCCATGGATAGATAGTATGGCGGGATGGACAGAAGCAGTGGAGTTGTGATCCTTTCCTCAGACAGGGAGACCACAGCCCATTCTATATGGATATAGTGAAAGGATTATGTCTTGGTGACACCGAGGCATGGCCCCACTATGCAGGAGACCCTCAATGGGATATGACATATATGCGTTTGGGAGGAGAGCAGTGATTAATATCTGCAGGATATTGGTTTAATAGAGTCAATAAACAATGCAAGAAACTAAGTCCAGATGGTCTACATAGCGAAAGATTACATCAAATAGAATTAAGCATATTACGGAGAAAACAGGAAGTCCCACGAGCGGACTGGGGCCCTCGCCCCCCTCCCTCTTATAAATACACAATGTATCCTTCACTTGCTGGTTTCCAAGACACCGAAATACTCGGTGCTGTTGCAGCAATCGAATGTACATCGTCAGCCCCTAGTAAACCACAAATAGAAGATACTAGGGACATAAAAATGATAGACGAGATAAGAGCAGAAGGAAAAGAGGAAGATAACAAAAAGTCCGATCCCTAAGATCAATACACGCACACAAACAGGAACAGAGATAAAACCTCCTGACTTTTACACATTTTGCGGTGAGAAACAAAATCACTTTCCGTTTATGACCGTGGGGAATAAGTTACTTAAAAAGGCGATAGAAATAGAAGATATTAATAGAATTTTTAAACATTGTCAAAAAAAGAGAAAGAGGACGGACTACGTCCTATGATTGACCAGTTTCTACAGGATGGTATCCTGGAACCTGTAGTCTTCCCCTTCAGTACCCCAATTAACCCCGTGAACAAAGCTGACGGGACTGTCAGGTTCATTCAAGACTTGCGCGCAGTTAATTCCCTAGTGATTCTAATTGCGCCAATTGTCCCAGATGTCACGTCACTTCTGTCATCAATATCAGTGACACATACACATTTTTCTGTAATTGACCTGAAGAATGCATTTTTTAGCATCCCTGTACATCCGGACACGGCATTGTTTTTTGCATTTTTCATTTGAAGGCACCCAATTTACATGGAAAAGGTTATCTCAGGGGTACGTTGACGCCCCAGTGGTCTACAGTATTGTACTGCAGGCCACTCTGAAATTCTGGCACCCCAGCCATGGTTCTGTCCTGCTGCAATACGTGGATGATCTCCTCGTATGCAGTTCATCAGAGGAGGCCTGCCGGGAGGATGGTAAATCACTTCTTAGATGGTTATAGGAATGTGGGTACAAGGTTTCCCTTAAAAAAAAAAAAAAAAAAAAATGCAGTGGTGTCAAATGCAAGTTGAATATTTAGGGTTTGTTCTCAGACAGGGGGAACGGAGCATCAGTCAGAAGAGAGTCCAGTCTGTCACGGGCCTGGTCAACCCGAAAACTAAGAAGGACATGCTGTCATTCTTAGGCATGATAAACTGTTGCAGACAGTGGATCCCTGACTGCTCCTATTATGATAACATTCTGAGACAAGCCACCCTGTTGGGTCAATCCAATGTGATAACGTGGTCTAATGAAATGTTAAATGCTTTTAAGGTTCTCAGAAATGCAATGATGATAAGCCCCGCGCTAGGCCTCCCTGATTATGTACTTTCATTTCATCTGTTTGCAAGGGACAATTGTACAACCAAGGCCGGGGTACTGACGCAAGAACATGGGGGCCGGTTGTGCCCCATAGCATTTTTTTCAAAGATTTTGCCAGTAACGGTACAAGGGATGCCGGCCTGTTTGCGTGCCCTGGCAGCATGTGCAATGGCCGTTAGTATGGCAAGCCAATACACATTAGGGTACGAAACACCTACACACAACCATGATGTTTTATTTTTACTTAAGGGCATACATACACGGCACATGTCACAGCGCTTTAGTGGATATGAAGTCACACTGCTAAGCAACCCTGCACTGCACATAGCATACAGTTCAAGTGTCTCTGGTCCAGCACCAATCCTAAACGCTTTACTGGGTCTTAAGAATCCCTTAGATACCATCCCACTCGAACATGACTGTGCTCTCTCCATTGAGTCTGAAACTGCACCCCGCACTGATCTCATGTCAACACCTGTTCCGGACGCAGATGTCGTCTTTGTTGACGGCTCCTGTACCCGCCCCAATGACAACACTTATTATGCAGGCTATGCAGTAGGTTCAACTCCCTGACACTGTTCTAGAGTCAGGGCCTGTACCCTACCAGTCTGCCCAGGCAGCAGAACTGATTGCATTAACACGAGCATGCAGGCTCTATGCGGTTAGACCTGTCACGATATACACTGACTCCAAATATGTTTATGGTGTGGTCCATGACCATGGGACGATATGGGAAAAGAGGGGATTTGTGGCCGCAGATGGCAAGAAGATTTCCCATTCGACCCTGGTCACGGACCTCCTAGCAAGCGTTCTTATGCCCTCTCAGATAGCGGTGTTACATTGTAGAGCACACACCAGAGCCTCAGATCCTATTGCAAAAGGGAATCATCTGGCTGACCAAGCAGCTAAACGAGCAGCACAACAGGACATAGCTAAACTAGTAATGCCGGTTTTGCGACCTCCCACAATGGATGGGGACCAATTATTCTGTACCTTACAAAAATATGCAACCACAGAAGAGCTAAAAGATTGGTGCTACCCCATTTTACAAAAAAATTCAAATACTGGCCTAATTACCAAAGATGGGAAACCTTGTATTCCCCAGAGTAGCGCCTCACTTTTCATTGATCATTTTCATGGGGTAGGCCACAATAGTATCGCTACAACCATCACCTTACTCAGTCAGCATTTTTACATCCAGAATTTGCGCAGCTTGGTACGAGATTATGTCTCAAGATGTATTATATGCCTTAGGAATTACCCAAACAATCCACACAAGGTAGACCATCAACATCTAGACTACCCTACCACCCCATTCACGCACCTACAAATAGATTTCACACACATTCCTCGAGCAGAAGGTAAAAGGCAAGAATATGCTCTAGTCATCGTGGATATGTTTTCACGATGGCCTGAGGTATTTCCCACAAAGGCAGAAGATGCAAAAACTGTAGTGCGTATACTGACACAGGAGATAATCCCACGATGGGGAGTCCCGCTGCAGCTCAATTCCGATAAAGGCACAGCATTCACCTCACGTGTAAGTAAGAGTCTAGTTCGAGCTTTGCAGGTGGAATGGAAATACCACATTCCTTGGCACCCGCAAAGTTCCGGGTTGGTCGAAAAAATGAACCGTTCGGTGAAGGACCGCCTTAGGAAAGCAACAGGGGGCACCTTTAAGAATTGGAAATTGGTACTCCCCATCATTCTGGCTGAAATCAGAATGGCGGTTAATAGGAACACAGGCTACTCCCCCTTCGACATACTTATGGGCAGACCCTTTCCATTACCATGGTCTACAGGTAGGCTAACAGTGGAGACAGGGGACTTAGAGCAGATAAGGAATGAATATGTTAGGCAGCTGATCTCAACCCTCGAGACAACCAGAAACGAAGTTATATTTAAGTTCCCCTTTCTTTCAGACAAATCTACCCACCTATTTAATCCAGGAGACAAGGTGCTGGTAAAGCGGCTACAGAAAGGAAAAAGACCAGAGGATTTCGCCTATGGACCAGAGACCACGGTGGTAGCTGTAACCCGCACAGCTATACTGACAGAGGACAGCCCAGTCTGGATTCAACAAGGGACCCTCTCGAGTCAAGCGGATTCAACAAGGGACCCTCTCGAGTCAAGCGGATTCAACAAAGGACTCAACAAGGGGTACTAACGGGGGCAGCTAATAGCCTTGGCCTCCATCAGGAAGAGGACCCGGACCAAGAAATGTGAGGGTAGATAGCCCTGGTTTCCAACAAAGAGAAGATGACAACCAATGATCCTTTTCGAAGAGTATGGAGACGCATGGGGGGGGGAAGAAAAAGACTGAAATAATATGTTTACCCCCCCTTCGGAACATATATCACAACCCCTATTGTCCACACCCCCTACCAGAAAGAACCCCAACCCAAACCATCACTGTCTGGCCACTGTTGTTTCTTTATTGTCCACCATTACTGCAGTATGATACTGTACAAGGCAACTGTATATATATGTGTAACCGATGAGTACTGGGGACATAATTGTGATTATTGGGGCGCAGTGGGGTGGGACACGGGCAATATGGGATATGGTACTTCTGATGCCGTAGTTAACAGATGGGGATATAAACCAGATAGCGCCGCACGACGACGCAGTTCCGAGGGACAAAGCCTATTAAATCGTATGACTTTAATTGGGAGAGGTGGGTGGCGGTGCTCAATAAGAAGCGGAGCTCAGTCAGTACAATTGACGTTGACTATACAACACCCTTCCCAGGCCGACACGGGTGTCTATGTAATGGGAATAAACGTAACTGCCACAACCAAATTCCCTCGATACAAGTTCAAACTCCAAGATATGGCCATTTATAAGAAGGAAGAGAACCCATTCCTACCCAGGAAATATGGAGAGGTAGTGAGACCTCCTCCTCTCCTACCTAACACCAAATCAATAGCCAATCCCACCTATGAAGACAGCATAGTAATGGAAACAGGATTTTCAGATGTAAATGTTTGGCTAGAATGGGTAAAATTTAGTGCCCTAAACAATAACCGTACAAATTGTTATGTGTGTCAATATTGATGTTATAGGGGTACCAAGAGGGGTCCCTGATGAATTTAAAGCAAGGGATCAGGTAAAGGCAGGGTTTGAGTCATTCCTAGCACCTCTTGTTACTATTAATAAGAATATAGATTGGATTAACTATTTATATTATAACCAGCAGAGATTTGTTAATTATACTCGCGAAGCTTTACAGGGCCTCGCTGACCAACTACAATCCACATCCATTATGACGTTCCAGAACCGGATGGCTCTGGACATGATATTGGCTGAAAAAAGAGGTGTATGCAAAATGATAGAGGGGACAGGTACATGCTGTACCTACATCCCTGATAATGTAGGCCCAAATGGCCAAGGGTAACCCCACCACCATGATGTACAGTACACCTCTACCGTCCACTCCAAATGATTATGCAGAATATGTCCAACTCCGCCGAATAGCTAATAGGAAGTAAAATATACTGTATGTTAGGAAGATAAATAGGCACTGGGAGACTGCCATGTGTTACCCGTTCCGTGGCAGGTACAGCCCCCCCTAGTTCTATATTGATCCACATGGGTATTGAGGGTCTCGCTCCCCAACCCATACTAACTTACAGTAGATAGATGAAACAAAGAAAGAATCAAATAGTATGATCATACTATGATTCTAAGAGGGGATTGAAGGAAAAGGAATCCTCAGACCACCATCTGCTGACCTATAAGAAGGACCCTATAAGTAGTTAAATGACACCCCATGAATTATAATAGTTTTAAGATAAATTGATAGTCAGCAGTATTATAGGACTAAGGTTCACTTCTCGAGATGTTTGCAAATGTCTTTAGAATAACAAGGACACTGATGTTTGCAAATGTCTTTAGATGCTGATGTTTGCAAATTTCTTTGAAGTGATGTCTGGAAAAGTGCTGATGCCTGAAGAAATGCTGATATCTCAAGAAATCACATGCCGAGGCCACGGGAAGGTCTAGAAATGTGTCACCAGACCTGTATTGAAACTGGCCAATGAACTATGTTATGTTTTGAAAATGTTAACTAATGAAATAAAGAGCCAGCGCCTTGACACAGGGTATAAATATGTGTCAAGAACCGTTGGAAGGCAGAGAGAAATTGCCAGACAAAATTACATGCCTCGTGTGTTTTTTTTAAAGGATTTTCTCTCTCCCTGCGCAGAAGGAGAGTTAACTCAAGGTGTGCCTAAGACAGGGTCTTAGGGGTTAAGGACGGACAATTGGAGACCATTATTCTCTTCAATATCTGTTTACCCATTGGGGTGGGCAATATCCCGTGCCCCCCTTTTTATAAGAATTATACTCTTATCCTCTTCTTACACTTTTTCCCCATGTAAGTTACCTTCTACTAACCCCCCCCAGCCCCCCCCTACTTGCCCCCACCCCCTCCCTTTCCCGTAAATAAAAACACAACAAAGTATTGGCATTTTGAAAAGGTCACGTCTTTTATTACTTAAGGCCAAATTCTTTGCCTCTAAGGCAGAATTATTATTATCGATCCTCGTATGCCAAATACGCTTCACCAGATAACACTGGCAGCCAGATAACACTGGCAACTGCAATGCACCACAAGCATTGCCCAGAAATAGCGCCCCACGTGGCTAAGCAGGCTGACCACACATCTGCTCAGTTTATTTTTATGGCAGATAGCAGGCCGAGAGGATCTGCAAACCAGGAAGGCACCTGAGCTTGGCCGTACGAACCCCACTCACCCCGTACCCTGCAGACCATCCCCCCACTATCGCCCTCCACGTGCCAGGCCGCCTATTTCACCGCTCCTCCTAACCTAAACCATGTCCATCTTAAGCGCAATCCCCCAGCTGTGGCCTGACCAAACCACCAGCTGGCTTCCTGCCACATGGTAAAGTACCCAATGCAAGCGCAATTCACGCAGTTGCGGCCGTAAAAAACCACCAACTGGCTTCAAGCCTCGTGGGATACTTATCTGATCGATATAATTGCTCTAAACCATGCTTTTAATCAAAGAACAATCCCCCAACCCTGGCCGTTCAAAAACCTCAGGCTGGCTTCATGTCACATGGTGTATATAATGTGATAGAATAGGTAGACTAACCATGTCCATATTTAGACAATCCCCCAGACATGGCCGTATAAGCCACGAACCGGGTTCATGTAACATGGCATATTTCCATATGGGAAACCACGGGCGGTCTTGCATGAGTGGTGGAATCACCACTCCATTGCCCCTATCCATGGTGCTTCTGCTGCGTGACCTTTCCGACGTTGTGGGAAACAGCATCTATGAAAGAGAAAACAAAACAGGGTGGGTTGGGTGGGAGTAAATGAAAAATCATTGCAATACCTCAATGTCCCCTGCCCAGCCATTTTATATCCTCCCTTCCATTGTTTCTCCATTGTACCCAATCACAAAGAGCCATGCTTCAGCTCATAGAACAAAGCCTGATCCCATATAACAAGGAAACCTCCTTTCTTTCCCTCTTGCATAATACAGAGATAACTCTTAAGCCTTTTTCATTCCTAATTAGTCATTCTCTCGAACTAAGAATTATACTCTTATCCTCTTCTTACACTTTTTCCCCCATGTAAGTTACCTTCTACTAACCCCCCCCCCCTACTTGCCCCCACCCCCTCCCTTTCCCGTAAATAAAAACACAACAAAGTATTGGCATTTTGAAAAGGTCACGTCTTTTATTACTTAAGGCCAAATTCTTTGCCTCTAAGGCAGAATTATTATTATCGATCCTCGTATGCCAAATACGCTTCACCAGATAACACTGGCAGCCAGATAACACTGGCAACTGCAATGCACCACAAGCATTGCCCAGAAATAGCGCCCCACGTGGCTAAGCAGGCTGACCACACATCTGCTCAGTTTATTTTTATGGCAGATAGCAGGCCGAGAGGATCTGCAAACCAGGAAGGCACCTGAGCTGGCCGTACGAACCCCACTCACCCCGTACCCTGCAGACCATCCCCCCACTATCGCCCTCCATGTGCCAGGCCGCCTATTTCACCGCCACCAAAAACGAGGACCCTCTTTTTACTGCCACCAATAAAAAACCGTGACCTTTTCTCTTACCCTACAAAAGGCTCCTTATCGCGCCTTCAATGAAGAGTGTGTTCCCAGCCTTATCACTCCTTTCAATGAACTCCTCACTTCTTGCTCCTATTTCAGGGTGCTCCAAAACCATTGCCAAATAACATCAGCAAATGCAATGCACCACACATATTGCCCAGAAATAGCGGCCCCACGTGGCTAAGCAGGATGACCACACATCTGCTCAGGGGTCTCTTTATATCGCAAATAGCAGGCCGAGAGGATCTGCAAACCAGGAAGGCACCTGAGCTTGGCCGTATGAAACCACACTCACCCCGTACCCTGCAGACCCTCCCCCTACCATTGCATCCCCACGTGCCAGGCCGCTATTTCACCACTCACAATACCTATCTCTTCTCTAGCTGTCCCCTAAATGTAGTACCATAATATCTGGCTTACCCCTCTTTCTCCTGGATGTCTTTGCTATTCCCAATAACTGCCCCACCCCCTACCTTGCTTCCCTATCCATCTAATCCCTACTTCAATTACGCTGCACCCCGGGGTCGCTCCTCTCTTGGTGCCAGCAGCATGACTCTCCATCCAGTGCACATAGGAGTGTCCCAGGATCCGAACTCTCATTGCGTGTCCTGCAAATAACCAAAATGTAAACTATTAACGGTAATGCACACACAGTGTACCCGAACTGAAAAGAAACCAAAAGAAACAAGGAAACAAATTATTATTATTAAACAAAACAATTGTTCCCCATAAGTTTCCCTTCATTTCTTTAATGACCTCACATATCTCCTATATACTTCCCATTTCCATCTCCCCATCTTTTAAATTCGATCCTTTGGGTAACCCAATTCTGCCTCCAGTACCAGCAGCTCCTATCCTGAAAGAATGGGGGCAAATATAACTCCCCTTTCCACCAAGCCCCTCCGTGGCCTGCTGCGGAACCATTTGAATTGATACCCGGACAAGTTAGTACCACTCTTGTGTCCCCAGAACATGCGACCGTTTGAAGGAGTCGCCTCCAAGTATCCCCTCATACATACCACTGGGCATACTTCCCCACCATGGGCACCTAGAGCAATTGTTTTCTCAATCCTTAGGGCAGCTGTAAAACTAAAACAAATGCTGCCCTACCAAGATTGTTATCAGCTCCATCTTATCTCCTACTTGTACTCTGCTGTCAAGATCTTCCTCACCACGAATTGTTTAGCCCAGTCCTCCTCTTCCTTTAACCGAGCAAAGTATGAAAAATACCACTAAATAGTT
This sequence comes from Leptobrachium leishanense, assembly GCA_009667805.1. NCBI lineage: Eukaryota > Metazoa > Chordata > Amphibia > Anura > Megophryidae > Leptobrachium > Leptobrachium leishanense. The sequence continues at coordinate 218,500,087 of CM019064.1, read as the reverse complement.
CCAAGCTGTCCTTTATTGACTTACCGCCGAACTTCAGTAGCTATTTGAAAAACAACTTTCTGCCCTATTTCCTCTGTCCCTTTAAAACTCGATCCAACCCTTTCCCTGCTTGCTCTACGGTGCCCATGTCTTCTGCAACAACAATCTCCTCACCAAATCATTGATGCCCTCTAACTGCTCCCCATCTGGCAAAGAAATGGAGGGCAGTCTTCTCCCGGATATTTATTTATTTATATATATATTTTTTTTAAATATTATTATTATTATTATTATATTTATTTATTTATTTTATTATTTTTTTTTTTATTTATTTATTTTTTTTTTTTTTCCTTCCTCCCGGTGCCAAATATCGGAACACATCCCACCTGAAACTGGACAATGTATCCGCCACCACCTTCCTTACCCCCGGTATGTGATTACCGTGAAATTAATATTGCTTTCCAAACATTTCAACACCAAATACCTGACATAGGCTCCAACCTGCGGTGATGATGCAGACAACATATCAACACCAAATACCTAGATTAGAGGGGCAGAGGTATAAAAGTAACATCAGGAAGCATCATTTTACTGAGAGGGTGGTGGATACATGGAACAGTCTTCCAGTTGAAGTGGTAGAGGCCAAAAACAGTGATTGATTTTAATCAGGCATGGGATAGGCATAAGGCTATCCTAAACAAAAGATAAATCCAGGTAAAGTATCCATGTAATTGGGCGTTTTTATCTGCCAAATTTCTATGTTTCTATGTCTACCTGACATAGGCTATAACCTGCTGTGTTGATGCAGACATGCATGTAACATGGTGTTATTCAGCACTTGCACCACACCTTGAATATCAGACCCAAAAATAGAAAAGGCGGAGGGGAGGGATGTTTTTTTATTTTTATATTTTTTATTTATTTATTTTTTAATTCTATCCCCCACAGTGGTATTGCCACGACGATTGGCTAAATAAAAAATTCCAGAAACACCAAGCCTTGCACCCATCCATGAATCTACTCCTGGGCCATTTGCCTGCTCACCATTTGAAATTACACTAGACCATTTGATCTTAATGTCTAAACTTATTTGTTACCCCCCCCGATCCTACCTCACTCTCCAGTCCCTTAGGAACCCGTTACCATGAAATCGCCCAAGTAATGTACTATACGCCTCCTCCCCGCTCCCTATCTCTTCTCCACTAAGCAATGCAAAAAGTAGGAAGCCTTTAAAAAGGGGAGCACGGGATATTGGCCACCCCAATTGGTAAACAGATATCGATGTAAAATTACCCATCAAATTTACACCCCATTAAAAGAAACCCCCTGGACACAGCGGTACGGCCTGAAGGCTGCCTCTAGATCAAGCATAGGTAACTCTGTCCCCTCGCCAGCTACCCTTACCAAAATCACCACCTGATTGAATGAATGGTAGCTAACAGAAACATCTTCCCTACTTATTGCCTCTGCAAAGAAACGGCCGTCCCAATGTTTATTTGTATGTATTTTCCTTACATTCCCTTGCTCTGTGTATCATGTAGAGTTGTCCCTCTGTATCTAACCTCTGTATTACGATCCAGTCTTTGTATAGTGTACACCCCCCTGTAAGTAATGAATTCCTTTTGTTTTCACATGCTTCCATCAGCCCCTCCCCTCCCCCCAGCAAGTAAGGTCAGCAGCTCACTGTTATCTCAGCCATTGTTTGGATTCTAAGAGCGACTGGTTTGTTTGTGCACCTTCCCCTCTGTATGTGTGTGTCCCCTTGCGAAATGTAAATAACGCCGTCTCCATTTTGAGTTGAAAAAGAGCAAGGATGTTCTGTACATAAGTGGCTGCATTGTCACCATTTTATGAGTCCTCAGCCCTGGAATCCCTTATCAATAGAACAAATCTGCACATATGAAACTGATTCTTGCTTAGTATATTAATCTATAGACCCGAAGTTAAACCAACCGAACTAACCCAATGACACAGCATTTGCTAACATACAGCATCACTGTTTAGTTGATAAGCCTCTTCTGAAATTGTAACAGACACATTTAAATGTATATTTAGTTAGTAATTGTTGTATCTTCATAAATCTGGCAGAAACAATCTGGATTAATTTAGTTGCGCAAATGTAAGCTTAAACAGATTGTACAGTTACTGCTGCAGCCCTTCCTCATTGGCAGAAGCACATGTGACTTTTTGAGGTTTAAGATGGCTGCCAGCCATGCGGTCACTGACTACCTATGTTTAAAAGATCATACAGACTATACAACTAATAAGGTTTGATCAAGTATTACAAAGTGAAGCAAATATCAACGAGCATATTCTAGCTAACAATGCAAATCACTAGAACGGATAAATTAGCGCGTATTTAACCCAATAGATTACACACACACACACATATAGTATATTATCAACATAGCTTCAAATTCCCCGAATAAATACACTTAATACTTATCCACTCGCAGGCTTTATTATGATGATGGTACAAGTGTGAAATATGAGTGAGTTACTGCTCATGTTTCCTCTATTCCTGAAATAAGTCTCTCCTCTCCCTCAATAAAGACAAAGTTACCGTTCTAAATAATTATTTACCCAACTGTAGCAAGTGCTCAAAACAAAAGATTGTACATTGCTGCTTTGTCACTTTAAAATTGCAACAATTAGAATAGTGAACTTAAATACAGTATTAATTTATTCAACTTTTTGCTTAGCCCTTGGGGTTACTCCAACATTATTTAAAAACACACAGCTTTTGAATAACCCTGTAAATCATAACCCACATAAAAGGCCAGCATGTGAAGCTGCTTGAGAATACAACTATAGAGTTATAGTGACTAATGTCCAGTGATTCAGTCTGTTATATCAAGTTCCTATGTGTGATTACCTTCCCTTTGCGTTGCCTCCGTGTGCCATAGCTAAGTGCTTGTGGGATCTGCGTGTGCTATGGCTAGGTTTCTGTGTGTTTCTAGTGTGTGATTTGGCGTGCTATAGCAAGTTTTTATTTTAATTTTATGTTTTATATATATATATATATATATATAATCTACACACACACATACATACATTATATCCTCTAATTTTTTATTTAATTTCTTTTTTATTTCTCTTAGTGTATACTACATTAGTGATTTCAGTGTGTATAGAGAGGAATTTCGTGATTTCAGGGTGCATGATAGCTACAGCATTAGCGTGACTTTGTGTGTTATACCGAGGTTATACGTTTTATATCATTATGTATAGTGTGTTTCTACTGTCCTGTGTTTGTGTAGGGTGTTTATATGGGTTGCTTATTTTGATTTTGGCTTCATACATGGATAAAATCAAATTGGACAGTCAGTCATGTGCTATACTGAGCACATAAACTAATAAGGCACAACAGTCCACAGACAGCCAAAGCAAAATTAATGGTAATCCTAATAACATACAAAACAAAAAATCCCTGAATTCTGGCAGAGTTATCCCAGAACAATAACCCATTAGAAATTACTATCACGCAGCTGGACACCCAATGAACAAGGAATATTGGTTTGCAAATTGAAACAAATATAAATAAGCATCCACTAAATAAACCTTCAAATACATACAATAGTAAACCCACACCTATTCCTCCAAAAAATAATGGAACTAGAAACATATATATATATATATAGCAGACTTATGATAATAGAGTATGCATAACAGATTGATACAGCAAGTAATACTCATCCAGTCCTTGGTTTGCATATGATGATGGTGGTGGCAAAAGGGAGCTAGCCGCCGCCCTGTCTCTCCAGTAAATGAAAAATCATTGCAATCCCTCAATGTCCCCTGCCCAGCCATTTTATATCCTCCCTTCCATTGTTTCTCCATTGTACCCAATCACAAAGAGCCATGCTTCAGCTCATAGAACAAAGCCTGATCCCATATAACAAGGAAACCTCCTTTCTTTCCCTCTTGCATAATACAGAGATAACTCTTAAGCCTTTTTCATTCCTAATTAGTCATTCTCTCGAACAAGGCTTCCTACTTTTTTGCAGTGCTTAGTGGAGAAGAGAGCGGGGAGGAGACGTATAGTACATTACTTGGACGATTTCATGGTAATGGGTTCCAAAGGGACTGGAGAATGAGGTAGGATCGGGGGAGGGGGTAACAAATAAGTTTAGTTGATCGGGGAGAATTGTAGGTGGTTTGGGGGGAATGGCCAGACAGACATTAAGATCAAATGGTCTAGTGTAATTTCAAATGGCGAGCAGGCAAATGGCTCAGGAGTGGATTTCAATGGATGGGTGCAAAGCTTGGCGTTTCTGTAATTTTTTATTTTTCAATCGTCGGGGCAATGCCACTGTGGGGGGATAGAATTAAAAAATAAATAAATAAGTAAATAAAAAATAAATATAATATAAAAAAAAAATCCCCCCCCCCTTTTTTAATTTGGCGTCGTCTGATATTCAAGGTGTGTGCAAGTGCTGAATAACATGTCTGCATCACCACCGTAGGTTGTAGCCTATGTCAGGTATTTGGTGTGATATGTTTGAAAAGCAATATTAATTTCACGGCAAATCACATACCGGGGGGAAGGAAGGTGGGTGGATACATTGTCCAGTTACAGGTGGGATGTGTCCCGACATTTGGCACCGGGAGGAAGGAAAGAATAAAAAAAAAAAAAAATTAATAATAAAATAAATAATAAATACAAAAACAAAAAAAAAAAAAATGGGTGAAGACTGCCCTCCATTTCTTTGCCAGATGGGAACAGTTAGAGGGCATCAATGATTAGGAGAGGAGATTGTTGTTGCAGAAGACATGGGCACCATAGAGCAAGCAGTGAAAGGGTTGGATCGAGTTTTAAAGGGACAGAGGAGGTAGGGCAGAATGTTGTGTTCAAATAGCTACTGAAGTTCGGCGGTAAGTCAATAAAGGACGGCTTGGAACTATTTAGTGGTATTTCATACTTTGCTCGGTTAAAGGAAGAGGAGGACTGGGCTAACAATTCGTGGTGAGGAAGAATCTTGGCAGCAGAGTACAAGTAGGAGATAAGATGGAGCTGATAACAATCTTTGTAGGCAGCATTTGTTTTAGTTTTACAGCTGCCCTAAGGATTGAGAAAACAATTGCTCTAGGTGCCCATGGTGGGGAAGTATGCCCAGTGGTATGTATGAGGACATACTTGGAGGCGACTCCTTCAAACGGTCGCATGTTCTGGGGGCAAGGTGGTACTAACTTGTCCCGGGTATCAATTAAAAATGGTTCCGCAGCAGGCCACGGAGGGGCTTGGTGGAAAGAGAGTTATGTTTGCCCCCATTCTTTCAGGATAGGAGTGCTGGTACTGAGGCAGAATTGGGTTATCCAAAGGATCGAAGTAAAAAGATGGGAGATGGAAATGGAAGCGTATAGGAGATATGTGAGGTAATTAAAGAAATGAAGGGAAACCTTATGGGGAACAATTGTTTTGTTTTATAATAATAATTTGTTCCCTTTTTCTTTTGGTTTCTTTTCAGTTCGGGGTACCTGTGTGTGTGTGTGCATTACCGTTAATAGTTTACATTTTGGTCATTTGCAGGACACGCAATGAGAGTGCGGATCCTGGGACACTCCTATGTGCACTGGATGGAGAGTCATGCTGCTGGCACCAAGAGAGGAGCGACCCTGGGTGCAGCGTAATTGAAGTAGGGATTAGATGGATAAGGAAGCAAGGTAGGGGGTGGGCCAGTATTTGGAAATAGTAAAAACATCCAGGATAAAGTGGGGTAAGCCAGATATTATGGTACTACATTTAGGGACAGCTAGAGAAGAGATAGTATTGTGAGTGGTGAAATAGCGGCCTGGCACGTGGGGATGCAATGGTAGGGGGAGGGTCTGCAGGTACGGGGTGAGTGGGTTTCGTACGGCCAAGCTCAGGTGCCTTCCTGGTTTGCAGATCCTCTCGGCCTGCTATTTGCGATTATAAAGAGACCCCTGAGCAGATGTGTGGTCATCCTGCTTAGCCACGTGGGGCCGCTATTTCTGGGCAATATGTGTGGTGCATTGCATTTGCTGATGTTATCTGGCAATGGTTTTGGAGCACCCCGAAATAGGAGCAAGAAGTGAGGAGTTCATTGAAAGGAGTGATAAGGCTGGGAACACACTCTTCATTGAAGGCGCGATAAGGAGCCTTTTGTGGGGTAAGGAAAGGTCACGGGTTTTTTATTTGGTGGCAGTAAAAAGAGGGTCCTCGTTTTTGGTGGCGGCGAAATAGGCGGCCTGGCACGTGGAGGCGATAGTGGGGGGATGGTCTGCAGGGTACGGGGTGAGTGTGGTTCGTACGGCCAAGCTCAAGTGCCTTTCTGGTTTGCAGATCCTCTCGGCCTGCTATCTGCCAGAAAATAAACTGAGCAGATGTGTGGTCAGCCTGCTTAGCCACGTGGGGCTCTATTTCTGGGCAATGCTTGTGGTGCATTGCAGTTGCCAGTGTTATCTGGCTGCCAGTGTTATCTGGTGTAGCGAATTTGGCATACGAGGATCGATAATAATAATTCTGCCTTAGAGGCAAAGAATTTGGCCTTAAGTAATAAAAGACGTGACCTTTTCTAAATGCCAATACTTTGTTGTGTTTTTATTTACGGGAAGGGGGGAGGCGGGGTGGGAGGGCCTTGGGGGGTTTTGTAGGTTTAAGAAGGTAACTTACATGGGAGAAGATGTAAGAAGAGAATAGGGGTATAATTCTTAGTTCGAATGAGAAACTAATTAGGAACGAAGGAGGTTTAAGAATTATCACCGTATATTACACATGAGGAAAGGGGGAGTGAGTTCCTTTGTTCTATGGGATCAGGCGGGGTGTCCTTGTTTTTATGGGCGGAAACATGGCTCTTTGTGATTGGGTACAATGGGGAGATAAACAATGGAAAGGAGGGGGAAGGGAGTTATAAAAGGCTGTGCATGAGACAAGTTGGTATTGCAACTAATTTTCTTTTACTCCCACCCAACCCACCCTGGTTATTTTCTCTTTCAGAGATGCTGGTTTCTCTACAACGTCGGAAAGGTCACGCAGCAGAAGCACCACAGATAGGGGCAATGGAGTGGTGATTTCACTACTCATGCAAGATCGCCTGTGGTTTCCCATATGGAAATATGCCGTGTCGCATGAACCTGGTTCATGGTTTAAATGGCCGTGTCTAGGGGATTGTATAAATATCGACATGGTTAGTTTACCTATTGCCTCAAGTGATTATAGACCATGTTACATGAAGCCAGCCCGAGGTTTTTTGAACGGCCAGGGTTGGGGGATTGTCTTTGATAAAAGCATGGTTAGAGTAGTTATTATCGATCAGACAGTATCCCAAGATTGGGGTACTTTACCATGTGGCAGGAAGCCAGCTGGTGGTTTGTTCGGCCACAGCTGGGGGATTGCGCTTTAAGATGGACATGGTTTAGGTTAGGGAGGAGCGGTGAAATAGGCGGCCTGGCACGTGGAGGGCCGATAGTGGGGGGATGGTTTGCAGGGTACGGGGTGAGGTGGTTCGTACGACCAAGCTCAAGTGCCTTTCTGGTTTGCAGATCCTCTCGGCCTGCTATCTGCCATAAAATAAACTGAGCAGATGTGTGGTCAGCCTGCTTAGCCACGTGGGGCTCTATTTCTGGGCAATGCTTGTGGTGCATTGCAGTTCCAGTGTTATCTGGCTGCCAGTGTTATCTGGTGTAGCGAATTTGGCATACGAGGATCGATAATAATAATTCTGCCTTAGAGGCAAAGGAATTTGGCCTTAAGTAATAAAAGACGTGACCTTTTCTAAATGCCAATACTTTGTTGTGTTTTTATTTACGGGAAGGGGGGGAGGCGGGGTGGAGGGCCTTGGGGGTTTTGTAGGTTTAAGAAGGTAATGTACATGGGAGAAGATGTAAGAAGAGAATAGGGGTATAATTCTTAGTGTTGCGCGCAAGAGGATGCGCGCAACACTAACCCTCAGCCGCTGCCGCCAGCTACTGCGGCGAGTTGGAGACGTCATCGCGCTGAAAGTGCGATGACGTCTCATAGTCGGCAGAAGCGGGAAATCTGAATCCCGCTCTGCTGACTGACAGCTGGGAGGGCGGAGTAAACTCCTCCACCTCTCTCAGCTGTTTTCAGCTTTTTCAGCTGATCGGCTGAGCGGAGGGAGGGGGGACAGAGGGTGGCATACTCCGGGCATCATGACCACCTAAAAAAGCTTAGGTGGTCATGTTGCCTAGAGTATCCCTTTAATGTATCCTTCCCGAGAAACCAGAGAAATCTCAATGTATCCTTCTTGTAAAACCAGGGAAATCTCAATGTATCCTTCTTGTAAAACCAGGGAAATCTCAATGTATTCTTCCTGGAAAACCAGAGAAATCTCAATGTATTCTTGCCGGGAAACCAGAGAAATGTCAATGTATCCTTCCCGGGAAACCAGAGAAATCTCAATGTATCCTTCTTGTAAAACATGAGAAATCTCAATGGCAGAGTTATCGTATCGACAGAATTATCGTATTGACAGAAATATCGGATCCGAAAAACCATTAGTTAACGTCAAAACGAATAGACACTTTGAAAAGAGGAGAACAGACGTTCCGAAAAACACGAAAATTTCCGAAATCACGAAAAAAAGTCGATCCGAAAAACGAAACGAAACCGAACCGAAATGGAAATCGTCCGAAACGAGCCAAAACAAAAATTTACAAAATCCGAACGAACCGAACCGAATCGAACCGAAAAAAAAATCGGTGCACAAGTCTAGTGTTTGGCAGCTGCTCGGGTATCTCTGGCGTGTTTGGCAGGGTTAATCCAGATGTTTTGGCGGGATTTTGGTGAGTGTGCGTCGGGTTTGCGGTGGCTTTTCCCTGCACTACGATGGCCCTGTGGTGCTTGCTGAATACACGGCAGGGTTGCCGACATGTGACGGCAGGGTCGCCATACCACCGGAGGAGATGCTGGTCATCACGTTGTGGTAAGTACTCTCAAACACCAGCATTGTCGACCTCGCTGCCAGTCAGCAGACAAGTGCTTCGTGTGCAGAGCAGAGCCCATACTGTCACGGTCCACAGTGATATGCCCACAAGACCATTTGCACATGCATACGCACACACACCCTCAGGCATCACATTCCAGCACATGTACTCAATAATTAATGACACCAACAATTATGTAAGGTAAATTTAAATATTTTTATCCACCGACATGTGGAACAGTGCAACAAAATATTGACGTCATATTTTGTGCACTGCATCAATACTAAACAGTAAAATTAACATAAAATAACAGTAAATAAATAAAATAAAAAGAAAATAACTTACAAATCCTCATAATGAGGGACTTCGGAGTCATGAGGACCATGCAGATGAGGTGGCTGGTTGGGGTCTGGCACATCACCAGGGGCCGTGGAATGTTGTGGAGGCTGCTGCAATAGGGTACGCAGCTTGGACAGGCAGTACTGCCTGAAGTCGATTTTCTGCTCCAGGCTGAGACGATCGAGCATAGACGGACAAGACTCAAAAAACGCCTTATCCTCTTTCCTGGCCAACGGTGGTGTTGGTGGTGGTTGTGCCTCCATGTCCAGGTCACATTGGGTAGCTGCTGCCCTCGTCCGTGTTGACACCAGACTGGCCGTGTGATTGTTGGTATCCTCCACAGCCTCAGCCCCACCCTCAGGAACATCCCCGCCAGCAGCAGTGCTGGTGCTCGATGCTGGATCCTGGGTCCTCCTGAGGAACCCCAACTCCGCAGCATAGCAATACAGGCGTGTCCTCTTGGCCCCCGGACCAGACCATGCCGACGCCTCCTTCTTGAGATTACTGCCCTGATTGTCACAGCCCGTCCGCCACTTCACTATGACTTCATGTCCTGAAAAGCATGATAAAGGAAGAATGACATAGGTTAGGTTGATAGAATGTGATCATAACACACTTTTATTTCGTTTTTTCTAGGTGTCTTGCTAGTGGATGCAGTTTGCAGTATCTGCATTACAATTTCCGCATCGGTCGATCTACAGCTGGCGAGATTGTACGCAAGGTGTGGCAGACAATTTGGGACACAATGAAGGAGCAATGTTTAACAACACCCACAGAAGAGGCATGTTCACGAAAGGTAACCGAACGCTGTAATTCAGCATTCGGTTACCTTTCCTGTACATTCGGCTATTCAGAGAGCAGGCAATTCGTCAAATTCTGACGAATTGCCTGCACATACGGTGCCTGTTCGAGGGCAATGAAATCCCCCACGGAGAAGCAATGCTTCGTCTATTCAGAGAACAAAAACCAGCAGTGAAAACTAGCCGACGTGCCCTGCCATTTGGTGGTTTCATTTGACAGGTTTATTCAGGCGACTCCCATAGACTTCAATGTTAAAAATAATCCCCTTTTAATTCAATATCTAATAAGCCGTTGATTAAAATATTCTGCAGTAAAAAGTCTCTTTAATTTATAGATTTTTTTAGGATCTTAAGGCATTTTTTTGGATTTTTTGTCAACATTTATTCTCCTTTTTTTATATAGTTTTTTATTTTTCATTCATTGGATTTTATATGTAAATTTCAGACATTTTAAGACATTTCGTAGTTTCTTTGCAAACAGCGTTTCACTTTTCAAACATTCAAGCGTGCTGTGTTTTAATTTTTTTTTTCACTCCATTCGTCTGCATGTTGGGTTTTTCCGGCGGCTGCTCTGCGCTGTGATCGGCTCCTGCTCGGGTTTTTCCGGTGTGTTCGGCGGGTTAATCCAGATGTTGTTGCGGGGTTTTGGTGTGCATTCGCTGGGTTTAGCGGGGAGTGTTCATCGGGTTTGCGGCTGCTTCTCCCTGCACTATGACGGCCCTGTGGTGCTTGCTGAATACACCGCAGGGTTGCTGTAATGGGATCGCCGAATTGAAGAGAATGAAAAGTCACCGAACGGTCGGTGACTTTTCGATTCTCTTTGAATTACCCTGTATGCCTGTAAATACACACAGCAACAGGTTGCGTGATGCTCTAGCTAATGATTTTATGAGCGAAGCAGGTCAGGTGCCCTGGCAGCTGGGGTGCATTTGACATGTGACGACAATCATTTTGTTTGCCATATCCATTAATTTTACATTCAATATGCATCTGATTATGAATAAAATGTCTGCTCCTCTTCAGACCATATGTCATACGCTGAGTATAACACCTTTGCAACCGCAGTCCACGCACTCGCCTTCTCTTCCTTGTCCTTATAAAGGACACTGGCCGTGTCCCACAGAGCTGGGTGCTCACGTACTGCGGCGATAAGGGTGGGTACGACCATGATGCACATGACTGTGAACAGCAGCAGCTCCACGTTCACTCCAGGCAGACCAGGAAACTTCTGGATTGTGGTTGTGAGGTAGGCCGGATATCTGCAGCGTATCTTCCCCTCGCGTCACACACACACAGGCCACTATACAGATGCAGCGCACTTTTTGTGCGCATCGACGTTGTCCGTTGTGAATCCGCAGGGTTTGCGCAGGGTCACTCGCGTTAGACGTTAACGTGCATTTTGTGCGTGAACGTCGTAATACGACGTTCAGTGCGAAGGGTTTTTCCCCTCGCGTAAATGCGTTTTTGCCCATGTGCAAAATTGTGCGCGAAGAGTGTAATAGGGCTCTAAATGTCTGTTCTCATTTAATGGTGCCTATTATTCAAGAGGCACCAAATCTCAAGCAGCCGGTGATCCCAAGTACGATGCCTGTTTGAAGACAGTGAAATCCCCCATAAAGAAACAATGGTTAATCTATTCAGAGAACACCGTAGAGCAGTGAAAAGTTGCTGAAGTGCCCTGCTGTTCGGTGCTTTTATTCGGCAGATTTAATAAGACGTAACCCATAGGCTTCTATGTAAAAAATAGTCCTGTTTTTTTATCCAATATCTAATAAACCGTTTATTATTTTAATCTGCAGTAAAAAGTCTCTTTATATATTGATTTTTTTAGGATCTTTTAAGCATTTTTTTGGCAAACTTTTTTCTCTTTATTTTTTAAGCATTTTTTCTTTTTATTGTAACAGACCTTTTTATTATTATTCATAGGACCTTATATGTAAATTCCAGGCATTTTTGTTCAGTAGTTTTTTTGCAAACAGCGTTTCAATTTTGACACTTCAATCATATTGTTTGTTTTTTTCTTTTACCTGTCCGGTGGCTTGTCGACTTTTTACAGTGGCTGGTCTGCACTGTGATCAGCGGCTCGTCAGCTTTTTCTGACATGTTCGGTGTGTTTTTTGTGACAGTTCCGACGGGTTTTTTGGTGGGAATACGGTGGGTGTTCGGCAGGTGTGGCTGGTTTGCGGCAGGTTTTCCCTGCAGTCCGGGGACCCTGCAGTGAATGCTGAATTCACCACAGGATGGGGAACTTTGATTCCCGGAAGTGCAGGGAACGAGAAAGCACTGAAATTTTGGCGACATTTCGGTGCTCTCTGAATAACCCCCTTTGTTCATTGTTGTTCAGTTAGGTAGACGCTATATGGGATGCATATAGGATTTTTGGGGGTTGGACTTGGTGGCGATATGAGGAGCAGTTTCGCCAATGCCTCGCGGCAAACCCCAGAAAGGGTTAGAATCAAATGGATATTATCCTTTGGCTGCAGATCATTATGGCGCAGCGATCCTCGCTCTTTCTTGGGGGTACCAGCGGAGGGTTAGTCAGACCTCCGGTGGGGCAGAAGCAGGGTATATGCTGGCAGTTCAACGGGGGCAGCTGTCCTTTCAGCGCCGGGTGTAGGATCATAAATGCTTGGGTGTGAGGGTGCCCATTCCGTTTAGAAGTGTTTCAGCCAGGGGGCCCCCATGGCTGAGGGGGGATGCTCCATATCCTGCGTGTTCTTTGAGAAGTTCAGCACTTTTCTCAAATCGGTAGTGACACTGTGTCGGGATCGTCTGTGCTTGTTCCTTACAGGGAGGATTTCCTCTGCGTGAGCAGGGGGGGATGCCAGAGTGTCGATCTTCTTCTGTATTTTCAATGGCTGGATGGGGTTTTTGTGGTCCCCATGGCTGCTGAAAAACGGAGGGGCCAGGGACAGCAGTGGCATAGTGTTAGGGCTGCGGGCTCCGCGGCGTTTGCTCCGGCCGCTCCCTCCTTTTCGGGCCCGTGCCCGGAGGGGACGGCTGGGTCCCAGGGGACCGCTCGGCGGTTCTTCAGGACCCGACTCACCCCCTGTGGGGGCTCCGGGGTCCCAGGGAGATGGGAGATCGGGTCCTGGGTCGCCTGCGGTGGTCCTCCGACGGAGCCCACGGTTACAGGCGCAGAGCGGGCCTTAGATTAGACGCGCGCGCGCCCAGGCTCCGCCAATATGGCGGCCGGGCTGCGGCGCACGTCTGTGACGTCTCAGGCAGGCGGGGTGGAGCTGGGTGGGTATTTAGGTTGGGAAGACCAGTCTCTCCTTGCTTCGTGATCAGAACAGTTCCCTAGTATAGCCTTTCTGCTTTAGCGTTTGCCCTACAGTTGTGACCCCGGAAAGTGACCCCTTACTACGAGAATCTCTCCTATCCTGACCTGGCTTGTGACCTCGACTTCGTACCTATTCTTACACCCTTTGGCTTCCACGTACCCGGCACCCGGGATCCCTGACAGAATCACGAAGCCCTAATGGAGCTTGCCGACGTTGTAGGAGCTTTGGACACCCTGTCACAACAGGTGAATAACCTAACTTGCTCCGTGAGAGAACTACAGAGCGGACAGCGGCACCTCCAGGAACAGTTTCTAACGTTCCAAACCACCTTCCCTACCGGCCCATCAGAAGGACTTCATGTTCCAGAACCCCGTATACCTATGCCGGAACGGTATTCAGGTAGACAAGATCATTTCCAGGCTTTTGTGACCTCTTGCGAACTTCTTTATTCCCTGAATCCTCGGACCTACTCTAGTGACTATGTCAAAATTCGTACTACAATATCATTACTGACCGGAGAAGCACAAGCTTGGGCACATAATCTCTTGCGCTCTCAGAACCCGGTAACAGAGACCTGGTCGCTTTTTCTCAATACAATGGCAGCTATGTTTGATGATCCTCTTCGGGCCAGTACTGCAGAGAACGGTCTTCGTTCCTTACGCCAAGGTCGTCGCTCAGTGGAGGCCTACGTCATTGATTTCCGTCGCCTTGCCTGTGAAACAGGATGGAATGATGCTGCCCTAATAGGACAATTCCGTCTGGGTCTTTCCGAGGCTCTGAAAGACGAGATCGCACGGGTTGGTGCTCCCTCGTCCCTGGAGAACCTGGTTCAAACGGCTATCCAAATCGACAGAAGACTCCGTGAACGGGCAAGAGAAGGTCGGCTTCCTATGTTCCTACGCCTCGCCCTCAGGCGGTGACTTCTGGTAACCAGGTGGTACCACCTACACTCGAAGAACCTATGCAGGTCGGTTTTATACAGGGTCGTCTCCCTCCTGACGAATTACATCGACGACGTCTGCATAACCTTTGTCTCTATTGTGGTCGACCAAATCATATCGCACGTTACTGCCCAGAAAAAACCAAGGGTCGAACAGGTAACCCAAGTCCCCTCCTTCGTTTCGTACACCTGTCAACCTCAAGCGGTTGCTCTCCCTTGCTGACGTTGCCTCTTGTCTTACAGTGGGGAAAGAAGACACGAACTCTAACCGCGATGGTTGATTCCGGAGCGAGTGGGAACTTTCTCGATAAAGCAATTGCTGATACTGTCTGTATACCTGTAATAAAGAAACCCTTTCCTTTGCAGATACAGGTTGTCGATGGGTCTTCTTTGTCCTCCGGGCCAGTCATCAAGGAGACAGTACCATTACAGGTGACCATAGGTTCCGGACATAGCGAGGTACTGCGATTTGACATCGTTAATACACCCTTATTCCCGGTCATTTTAGGACTTCCCTGGCTTCGTCAGCATGATCCTCGGATTTCTTGGGCTTCTGGTATGTTTGCTTTTACCTCCTCCTACTGTACCCAGCATTGTCTCTCATCACGTCGTCACGTTGTGAATACTGTATTGGACACTAATATGACACCTCAATACCATACGGTTCTTCCTGAAGTATACTCCTCATTCTCCGACGTGTTTGACGAGAAAGGAGTAGAGGTACTGCCTCCTAGAAGGCCATATGATTGTCCTATCGAACTCCTGCCAGGAGCACCTATTCCTTATGGAAGATTGTACCCGCTATCCGAACCCGAACTGAAGGTGCTAAAGGGATATATACAGGAGAATCTCGATAAAGGGTTTATTCGGCATTCAACTTCTCCAGCAGGTGCAGGTATCTTTTTTGTAGAGAAAAAGGACGGCGGCCTGCGTCCCTGTGTTGACTACCGCGAACTCAACCGCATAACGATTAAAAACCGATATCCTCTCCCCTTGATCTCGGAGTTGATTGAGCGTCTTCAGGGGGCAACCGTCTACTCGAAGATCGATCTGAAAGGAGCATACAACCTAGTCAGAGTGCGACAAGGGGATGAATGGAAGACTGCATTCAGGTCACGCTACGGCCACTTTGAATATATGGTGATGCCGTTTGGACTTTGTAATGCCCCTGGCACGTTTCAACACTTTCTTAACGACATATTCCGAGACCTGCTGGATCAATATGTCGTAATTTACTTGGATGATATCCTTGTTTTCTCTTGTTCCCTCACAGATCACAGAGGCCATGTAGCAACGGTATTATCGCGTCTTCGAACTTATCGACTGTATGCAAAAATTGAAAAATGCGTCTTTGAAGCTACGGAAATAGAGTTCCTGGGTTTCTTGCTTACTCCCGGACGCATCGCCATGGATCACAGGAAGGTAGCAGCCATTCGTACTTGGCCCATACCTATTGACAAGAAAACCGTCCAAAGATTTATCGGTTTTGCCAATTTCTATAGACGTTTATATACAGGGGTTTTCCTCGATTATTCTACCCCTTACTGTGTTGACTAAACAACAGACCAAGTTCAACTGGACGGCAGAGGCGCAACATGCTTTTGACTCCTTAAAACAACGTTTCAGTACTGCACCTTCTGGTCCTACCGGACCCGTCCCAGCCGTATGAAGTGGAGGTGGATGCCTCGTCTGTAGGAATCGGGGCCGTGCTATCGCAAAGGAGACCTCCAGAACGGGCCCTACACCCGGTGGCGTTCTACTCTAGGAAGCTGACTCCTGCCGAGGTGAACTACGACGTCAGTGACAGAGAGTTACTAGCCATTAAATGTGCCTTGGCAGAATGGCGTCATCTGTTGGAGGGCGCTCTTCATCCCTTTATGGTCTTCACCGACCATAAGAATCTGGAATATCTCAAGACTGCTAAACGACTTAACCCACGTCAAGCAAGATGGTCACTATTCTTTTCCCGGTTTGACTTTCAGGTAACATACAAACCCGGTACTCAGAACAAGAAAGCAGACGCCTTGTCACGCCTCTCTTCTCCAACAGATCCACCTAACATCGATGAGTCGATCCTTTCACCCTCCAGATTTCTTGGGGTGACCACGACTCTTATGCAACAGATACGCACACACACCGATCCCACTGATCCAGCACAAGCAACCGGACCACAAACACGACACAAGCAGTGTCTGGTTCCTCTCCAAGAACAACTGGCGGTGTTGCAGCAATTCCATGACACTCCAGGAAGTGGACATCCAGGAATAAGAAAGACCAAGGATTTGATAACACGGTATTTTTGGTGGCCAACCCTGGCTCAGGATGTGAAAAAATTTGTGAACTCTTGTTCTGTGTGTGCTCGTGCTAAACATAGCACGAAGAGACCTGTGGGTCTTCTTCAACCCCTTCCAGTACCCGAACAACCATGGTCGCACATTACTATTGATTTTATCGTAGAGCTTCCTCCTTCACATAAATATACCACTATTATGGTGACTGTGGACCGTCTGACGAAGATGGCTCACTTTACTCCGGTACGAGGATTGCCTACTGCAGCATGTACTGCATCACTCTTTTTGCAGAACGTTTATCGCCTACATGGTGTTCCAGAATCCATTGTGTCTGATCGAGGGGTGCAGTTCACTTCTCGTTTTTGGAAACATTTTTGCCGTGCGTTGGGTATTTCAGTCGATCTGTCCACGGCATATCACCCCCATACCAATGGACAGACGGAGCGGGTGAACCAGACCCTCGAAACATACCTGCGCTGTTATACGACATACCTCCAGGACGATTGGGATACATTGTTGGGCACTGCAGAATACGCATATAATGCTCGATTACATGATTCCACCCGTTGTTCCCCCTTTTTTATGTTGTATGGCTATCATCCCCCTCCTCTTCCTGGTTTACCTAGTGTTACCCCGGTCCCCGGGGTCGCGTCTCGTTTACGGGCTCTCCGGCAATGTCGTCGTACGGCTCGGGATTGTCTTATTGCCGCTCAATCCGTGTATAAGGCGTATGCGGATCGACGTCGTTCTGCCTCGATCGCCTATCGGTGGGCCAGAGGGTATGGTTGTCTACACGCCATCTCCGCCTCTCATGCCCGTCCAAGAAATTGGGTCCGAAATATATTGGTCCGTTTCCTATTGTTTCTCTGATTGGTCCGGTTGCTGTTCGTCTCCGGCTTCCTTCTCGTTATCGGTTCCATCCGGTGGTACATGTGTCTCTCCTAAAACCTGTTGGTACCAATGTTTTTGCCGGCCGGTCGTTGCCTCCTCCTCCTCCCGTGTCTACCGATGGTTCTGATGCTTTTGAGGTCGCGCAGATCTTGGATTCCCGTCTTCGGCGGGGTGTGTTGCAGTACCTGGTTGACTGGGTGGGTTACGATCCTGAGGAGCGCTCCTGGGAACCTGCCGCATACGTCCGGGCTCCGGCCCTTGTCCGGGCGTTTCATGTTGCCCATCCTGGGCGGCCGGGCCCGTTGCGTGTCCGGAGGCCTCGCCTTCGGGGGGGGGTTATGTTAGGGCTGCGGGCTCCGCGGCGTTTGCTCCGGCCGCTCCCTCCTTTTCGGCCCGTGCCCGGAGGGGACGGCTGGGTCCCAGGGGACCGCTCGGCGGTTCTTCAGGACCCGACTCACCCCCTGTGGTGGCTCCGGGGTCCCAGGGAGATGGGAGATCGGGTCCTGGGTCGCCTGCGGTGGTCCTCCGACGGAGCCCACGGTTACAGGCGCAGAGCGGGCCTTAGATTAGACGCGCGCGCGCCCAGGCTCCGCCAATATGGCGGCCGGGCTGCGGCGCACGTCTATGACGTCATTGACGTCTCAGGCAGGCGGGGTGGAGCTGGGTGGGTATTTAGGTTGGGAAGACCAGTCTCTCCTTGTTTCGTGATCAGAACAGTTCCCTAGTATAGCCTTTCTGCTTTAGCGTTTGCCCTACAGTTGTGACCCCGGAAAGTGACCCCTTACTACGAGAATCTCTCCTATCCTGACCTGGCTTGTGACCTCGACTTCGTACCTATTCTTACACCCTTTGGCTTCCACGTACCCGGCACCCGGGATCCCTGACACATAGTGAGGGGGGGGGCAGGTGGGGCATGTGCTCCTGGGCGCCTTTCATCTGGGGGGCGCAGCAGCCCTGCCACTTGCGTGGGTTCCACCAGCCAGCCGCGAGATCGCAGAGTTCAGGTGAACTCCGCGATCTCACGAGATCGCAGCTGGCTGGTGGAACCCACGCGAGCGGCTGAGCTTCATGCTGGCGGCCGCTCGTAGGCCAAAAAGCACGTGGCAGCCGGCAATATTTTCTCAGAGGGGCCTGGCAGAGGAGAGGTGAGCTGGGTGCAATATATATCCATTTTTGAGCTGCTGGGGCAATACATATCCATGTGTGAGCTGCTGGGGGCAATATATATCCATGTGTGAGCTGCTGGGGGAAATATATATCCATGTGTGAGCTGCTGGGGCAATATATATCCATGCGTGAGCTGCTGGGGGTAATATATATCCATGTGTGAGCTGCTAGGGGCAATATATATCCATGTGTGAGCTGCTGGGGCAATATATATCCATGTGTGAGCTGGGGGCAATATATCCATGTGTGAGCTGGGGGCAATATATCCATGTGAGCTGGGGGCAATATATCCAAATGTGAGCTAGGGCAATATATCCATATGTGAGCTGGGGGCAATATAGCCATGTGAGCTGGGGGCAATATAGCCATGTGGTGTGTGTGTGAGTTTTATTGCTCTGGAGCTCTGTGATACACTCATACACACCGCACATTACTGTGAGTTTTATTGCTCTGGAGCTCTGATACAGTAATGTTCAGTGTGTTTGACTGTGAGTTTTATTGCTGTGGAGCTCTGTGATACACTCATACACACAGCACATTACTGTGAGTTTTATAGTTGTGGAGCTCTGTGATACGCTCATGCACACCTTACGCAGCCAATGAGGCAAGTGGCACGTCGGCTAGTCTTGGCAAAACCTGCCCGTCAGTAAGAGGTTAATGATGCTCTCCTGTTAACCTGTTTTATGTGTTGCACCTTTCCAATTGTTATTGAAAAAACTAGTTATTATATTTTGGTGGGGTTTAAATATTTGTAAAATTTGTGTGCTTTAGTGATTAGTTTTGGTTGGTGGGGGCACTAATGAAAGACTTGCCCCCGGGAGCCACATGATCTCGCTACGCCTCTGAGGGACAGTCAAGATTTTTCTGGGGATTGAGATCGACTCTGTAGCGGTTGAGTGCAGGCTACTGCAGGAAAAAGTGAGGGAGGCGCGTGGAGCAGTTGACGCCCTTTAAGGCTAGGGTCAGACTAACGCATTTTTCGCGTTGTCCGTGAAAAAGTGCGTTCGAACAAATGGACGTATTTTTTCACGGAATACGCGATAGCGGTCATACGATGCGCATTTTTGTCTGAGATTTTGTACGGATCATCAATAAAACACTTTTTGTGTCTGGACGTTATGTTGGCCGGACATTAGCAGCGTCTGACGTCTCCTAATCACGCACACACGCCGCTAGCGGACGCAGCGCACTCTGTACATCCGTACTAGTGGTTTGACGTTCTGGAAAAAATGCGTTCATTTGCCACCTGCGTTGCGCAGCCAGACTTTCGTGCGGCCGTTCTTCGTATGCTGCCCCGCATTGGACGTCGTTTGCTGCTAGCACGGCCGTGATTTAGTGCGGCTAAACGCACATTCATACTTTGTTAGTCTGACCTTAGCCTTAGGGGCACGTAAGGTGCGGTTGCAGGTGTTGCAGTCGGTCATTGGGAGGCTGAACTTTGCGTGTCAAGTTATCCCAATGGGCTGGGTGTTCTTAAGAGGGCTTGCTAGGGCGACTTCTGGAGTGAAGAAGGGTCACCATTTCAGTGGAGATGAAAGGGGATTTAAGGGCCTGGAGAGTGTTTTTGGCAGATTTTAATGGTGTGGTACTGTTTCCCACACCAGAGGTTTTGGCCTCGGAATTGGAGCTATTCTCGGACACTGCGGGGGGGGGGGGGGTTTCAGGGTTTATTTTTGGCGGTTAGTGGTGCGCCGCCCCTTGGCCGGAAATGCGGGTGGGGACGCCACTTCTTAAAAATCTAGCTTTTTTATAACTTTTCCTGTTGTTGGTGGCGTTGGAGCTGTGGGTGGCCGCCTGGAAGGGCACAGGGTTCTTTTCCGGTCAGACAACATGGGGGTGGTGTTTGCAGTTAATACATTGTCGGCATCCTCTTTTCCGGTGGTTGTGCTACGGTGTTTGGTTATTGATGTCTTGTGCAGGGCAAACCATGTGCTGGGGCATCTCAACTCCATGGCTGACTCTTTGTCTCGCTTACAGTGGAACCGCTTTCGCGCTTGCGTTAAAATACAATCTATAAGCCCAATATGTAGAAATAATTGATCAGATATTACTGACTGTTTATTCTCATGATCTAAGGGTTAACCTATTTAAGTGTAGTGCCTGTGAGAAGTCAGTGACCCTAGGATAACCTGGTGATGTATAAAAAGTAACAACAGGGGGATAAAATGCAAGAGGAAACAAGATGGTTGTAACGTTTATCTGAATGCAAGACAATTTATAGCTTCCCTAGTTATAATAATTGGTAATATTTCTAAAAGGACAGATAGAAAGACAAACATGCAAGAGAATTCTCATGGATTAGTTAATCTTAATTAATGACACCCTGGGAACAAGTCTGGCCAACTTTTCTCAGTCGGTGGAGCATGGTGGAGCATATGCTCTCTTGTGTGTTTGGAATTGTATAAAAGAGGGACATAATGATTAGGGATGGGCTGGCGGTTCGATCCGAACATGAGTTTGATTCGAACATTGGCCGTTCGGCGAACATCGAACATTTCCGCGTGTTCGCCATGTGTTCGCCCACAATGCACCACAATGGACCACAATGCACTTTTCCTCTGGCCTGAAGCTTATAATTGGCTACAGCCTTGCACCTGACCACAGGTCAGGTGCAAGACAGGCGCAAGACTATGCCAATCAGGGCTCAGAGTCCTGATTGAGCAAACCTTGCCCAATCATGGGCTCACAGAGCAAAATCCCGCAGCACACTATATAAGAGTTCCCCGCAGCCCCAGCATGTGTTTTTTTGCAGGAGTGAGAGGAGATTGTTCTTTTATGTGTGTCTCACAGACGTCTAGCAGATTTCTGTGAATTGTAATCTGTGTCTTCTCACTGCCAGCTATTGGGGTCTCACTTTCTTCTCGCATATATCTGGGAATTGTAATCTGTGTCTTCTCACTGCCAGCTATTGGGGTCTCACAGACTTATTGCAGATATCTGGGAATTGTAATCTGTGTCTTCTCACTGCCAGCTATCAGGGGGTCCCACATACTTCTAGCAGATATCTGGGAATTGTAATCTGTGTCTTCTCACTGCCAGCTGCTGCCAGGCTATCAGGCTGTATCACTGACTTATACCAGAGTTGTGTGAAATTGAATCTGTGTGTTGGCACTGCAAAGGCTATCAGGCTGTATCACTGACTTTTATACCAGAGTTCTGTGAATTTGAATCTGTGTGTTGCCACTGCAAAAGGCTATCAGGGTGTATCACTGACTTATAGCATTGTTCTGGAAAATCTCTGTATCTTTAATCTATATATCACTCACCATGTCAGAAAGACCAAAAAGGACAGACAGATGCTCCCAGTCTTCCAGTAGAAGTGGTAGAGGCCAAAACAGTAATTGAATTTAAGCAAGCATGGGATAGGCATAAGGCTATCCTAAACAAAAAGATAAATCCAGGTAAAGTATCCATGTAATTGGGCAGACTAGATGGGCCGAAAGGTTCTTATCTGCCGACATTTTTCTATGTTTCTATGTTTCTAAGAGGGCAAGCAGCCTCTGTGTCGGAAGGCTGTACTCTTGGTCGTCGTGGACGTGGTACATCCTCTGCAGGGGCACGCTTGTCCTTTCTAACTGGTGCTGGCCGTTAGGGATGAGCAGTTTGGTTCGATCGGTTCGGAGTTCGATTCGAACATCGCCTGTTCACGAATTACGAACATTTCCGCG
This sequence comes from Leptobrachium leishanense, assembly GCA_009667805.1. Taxonomy (NCBI): domain Eukaryota; kingdom Metazoa; phylum Chordata; class Amphibia; order Anura; family Megophryidae; genus Leptobrachium; species Leptobrachium leishanense. The sequence goes on along the minus strand of CM019064.1, from coordinate 218,477,821 downwards.
TGTTCGCCGCATGTTCACCCACAATGCACCACAATGGACCACAATGCACTTTTTCCACTGGCCTGAAGCTTGTAATTGGCTACATCTTGCACCTGACCACAGTTTAGGTGCAAGACAGGTGCAAGACTATGCCAATCACGGCTCAGAGTCCTGATTGGGCAAATTTTGCCCAATCATGGGCTCACAGAGCTAAATCCCGCAGCACACTATATAAGGTGTCCCTTGCAGCCCCAGCACGTGTTTTTTGAGAGGAGATTGTTCTGTTAGCGTGTGTTCTCACTGCCAGTCTGCCACCAGCTATTGGGGGGGTTCTCACTTCTACAAAATATCTGGGAATTGTTCTAATCTGTGTGTTCTCACTGCCAGCAACTATTTTGGGGGTCTCATTTCTACAAAATATCTGGGAATTGTGATAATCTGTTTGTTCTCACTCCCAGCAACTATTTTGGGGGTCAGTAATTTCTACAAAATATCTGGAAATTGTGGTAATCTGTGTGTTCTCACTGTCAGCAACTATTTTGGGGGTCTCATTTCTACAAAATATCTGGGAATTGTTCTTATCTGCGTGTTCTCACTGCCAGCAACTATTTTGGGGGTCAGTAATTTCTACAAAATATCTGGGAATTGTGGTAATCTTTGTGTTCTCACTGCCAGCAACTATTTTGGGGGTCAGTAATTTCTACAAAATATCTGGAATTGTGGTAATCTGTGTGTTCTCACTGTCAGCAACTATTTTGGGGGTCTCATTTCTACAAAATATCTGGGAATTGTTCTTATCTGCGTGTTCTCACTGCCAGCAACTATTTTGGGGGTCAGTAATTTCTACAAAATATCTGGGAATTGTGGTAATCTTTGTGTTCTCACTGCCAGCAACTATTTTGGGGGTCAGTAATTTCTACAAAATATCTGGGAATTGTGGTAATCTGTGTGTTCTCACTGTCAGCAACTATTTTGGGGGTCTCATTTCTACAAAATATCTGGGAATTGTTCTTATCTGCGTGTTCTCACTGCAGCAACTATTTTGGGGGTCAGTAATTTCTACAAAATATCTGGGAATTGTGGTAATCTTGTGTTCTCACTGTCAGCAACTATTTTGGGGGTCTCATTTCTACAAAATATCTGGGAATTGTTCTTATCTGCGTGTTCTCACTGCCAGCAACTATTTTGGGGCTCAGTAATTTCTACAAAATATCTGGGAATTGTGGTAATTTTTGTGTTCTCACTGCCAGCAACTATTTTGGGGGTCAGTAATTTTACTACAAAATATCTGGGAATTGTGGTAATCTGTGTGTTCTCACTGTCAGCAACTATTTTGGGGGTCTCATTTCTACAAAATATCTGGGAATTGTGGTAATCTGTGTCTTCTCACTGCCAGCAACTATTTTGGGGGTCTCATTTCTACAAAATATCTGGGAATTGTGGTAATCTGTGTGTTCTCACTGCCAGCAACTATTTTGGAGGGTCAGTAATTTATACCAAATATCTGGGAATTGTTGTAATCTGTGTGTTCTCACTGCCAGCAACTATTTTGGGGGTCAGTAATTTCTACAAAATATCTGGGAATTGTGGTAATCTTTGTGTTCTCACTGCCAGCAACTATTTTGGGGGTCAGTAATTTCTACAAAATATCTGGGAATTGTGTCTAATCTTTGTGTTCTCACTGCCAGCAACTATTTTGGGGGTCAGTAATTTCTAACAAAATATCTGGGAATTGTTAATCTGTGTGTTCTCACTGCCACCAACTATTTTGGGAGGTCAGTCATTTATACTAAATATCTGGGAATTGTTGTAATCTGTGTGTTCTCACTGCCAGCAACTATTTTGGGGGTCTCATTTCTACAAAATATCTGGGAATTGTGATAATCTGTTTGTCTCACTCCCAGCAACTATTTTGGGGGTCAGTAATTTCTACAAAATATCTGGAAATTGTGGTAATCTGTGTGTTCTCACTGTCAGCAACTATTTGGGGGTCTCATTTCTACAAAATATCTGGGAATTGTTCTTATCTGCGTGTTCTCACTGCCAGCAACTATTTTGGGGGTAGTAATTTTCTACAAAATATCTGGGAATTGTGGTAATCTTTGTGTTCTCACTGCCAGCAACTATTTGGGGGTCAGTAATTTCTACAAAATATCTGGGAATTGTGGTAATCTGTGTGTTCTCACTGTCAGCAACTATTTTGGGGGTCTCATTTCTACAAAATATCTGGGAATTGTTCTTATCTGCGTGTTCTCACTGCCAGCAACTATTTTGGGGGTCAGTAATTTCTACAAAATATCTGGGAATTGTGGTAATCTTTGTGTTCTCACTGCCAGCAACTATTTTGGGGGTCAGTAATTTCTACAAAATATCTGGGAATTGTGGTAATCTGTGTGTTCTCACTGTCAGCAACTATTTTGGGGGTCTCATTTCTACAAAATATCTGGGAATTGTTCTTATCTGCGTGTTCTCACTGCCAGCAACTATTTTGGGGGTCAGTAATTTCTACAAAATATCTGGGAATTGTGGTAATCTGTGTGTTCTCACTGTCAGCAACTATTTTGGGGGTCTCATTTCTACAAAATATCTGGGAATTGTTCTTATCTGCGTGTTCTCACTGCCAGCAACTATTTTGGGGCTCAGTAATTTCTACAAAATATCTGGGAATTGTGGTAATTTTTGTGTTCTCACTGCCAGCAACTATTTTGGGGGTCAGTAATTTCTACAAAATATCTGGGAATTGTGGTAATCTGTGTGTTCTCACTGTCAGCAACTATTTTGGGGGTCTCATTTCTACAAAATATCTGGGAATTGTGGTAATCTGTGTCTCTCACTGCCAGCAACTATTTTGGGGGTCTCATTTCTACAAAATATCTGGGAATTGTGGTAATCTGTGTGTTCTCACTGCCAGCAACTATTTTGGAGGGTCAGTAATTTATACCAAATATCTGGGAATTGTTGTAATGTGTGTTCTCACTGCCAGCAACTATTTTGGGGGTCAGTAATTTCTACAAAATATCTGGGAATTGTGGTAATCTTTGTGTTCTCACTGCCAGCAACTATTTTGGGGGTCAGTAATTTCTACAAAATATCTGGGAATTGTGTCTAATCTTTGTGTTCTCACTGCCAGCAACTATTTTGGGGGTCAGTAATTTCTACAAAATATCTGGGAATTGTTGTAATCTGTGTGTTCTCACTGCCACCAACTATTTTGGAGGTCAGTCATTTATACTAAATATCTGGGAATTGTTGTTAATCTGTGTGTTCTCACTCCCAGCAACTATTTTGGGGGTCAGTATTTTATACAAAATATCTGGGAATTGTTCTTATCTGTGTGTTCTCACTGCCAGCAACTATTTTGGGGGTCTCATTTCTACAACATATCTGGGAATTGTGGTAATCTGTGTCTTCTCACTGCCAGCAACTATTTTGGGGGTCTCATTTCTACAAAATATCTGGGAATTGTGGTAATCTGTGTGTTCTCACTGCCAGCAACTATTTTGGAGGGTCAGTAATTTATACCAAATATCTGGGAATTGTTGTAATCTGTGTGTTCTCACTGCCAGCAACTATTTTGGGGGTGTCATTTCTACAAAATATCTGGGAGTTGTTCGTATCTGCGTGTTCTCACTGCCAGCAACTATTTTGGGGCTCTTATTTCTACAAAATGGCTGGGAATTGTGGTAATCTGTGTGTTCTCACTGCCATCAACTATTTTGGGGGTCAGTGAATTATACAAAATATCTGGGAATTGTTCTAATCTGTTTGTTCTCACTGCCAGCAACTATTTTGGGGGTCTCATTTCTAGAAAATATCTGGGAATTGTGGTAATCTGTGTGTTCTCACTGCCAGAAACTATTTTGGGGGTCAGTCATTTATACTAAATATCTGGGAATTATTGTAATCTGTGTGTTCTCACTGCCAGCAACTATTTTGGGGGTCAGTAATTTCTACAAAATATCTGGGAATTGTGGTAATCTTTGTGTTCTCACTGCCAGCAACTATTTTGGGGGTCAGTAATTTCTACAAAATATCTGGGAATTGTGGTAATCTTTGTGTTCTCACTGCCAGCAACTATTTTGGGGGTCTCATTTCTACAAAATATCTGGGAATTGTGGTAATCTGTGTGTTCTCACTGTCAGCAACTATTTTGGGGGTCTCATTTCTACAAAATATCTGGGAATTGTTCTTATCTGCGTGTTCTCACTGCCAGCAACTATTTTGGGGGTCAGTAATTTCTACAAAATATCTGGGAATTGTGGTAATTTTTGTGTTCTCACTGCCAGCAACTATTTTGGGGGTCAGTAATTTCTACAAAATATCTGGGAATTGTGGTAATCTGTGTGTTCTCACTGTCAGCAACTATTTTGGGGGTCTCATTTCTACAAAATATCTGGGAATTGTGGTAATCTGTGTCTTCTCACTGCCAGCAACTATTTTGGGGGTCTCATTTCTACAAAATATCTGGGAATTGTGGTAATCTGTGTGTTCTCACTGCCAGCAACTATTTTGGAGGGTCAGTAATTTATACCAAATATCTGGGAATTGTTGTAATCTGTGTGTTCTCACTGCCAGCAACTATTTTGGGGGTCAGTAATTTCTACAAAATATCTGGGAATTGTGGTAATCTTTGTGTTCTCACTGCCAGCAACTATTTTGGGGGTCAGTAATTTCTACAAAATATCTGGGAATTGTGTCTAATCTTTGTGTTCTCACTGCCAGCAACTATTTTGGGGGTCAGTAATTTCTACAAAATATCTGGGAATTGTTGTAATCTGTGTGTTCTCACTGCCACCAACTATTTTGGGAGGTCAGTCATTTATACTAAATATCTGGGAATTGTTGTAATCTGTGTGTTCTCACTCCCAGCAACTATTTTGGGGGTCAGTATTTTATACAAAATATCTGGGAATTGTTCTTATCTGTGTGTTCTCACTGCCAGCAACTATTTTGGGGGTCTCATTTCTACAACATATCTGGGAATTGTGGTAATCTGTGTCTTCTCACTGCCAGCAACTATTTTGGGGGTCTCATTTCTACAAAATATCTGGGAATTGTGGTAATCTGTGTGTTCTCACTGCCAGCAACTATTTTGGAGGGTCAGTAATTTAAGCAAAATATCTGGGAATTGTGGTAATCTGTGTATTCTCACTGCCAGCAACTATTTTGGGGGTGTCATTTCTACAAAATATCTGGGAGTTGTTCTTATCTGCGTGTTCTCACTGCCAGCAACTATTTTGGGGCTCTTATTTCTACAAAATGGCTGGGAATTGTGGTAATCTGTGTGTTCTCACTGCCAGCAACTATTTTGGGGGTCAGTAATTTATACAAAATATCTGGGAATCATGGTAATCTGTGTGTTCTCACTGCCACAACTATTTTGGGAGGTCAGTCATTTATACTAAATATCTGGGAATTGTTGTAATCTGTGTGTTCTCACTCCCAGCAACTATTTTGGGGGTCAGTATTTTATACAAAATATCTGGGAATTGTTCTTATCTGTGTGTTCTCACTGCCAGCAACTATTTTGGGGGTCTCATTTCTACAACAATCTGGGAATTGTGGTAATCTGTGTCTTCTCACTGCCAGCAACTATTTTGGGGGTCTCATTTCTACAAAATATCTGGGAATTGTGGTAATCTGTGTGTTCTCACTGCCAGCAACTATTTTGGAGGGTCAGTAATTTATACCAAATATCTGGGAATTGTTGTAATCTGTGTGTTCTCACTGCCAGCAACTATTTTGGGGGTGTCATTTCTACAAAATATCTGGGAGTTGTTCGTATCTGCGTGTTCTCACTGCCAGCAACTATTTTGGGGCTCTTATTTCTACAAAATGGCTGGGAATTGTGGTAATCTGTGTGTTCTCACTGCCAGCAACTATTTTGGGGGTCAGTAATTTATACAAAATATCTGGGAATCATGGTAATCTGTGTGTTCTCACTGCCATCAACTATTTTGGGGGTCAGTGAATTATACAAAATATCTGGGAATTGTTCTAATCTGTTTGTTCTCACTGCCAGCAACTATTTTGGGGGTCTCATTTCTAGAAAATATCTGGGAATTGTGGTAATCTGTGTGTTCTCACTGCCAGAAACTATTTTGGGGGTCAGTCATTTATACTAAATATCTGGGAATTATTGTAATCTGTGTGTTCTCACTCCCAGCAACTATTTTGGGGGTCAGTCATTTCTACAAAATATCTGGGAATTGTGGTAATCTGTGTGTTCTCACTGCCACCAACTATTTTGGGGGGTCTGTCATTTCTACAAAATATCTGGGAATTGTTGTAATCTGTGTGTTCTCACTGCCACCAACTATTTTGGGGGTCAGTCATTTCTACAAACTATCTGGGAATTGTTCTAGTCTGTGTGTTCTCACTGTCACCTATCAGGGGGTCTCACTGATTTATAGGAGGTTTCTGGGAATTTTAATCTGTGTCTTCTCACTACCAGCTATCAGAGGGTCCCACATACGTCTAGCAGATTTCTGCGAATTGTAATCTGTGTCTTGTCACACTGCCACCCATCAGGGGGCTCACTGATTTATAGGAGGTTCCTGGGAATTGTAATTTGTGTCTTGTCACTGCCACCCATCAGGGGGTCTCACTGATTTATAGGAGGTTTCTGGGAATTGTAATCTGTGTCTTGTCACTGGCTGCCAGCTATCAGGCTGTCTCACTGAGTCATACCAAAGTTCTGGAAATCTTTAATCTTTATACCAGAGTTGAATCAGAGTTCTGCATATCTTTAATCTATATATCACTCACCATGTCAGAAAGACCAAAAAGGACAGGCAGACGCTCCCAGACACAGATAAGAGGGCAAGCAGCCTCTGTGTTGGCAGGCTGTGCCTCTGGTCGTCTGCAGGGGCACGCTTGTCCTTTCTAACTGGTGCTGGTCGTCTTAAGCAGCAGCAACATACAGAGGATTTGCAGGATTGGCTAACCAGGCCATCCTCATCCTCCGAGTCCTCTGCCAGCCAGGCTTGTAGTGGTTTACAGTCCACCTCAGCTGCCAAAGCATCTAATGCAGCCTCCATGTCCACAGCTACTCCTGCCGTAGCCTCACCAACATACACGGAGGAGTCAGCTGAATTGTTTGACTACAATGACAGTGACATGCTGCTTGAGGATGCGCAGCAACTACAGTGCTCTGATTCAATCTCTGAGGTTGAGGAAGGAAATATAATCAACCTAGAGGAAGGGGGTGCAAGTGATGACACACAAATAACTGGCACTCATGTTGCCCCAGCAGCATACTGCCAAGTTGGCTCCAGTGATGAGGAGATAGGGGGTGATGACAATGATGATGAGGTCACTGACTCCACCTGGGTGCCTGATCGAACAGAGGAGTCAAGTGAGGAGGAGGAGGAGGCACAACAAACACGAGGCACAACGTCCTCTATAATCCAACCATAGCACTAGCCAGTCCAAGGCATCAGATGTCAGAGCTGGTCAGGTGCAGAGCGCTGTTGTCTCAAAGCACACATCCAGGAACTCTGCTGTCTGGGAGTTCTTTAAGAAATGTGCAGCAGACCGCACCGTTGCTATTTGTAATCTATGTCAGATGAGGATCAAGCGTGGGAAAGACACCAGACGCTTGGGTAACATGTGTTTGAGGAGACATATGACCACCTGCCACGCATCCCGTTGGCGCAACACTTTGCGTAGGTCCTCCTCCTCACCTGTCTCTACCCCCACTATATGTCCTGCCATGTCATTGACTCCAACCTCCACTGACAGGGATGATGCTACAGTAATGGATGTACCAGGTCCTTCCTCACAATGTGACAGCATCCCATCAGCTGAAGATTTACGCAGTCAGATTACGTTGCCCCAGCTGCTGCAGCGTAAGAAAAAATATAGTCCCAACCATCCCCAAGCACAGCGTCTAAATGCCAGCTTAGCAAAATTACTCGCATTACAGCTGCTGCCTTTCCAGCTTGTGGACTCTGCTTCCTTCTGTGAATTTGCACCACAGTGGCAAGTTCCAAAACGCCATTTCTTTTCACAGAAGGCCATTCCAGCACTATACCAGCACGTGGAAGAAAATGTTATGGAGTCATTGGGAAAGGCAGTCAGCAGCAAGGTGCACGTGACTTTAGACACATGGTCCAGCAAGCATGGACAGGCCCGTTACATTTCCTTTACGGCACAATGGGTAACTCTGATTGCAGCTGGGAGGGATCCAAGACGGGGCTCTGTGCTGGAGCTTGTTCATCCACCACGCCTCCAGAAAGCTGCTTGTATGAGGTCTGTCTGCTCCACCACCACCTCTCCCTCTTCCTCCTCCTCCTTCTTTGTCTCTGGCGAAGTGGCAGTTAAACCGACGCGTGACAGGGGCTATGCAATGGCTCAAGAAAAAAGATGCCATACTGTGCTTAAGCTGGTTTGTTTAGGGGACAGGAGCCACACCGGGCCAGAAGTTCTGTCAGCTCTGCAGGGGCAGGTGCAGAGATGGTTAACACCACGCCAGCTTCAGCTGGGAATGGTCGTCTATGATAATGGCAGCAACCTTCTCTCCGCCCAACGCCTGGGTAAGTTGATGCATGTACCATGTACACGTCCTAAATCTGGTGGTACAGCATTTCCTAACCAAGTACCCAGGGATGGCAGAGCTTCTCAGCCAGGCCAGAAAAGTCTTCAGCCACTCCAGACGGTCATTCCCAGCAAGTGTTCGCCTGGCAGAAATTCAAAGAGAATTCCACCATCCCACAAACTGTCTGATCTGTGACATGCCCACCAGGTGGAACTCGACATTAGCAATGCTGCAGCATCTGCACAAGCAGCATAGGGCCATCAATGAGTACCTGTGTGAGTATGGCACAAGGACAGGTTCAGGTCAACTTGTTTCCCCCCCCTCCGCAGTGGCTGATGATCAAGGGCAACGGAAGGCAGAATAGTCAGTAAACAAGCAGAGGTCAATAACAGGTTAAATCACAAGAGAATTCAGGTACAAGGAGCTCAGGTATGGATAACCACGATCTGGCACTGCTTAGAAGGAACTGTGGGTTTTTAAAGACCTTCACCAGACCGCGCCCCCCTCTCAAGCCACACCTCATGCAGCCACCTCCCTGCCTGTCTCTATTTAAACCGGGTGTTGGTCAGCGAGCAGCATCAGACATGCTGCCTTCAAGCACACTGGAGAGGCTGGAAGCCCCCAACGTTACAGGTTGTCCCTCGAAATCCCAGGTTCTGGTGTTCCAAACTCGCTGCATAATCGCGTCTTTCAGTCTATAGTTCGAAAAGCAGCAAACTACGTCTAGCGGGGGTTCACCTTGCTGGGCTTTCGGATGCAGGGCCCGTGGGCATGGGGTAGATCGCGTGCTGGCCTTATTTCATGCCTGGAGAGCGCGGTAAAGAGCCAGCCGATTACCTCATGCAGGTGTTTGGGTTGGACCGGTTCCCACAGTCCACGGATCCTGATATTACATCTCCAGCCCCGGTTATCGAGGTCATCTACTAGGCTCCGGAGGCCAGAGAAGATGCGTGCTGCAGCAGCTGCTGTTGGTGCATGTTCTGGAGCCAGTTTGTTCCAGGCGAGTCACCCTGGTGGACAGGGCCGTAACCTCCTTTCTCTCCTCCTCCACATCTCGATGAAAGGAGCTGCGGAGGTCTGTGAGCATCTCAGCTGGATCAGATTTGGTAGGCATACCGGCTAGAAGGGACTCCAATCTAAGTTCCAGCTTCGTTATGGCTTCCGTCGGGTCTTGAACAGGAGCATGTGCCGCCGCGTCCGCCATCTTGGGTGGCGGGGTGGTCGCCGCAGGCCGAGGTGCCGGTACCAAGTACTCATCCAGGGAGCGCGCTGCGGGTGGTTTTAGCGGGGATCTGCTGGCTGCTGGTGGAGCTCTTAGTGCGGACAATATTTGGGTGGTAACAGCAGATTAGTGCATAATGTCGGAGGGTGACTCGTAGAGCTCTCAGTGTGCAACCATCTTGGTTCACGGTCCGGGCACGCCCGCATTCATCACCAATTTTAAGAAAGGTTTGGCACTTCTGGGGAAAGATGTACGCGAGTTTGGATCGCTGTCACGGACCTGACATGGCGCTCCCTTGCTGGAAGTAACAGACAGACTTTATTTCCTATGTGGTCTCCTATTTTAGAACCGATTTTCCCCATATCCTTTCTTTATACAATGTTTTACTGTGAATTTAGAGAAGTGTTTTGGAGGTGCAGGCCTCTCTTTTGTGCAGAATGTTTGAGTAATCTGTGATTATGCAAGAATGCTATTGTCTATGTGTTTATCTGCTGCATGTTTGAGGAGTTGTAAATCTACCCTTGTCTCAGGCAAACACTGCCCCAATCTGATTAATTGGGAAAATGGTTTCTGTAAATTACTGTGTGTGATCACTGATTGCGAATTTGTGTACTTCACCCTGGAGTAATTTGCCAGCCGTTTCAAGACTTCATCTGCATAAGCCTGACTGACTCACGTAGAGCCTGAGGAGGACCAGAGTGAAGCCTGCAGTGGACTTGAAACCAGCCAATGGGAACTATTGGGGTGGGCAGGAAGTTTGAATGTTGTCTTAGATTGTAAGCTCTCGAGCAGGCTCTTCTCTCGTACTGTTTGGTGTGTGTAATGTATATTTGTTATTCTGTCTCTCCCATTGTACAGCGCTACGGTACTTGTTGGCACTTTTAAATGCTTGTAACTGTAACTGTCACCATAAAAACCCTGTGTGTGTGTCCCAGTAAATGAGATCTCCTGCTTGAACCTATATACAGCCTGTCTGGTGTTTGTTCTTGTGCTAAGACCAGAATCTCCTGTTTGAACATATTGCATGGTGTTTCATTCAAAGCTGCAATCAGCCAATCTGGGAAGACGCTTAGCGTCCATCTGAACTCCATCTGCTGGATCAAGAGAGCAGGTATCGAATCAGCTAGTGATTCAAAGGCCGGGCCGATCCAGTGAGGGGGGTGTCTGAAGAGGCGGACAGTAGGGGTCTGTTACAAGCACATTTTTTTAGAATTGGGGCAGTGACTGAGGCATCGCACCTTGGTCTTGGGGAGGAGGCGATTCAATTGTTGCGAGGGTGGGAATCTCGTGCTTTTAAGGCGTATGTGCGTCTACAGTGGTTGAGGTGCGAAGGGCAAAGAGTTGTTGTCTGGTTGACATGGCTGTTTGTGCATGATCCCTTAAGAGCTTATGGTGCTTCTTCATTATGGTCACTTTGGGTCAAAAATGTGGGCATGTGGTTTGTTGCCTTTTTGTCTGTTGGGTACTAAACGGTTTGTTCTTTAGGTCGGCCACGATGTGTGGTTTGGATGATCGGCCATTCATTCGCCTTCTGGGCGTGGAGAAAGGCGCTCCTGCGAGCGACCATCAAACAGCTGGGTTTTCCTGTGGTAGCAAGGCTTCGGTGGTTTGGAGTATGTGGTATAAAGTGGGCAGGTTCCTGTCATCTTTGTCACTGTTATTTCTGTACCTCCATATTTCACATGTATGTTTTTAAGTGAATAAAGGAATTTGTTAAACTGTGGCCTGCAATAAAGATTCCAAATAAGAAAGACAAAGTGTAAGTGTGTTTTATTGGGCTGTGGGCAACTCATGCAGAAAACTCAGCTGTAAAACAAAACAGATACAACTCCTCCATTTTTCAGCTAGAAAGTGAAACATCTGCTTCTTTGGTAATTTTATTTAAAAGAGAACTAGTATTATAATTTATTTGTGATGCAGTTGAAGACTAGTCAAATCTTCATATTTGTATCAAATATTTCAGATACCAACATTAGTATATATATATATAAAGGGAGCTTGGAGTCATTTTTCTTTGTATTTTAAGCCTGCTCAAATCTTCTTTTCAATAGAAGCACATCTTCCCTGTGATAGACAAAATAAACCATTTAAGATAATAAAACAAACAATAATTGCGTAATATACATAACAAAAAAATTGTTAATATGGAGGGCACTGAGCTAAAACTGTAATGCCAAGGAGAAAAATTATCGATCGCCAATTTCTCCTTTGCATCCCTCTTTCACCATCAGATTGCGGGGCAGACACTGAGTTTAGCAGCCTGCCCTGTAGCAGCAGCAAGGCTCGCAGGTGCTGGGGGCAGCGCTAATGCTCCCTGCCAAGCATTTTGCTCCATGGAGTAGATAGAACTCCATGGAGGCTTCCCTTGCCGGGTCACATGACCAGCAGGATCTCTCCTCTCGCGACATCCTGCTGGTCGGTGGAGTGTTCTCGGATAGAGACTTTAGGCCTGTTCACACCTGGGCATTTTACAGTGCGTTCCTGTGCGCTGTAAAACGCCTAAACACAGAAATCCCATGATTTCCTATGGGGCCCGTTCACACCTGGGCATTTTACAGCACGTAGGAACGCACTGTAAAACGTCCTACGCCCAAAGAAGTATAGGAGCTTCTTTGGGGCGTATTACAGCGCGTTCGCAGCCATAGACTGCAGGGTGAACGCGCTACAATGCGCGTTCACATGTTTTTACGTTTGCGCGTCAAAAAACAAGCATATTACTCGTGTCAAAAAACACAGGTGTGAACCGGCCGGAGACTTTCCCCCCCCAGCCTCACTCTACTCCCGATGGCCTGAAGTGGATCGGGCCATCATTCTCACCACGTGTAGAGAGGTGAGGGAGTTGTGTTTTGTTGGGACTTTTCAGCAGTTGCTAACTGATTGTGCATCAGCGGAATCAGTTAACACCAGCTTTGAGCTAGTGCTAACTTTTTTCATTAGGTTCTTGTGAGCGCAAAGTACAGTAAACTCGAAGTATAAACTGCTAATAGCATTTCGCTAATGAGGTTTTTTAACCAGTTAGCGAATTAGCACTCCGCACAGATCACTTCCATCACCTTCTTTAAGCTAACGTTAACGTGAGCACTAGCGTTAGCCAGGGGTCTAGTTCTAAAATAATAAATAAATTGGCACTAGCATAGACAGTTTATATATAAAACCTACATATAAAAACATGTATTCTATTTATTTCAGGAAGAATAGACCTGGACATCAACTTAGGAGTGCTCAAGTTCCGGAACTTAATTGCTAAAGCAGTTTTCTGCCCAAAAGTTAAAGTTTGTCCTTAGATTGATATGATGTTCAGTTGTTGATAATGTGTTAATCCATCGGTTTTAAACGAATCAATGTTTCTGTATCTCCTGCAGGAATTCACATCCCCCCATGTAGACAATGTATTCTGTCGATTTGTGTCATTTTACCACCACCTCCTTGTTTCGCATATAAACTGGACTTCATTTCAAATTAAAGAATATTCTTCTTCCCTGCAACAAGTCTTATCTGGTGTTTGGGTAGACCACTACTTAGAATTGTAAAGCACTCCCTCATGTTCTACCTGAAGGTTTTGAGAGAAGAAAAGCTACTGCGGATCTGCTTGACTGGAAAGAAGGGACGAATGCTAGAACAGATTCGGGTCTGGTCCTCAATGCCGGAGACAAGTCAATCCCAAATGCTGTTACAATGACTAAATAAATTTTCTTAGATATCATTAGGATTGTTTTTTGCAACGCATCATTATTTAACAAAGTTTGTAGATGTCTTTCTACATGTGTGTATAAGCAAGGATATAGATGTTTCAATTTTCCAAAACCTCACGTATTACATTCTTACCAGGCCTTCGGTGACATAGCAAAGTGGATATGTGGTGGATGAAATCCATTAAATGTGCTAGAAGTCACTATTGTGTAGGCTCCCACATTGTAATATAAAAGCCAGTCTCCTATACACAGCTCAGGTAGATAGAGATGTTCAGCAATCTGATCCATAGGATCACAGGTTGGTCCCCATAGGCTGCTCATATAGAGGGGCTGCTCTGGAGAGGGTTCCTGTGGAAAATAAGGTAATGGTAATCAACAGTGTAAATAATATAACAATCATGAAAGCAAACTCTGAATAATTGTCTTAATGTTAATTGGAAGGGCTCAGGACATTCACTTGAAAGGTTTCAAATTGCAGAAGGCAATATATAGAGCTGGGTGAATGGATTAGCGTGGGGAAAGGCAGGGTCTGTGGGGGGGGTTGGGCAACAGGATCTCTTCCAGTTATGAGATCTGAACTGGTTCTAGGAGAAGCACAGTGAAAGCTCATTTAAAAAGGGACACGATCACTTACATAAACTGTTAGATTACTTGTGCAAGATTACTTGCATTACAAATAAAACCACCTTATAAAACACATGCTGTTTTTTCTTTCTTTGAAGTAATTTCATGTAAAACGGAAAAATAAAATTTGTTTTAGCTTATTCCATTTTGTAGATTTTTCTCATGCTGAAACATTTACCCAAATTTGTGTAAAAATTTTACTTTGTGTCTGTTTATCCAATCTACAGTGTTTAACAGTTAATGACGGGAAGTAGAGAATGTTTAGATAAGGTGGTAGCTATTGTTTCCAGGCTGAGATAAGAGCTGGCAGCTGATTGAGATAAGACATGGAGCTTAACCTCCCTGGCGGTCTAATTATTACTATATTTTAAGTCTCAAAGCGGTACATTGTTTTGCATGGAATTTTTTTTTTTTATATTGTAGACCTGTAATTCTTAGGAATAACTCACTTAAATCTTTCCAAACAAGAGTCTAGTAAACACACGAGGTCTGATAAAGTTTGAAACACGAACTAATATATTATATAAGAATTATAAAAAATAATATAACAATACTTTTAATTCAATAATATAATCAAACCAAACACCCTGAAATTTGTAGAAAACAAAAGGTGCAATATTACTAGTCACTGCATATTGCTTTAGTAAACATCCCAGGTATGGAAAATCTTGAAACATGGGACTGCACAAAGTCCGACGTCACAATCAGGACAATGGAACTTGGTTTCCTTTCGAATTTTCATTCCTGTCATCACGCTTAGAGCAACAAACCACACACATCCTTGTAGGTGCTGAGTTTTTCTCCGTTGGTGGGATGTAATCCACAAAGTGACGACCAGTCAGGCATTCCAGCTTCACGATGCCAACAGCTCAACGTCCAGCTCATTTCACAGCCATTGATGGTGTTTGGTGGTTCACAAAGATACATTTGTCAACTTTCCAAATGAAGTCCGAATGAATCACAGGCTTGTCACTTTTTTATTTTAGCAGAATATAGGCATTCCACAAGCATTACTCAAGAAGATGCCTGAAGATCTTGTAATATTTATTCTGCCGTTTCCTCATGGCTGGGTAGAATGTCATCGCTTGGTCGGCTCTGTCGACACCTCCCATGGCGTTGTTGTAGTCTATCACTACTTGTGGCTTCATTTCCCACCTTTTGTGTGTACTATAACAGTGGAGGAGTTATGAACAGTACTCATTAGGCACACATCTTTTTTGTCATGCCATCGCAGTGCCAGAATTTTACATTTCTGCAGGCACCCATTTGTCAGAACTTTTAATATAAAACGTTCCATATTTATCCCATGTTAGGCTGGTGTCAGACGAGCGTAGTGTTCATGTCCGTGATGGCCCCTAAAAGTACGTCCGTGATAGCATGAAAGAAAGCCCATCAGAGCCCGACACACGAAGTACGTCCGCACTGACACGCAGACGCACAACGGCTGCGGCCTACGGACGCAAGGCAGGCAAGAACGTACAACCCCTAGAACGGCTGCACAAAGTGCGTTGCGTCCGCAACGTCTGCATAGCTTTGTGTGTGAGTTATGGAACGTGGTCAGACAGACTGCATTTATACGTCCAGCATTTTTCACGGAAAAAATGGTTTTGCTTTTTAATTTATTTTCCCTGCTACATCCGTCAAAATATACATCAGTGAAAACAACGGACTGTGTGGCCACTACTGCGTCTTCCATACTAACGTACGTCCGTACTGCACGGACGAACAGACCGTAGAAATCACGTTTGTCTGACCCTAGCCTTAGCAAGACTGATCACATGAATGCTTTGAATTTGTTTCAAGGAGACAGTCTGTTAATTCTTAACACTTGGTAAATAGGAATGAGCCGAACACCCCCGAGTTCGGTTCGCATTCGAACTCGAACTTTTCAAAAGTTCAAATTCGAACTCGAACTCAATACAAGTCAATGGGACTCAAAATTCGATTTTTAGAGTGCCCTCCAAGAGGGCATATTTGCTAGATATTTGCCATAAAAGGTATATGGGGGTCCGGGTAGTGCCCTGGGGGACAGGAAACAAGGACAAAAAGTAAAAAAAAAAGTTTTTAAAGGGACAGTGAGTTTTCCATGAAATAAAGGGTTAAAAATAAAAATGAAAAATTCCTTCAAATATCGTGCCTAGGAGGTCCCCATAACCTGCCCGTGAAGTGGCGGATTTCTAGGATGTATAGAAACATTTAAAAACAATGTCTGGGTCCGGGTAGTGCCCTCGGGGACAGGAAACAAGGACAAAAAGTTGTAAAAAAAATACGTTTTTAACCCCTTCCCTGCTGACGACGTGTGGGACACACGTCATCAGCTTTGCGGGACCCCCGGCTGAGATACTCACCTCTCTGTCCGGGGTCCCGCGGCATTCTGACTTCAGCATCCTCAGACGCTGAAGTCAAGCTCCTCCCGACGTAAATGACGTCATCGCGTCATGTGCAATGACGTCATTTCCAGGCGACCCCCTCGGGAGGTCCCACAAAAAAAGCCAGGCACCGCTTAAAAGGGGAGCGTCTCCCCTTTTAAGCGGTGCCTGGCTTTAACCCCTTAGGCACCAGGTCGCACTTCGGCGCCTTGCGGCGCCGAAGTGCAGCCTAGCTCCGGTGGAGGCCGCCATCTTGGATTGCGGCTCCACCCCCGGGTCCCCCCTCACTGCCTGACGTCCTCACGCATAGCGTGATGACGTCAGATAGTCGGGGGAACCCCTAGCTGCCCAGAATCCCCTGGTGGAGATAGGGGTTCATTTGAGGGTTCACAGAGATGCTGTGAGGTTGTGTATAGAGATGCTGTGAGGTGTGTATAGAGATGCTGTGTATAGAGATGCTGATGGGGTTGTGTATAGAGATGCTGTGTATAGAGATGCTGATGGGGTTGTGTAAGGAGATGCTGTGAGGTTGTGTATAGAGATGCTGTGAGGCTGTGTATAGAGATGCTGTGTATAGAGATGCTGATGGGGTTGTGTATAGAGATGCTGTTTGTGTATAGAGATGCTGATGGGGTTGTGTATAGAGATGCTGTGAGGCTGTGTATAGAGATGCTGTGAGGCTGTGTTTAGAGATGCTGATGGGGTTGTGTATAGAGATGCTGTGTATAGAGATGTGCTGATGGGGTTGTGTATATAGATGCTGTAAGGTTGTGTATAGAGATGCTGTGAGGCTGTGTATAGAGATGCTGTGTATAGAGATGCTGATGGGGTTGTGTATAGAGATGCTGTGAGGTTGTGTATAGAGATGCTGTGAGGCTGTGTATAGAGATGCTGTGAGGCTGTGTATAGAGATGCTGATGGGGTTGTGTATAGAGATGCTGATGGGGTTGTGTATAGAGATGCTGTGAGGTTGTGTATAGAGATGCTGTGAGGCTGTGTATAGAGATGCTGATGGGGTTGTGTATAGAGATGCTGTGAGGTTGTGTATAGAGATGCTGTGTGGCTGTGTATAGAGATGCTGTGTATAGAGATGCTGATGGAATTGTTTATAGAGATGCTGTTTGTGTATAGAGATGCTGATGGGGTTGTGTATAGAGAGGCTGTGAGGATGTGTATAGAGATGCTGTGAGGCTGTGTTTAGAGATGCTGATGGGGTTGTGTATAGAGATGCTGTGTTTAGAGATGCTGATGGGGTTGTGTATAGAGATGCTGTGTATAGAGATGCTGATGGGGTTGTGTATAGCTGTGAGATTGTGTATAGAGATGCTGTGAGGCTGTGTATAGAGATGCTGTGTATATAGATGCTGATGGGGTTGTGTATAGAGATGCTGATGGGGTTGTGTATAGAGATGCTGTGAGGCTGTGTATAGAGATGCTGATGGGGTTGTGTATAAAGATGCTGTGAGGCTGTGTATAGAGATGCTGTGTATATAGATGCTGATGGGGTTGTGTATAGAGATGCTGTGAGGCTGTGTATAGAGATGCTGATGGGGTTGTGTATAAAGATGCTGTGAGGCTGTGTATAGAGATGCTGATGGGGCTGTGTATAGAGATGCTCTGAGGTTGTGTATAGAGATGCTGTGAGGCTGTGTATAGAGATGCTGATGGGGCTGTGTATAGAGATGCCTTGCGGCGTTGAATTGCGGCCTAGCTCCGGTGGGGGCCGCCATCTTGGATGGCGGCTCCACCCCCGGGTCCCCCCTCACTGCCTGACGTCCTCACGCATAGCGTGATGACGTCAGATAGCCGGGGAACCCCTAGCTGCCCGGAATCCCCTGGTGGAGATAGGGTGTTCATTTGATATCTCCAGAACCGTGGCAGCTAGGGGGTCATGGAGGGTGTCAATCGAAAGGCTTGAGCATGGCCTTTCGAATGATACCCAACATGACCAGATATAAAGTAAAACAAAATAAAAATCCCCTGGTGGAGATAGGGGGGTTCAATTGAGGGTTCACAGAGATGCTGTGAGGTTGTGTATAGAGATGCTGTGAGGTTGTGTATAGAGATGCTGATGAGGTTGTGTATAGAGATGCTGTTTGTGTATAGAGATGCTGATGGGGTTGTGTATAGAGATGCTGTGAGGCTGTGTATAGAGATGCTGTGTGGCTGTGCATAGAGATGCTGTGTATAGAGATGCTGATGGAGTTGTGTATAGAGACGCTGTTTGTGTATAGAGATGCTGATGGGCTTGTGTATAGAGATGCTGTGTATAGAGATGCTGTGAGATTGTGTATAGAGATGCTGTGAGGCTGTGTATAGAGATGCTGTGTATAGAGATGCTGATGGGGTTTTGTATAGAGATGCTGTGAGGTTGTGTATAGAGATGCTGTGAGGCTGTGTATAGAGATGCTGATGGGGTTGTGTATAGAGATGCTGTGAGGCTGTGTTTAGAGATGCTGATGGGGTTGTGTATAGAGATGCTGTGAGGCTGTGTATAGAGATGCTGATGGAGTTGTGTATAGAGATGCTGTGAGGTTGTGTATAGAGATGCTGTGATGCTGTGTTTAGAGATACTGATGGGGTTGTGTATAGAAATGCTGTGCATAGAGATGCTGATGGGGTTGTGTATAGAGATGCTGTGAGGCTGTGTATAGAGATGCTGATGGGGTTGCGTATAGAGATGCTGTGAGGTTGTGTATAGAGATGCTGTGAGGCTGTGTTTAGGGATGCTGATGGGGTTGTGTATAGAGATGCTGTGTATAGAGATGCTGATGGGGCTGTGAATAGAGATGCTGTGAGGTTGTGTATAGAGATGCCGTGAGGGTGTGTACAGAGATGCTGATGGGGCTGTGTATAGAGATGCCTTGCGGCGCCAAAAGTGCGCCCTACCTCCAGTGGGGGCCGCCATCTTGGATGGCGGCTCCACCCCGGGTCCCCCCTCACTGCCTGACGTGAGGAGGTCAGATAGCCGGGGAACCCCTAACTGCCCGGAATCCCCTGGTGGAGATAGGGGGTTCATTTGAACCCCGATATCTCCAGAACCGTGGCAGCTAGGGCGTCAGTGGCAGCTAGGGCGCCTGAGCATGGCCTTGCGAATGATACCCAACATGACCAGGTATAAAGTTAAAAAAAACTGTATTTTTTTTTGTGTGTTATATTTATTAATGCAGCAATATTGTTCACATTTCAATTATAATGTGAACAATGATGCTGTACTAATGATTTTTTCCTATGGGGTGCGTTTGCTAAAAATCACGTAATTCCCCCCACAAAATGTAACAAGTCCCCATTTCAAATTTTTGTACAAGCGCACCCCATAGAAAACATAACCGCAAACGCTCATGTGCTAAAATGGGAAAAAAACACTTTACACACTGCAGATGATTAAAAATTTTATTTTTATTGATTTTTTTTCATAATATACAGGCAGAACATGACGTATACATCTAAACATGATATATTATGAATCTGCGGAGTCTGCCGGAAAGAACGATATCTAATATGTCTGGGTCATTTAATAAAATGTGGCTTCAAATCGCGTTTAAACATGATGAGCGAAAGCGGTAAAAATGAGCTAAGCACACAGCAGTGAAATGCAGGGTTAAGAGGTTAAACAGCATTTCAGAGGAACATTTAACACTTCTCAGAAGCACAGGTGTTGTTTGGTACATGTTCAGGAGACACCTCCAGACAACCTCAGTCTACAGACAATGTATCAAATTCATTAGACCAGACTAATTAAAAGCACATGTTATTTCCAAACACTAATTAACACCTGTTGTTTACGGCGTTTGAGAGCACAGGTCATTTAGAGGTGAGAATCTTTGCACGTAGACATTATTTTTTAATTCAATATCTAATAAACCGTTGCTTATAATATTCTGCAGTAAAGAGTCTCTTTATTTCTAGATTTCTTAGAATCTTTTAAGCATTTTTTACACTTTTTCAAAAAAAATTTGAACTCGAACCGAACACCCCAAAAAAGTTCAACGTTCGCTAACTTTCGAACTGCCGATGTTCGAGTCGAACTCCGAACTGATCGAACCGAACAGCTCATCCCTACTGGTAAACAGAATGAGCTTCCAGACTCCCTGGTCTTTACCAATTCTCAAATAAGGATTCTTATCAGATTTTGTAGACAAGGGCAATCAACAAAATTTTGTTCAGACACTTGGAAAATAACGATTCTCAAGCAATTCTATTGTAAAACCAGTACTTAAGGATGGGATATTGTACACAGCATTGTTTTGAAATTAAGGAATGCATTGTGTGTTACCTGGAATGGAACTCATTCTAAATCCAAGGGCAATTTAGTTTGATCACATTTAAAGATCTTTAGTCAAACAAACTCTTGTAGGGAAAAAAAGGTCAGAGATTTCTATTTCTAATAGTAGTGATGATTACCTACAGATCAAAGTTTTTAAGAAATATTATGAAACTACAAAGATAGTCAAGGTGATCTGTTACATTATATTATACAAGGTGTCTATGTGGTATTTGAATATTTAACTGATGTGGTGAGTTATAATATGGATAATCATGGTTCTGATCATTCTTACAAAGATAGAGCCCACACTATATTTAATTGATCTACTACCATTCAGAAAACAGTAGATTAAACATAAATAGAAATATGTATTATGCTACGTAACCTATTGTAATTATGAGTAATAATTAGGGATGAGCTGTTTGGTTCGATCGGTTCGGAGTTCGCATCGAACATAGCCTGTTCGCATGGTCGTGAACTACGAACATTTCCGCTTGTTCGCCACGTGTTCGCCCACAATGCACCACAATGGACCACAATGCACTTTTCCACTGGCCTGAAGCTTGTAATTGGCTACAGCCTTGTACCTGACCACAGGTCAGGTGCAAGACAGGTTCAAGACTATGCCAATCACGGCTCAGAGTCCTGATTGGGCAAATTTTGCACAATCATGGGCTCACAGAGCTAAGTCCCGCAGCACACTATATAAGGTTTCACACAGCGCTTCAGCACGCGTTTGAGAGGAGATTTGAGAGGAGATTGTTGTTGTGTTAGTGTGTGTTCTCACTGCCAGTCTGCCACCAGCTACTGGGGGGGGGGTCTCATTTCTACAAAATATCTGGGACTTGTTCTAATCTGTGTGTTCTCACTGACACCCAGTATTTTGGGGGTCAGTAATTGCTACAAAATATTTGGGAATTGAGGTGATCTGTGTCTTGTCACTGCCAGTGCCACGCAGTATTTTGGGGGTCAGTAATTTCTACAAAATATTTGTGAATTGAGGTGATCTGTGTCTTGTCACTGCCACGCAGTATTTTGGGGGTCAGTAATTTCTACAAAATATTTGTGAATTGAGGTGATCTGTCTTGTCACTGCCACCAGCAACTATTTTGGGGTCAGTAATTTCTACAAAATATTTGTGAATTGAGGTGATCTGTGTCTTGTCACTGCCAGTGCCACGCAGTATTTTGGCGTCAGTAATTTCTACAAAATATTTGGGAATTGAGGTGATCTGTGTCTTGTCACTGCCACGCAGTATTTTGGGGGTCAGTGATTTCTACAAAAAATTTGTGAATTGAGGTGATCTGTGTCTTGTCACTGCCACTGCCACGCAGTAATTTGGGGGTCAGTAATTTCTACAAAATATTTGTGAATTGAGGTAATCTTTGTCTTGTCACTGCCACCAGCAACTATTTTGGGGGGTCAGTAATTTCTCCAAAATATCTGGAAATTGAGGTAATCTGTGTCTTGTCACTGCCAAGCAGAATTTTGGGAGGTCAGTAATTTCTCCAAAATAACTGGGAATTTTTCTAATCTGTGTCTTGTCACTGCCACCCATCAGGGGGTCTCACTGATTTATAGGAGGTTTCTGAGACTTGAATCTGTGTCTTCTCACTGCCAGCTATCAGGGGGTCCCACATACATCTAGCAGATTTCTGGGAATTGTAATCTGTGTCTTGTCACTGTTGCCAGCTATCAGGGGGTCCTATCAGGGGGTCTCACTGACTTTTAGCAGATTTCTGCGAATTGTAAATTGTGTCTTGTCACTGGCACCCATCAGGGGGTCTCACTGATTTATAGGAGGTTTCTGGGAATTGTAATCTGTGTCTTGTCACTGGCTGCCAGCTATCAGGGTGTCTCACTGGGTTATACCAGAGTTCTGGAAATCTTTAATCTTTATACCAGAGTTGAATCAGAGTTCTGTATATATTTAATCTATATATCACTCACCATGTCAGAAAGACCAAAAAGGACAAGCAGACGCTCCCAGACACAGATAAGAGGGCAAGCAGCCTCTGTGTCGGGAGGCTGTGCCTCTGGTCGTGGTGGACGTGGTGCATCCTCTGCAGGGGCACGCTTGTCCTTTCTAACTGGTGCTGGCCGTCTTAAGCAGTAGCAACATACAGAGGATTTGGTGGATTGGCTAACCAGGCCATCCTCATCCTCCGAGTCCTCTGCCAGCCAGGCTTGTAGAGCTTTACAGTCCACCTCAGCTGCAAAAGCATCTAATGCAGCCTCCATGTCCACAGCTACTCCTGCTGTAGCCTCACTATCATACATGGAGGAGTCAGCTGAACTGTTTGACTACAATGAGAGTGACATGCTGCTTGAGGATGCGCAGCAAGTACAGTGCTCTGCTTCAATCTCTGAGGTTGAGAAAGGTAGTATAATCAACCTAGAGGAAGGGGGTGCAGTGATGACACACAAATAACTGGCACTCATGTTGCCACAGCAGCTGCAGCATACTGCCAAGTTGGCTCCAGTGACGAGGAGATAGGGGGTGATGATGACAATGATGATAAGGTCACTGACTCCACCTGGGTGCCTGATCGAACAGAGGAGTCAAGTGAGGAGGAGGAGGCACAACAAACACGAGGCACAACATCCTCTATGACCAACCGTAGCACTAGCCAGTCCAAGGCATCAGATGTCAGAGCTGCTCTGGTGCAGAGCGCTGTTGTCTCAAAGCACACATCCATGAACTCTGCTGTCTGGGAGTTCGTTAAGAAATGTGCAGCAAACCCCACCATTGCTATTTGTAATCTATGTCAGATGAGGCTCAAGCGTGGGAAAGACACCGGACGCTTGGGTACCACGTGCTTGAGGCGACATATGAACACCTGCCACGCATCCCGTTGGCGCAAAACTTTGCGTAGGTCCTCCTCCTCCTCATCTGTCTCTACCCTCACTGTATGTCCTGCCATGTCATTGCCTGCTACAACCTCCACTGACAGGGATGATGCTACAGTAATGGATGTACCAGGTCCTTCCTCACAATGTGACAGCATCCCAGCAGCTGCAGATTTACGCAGTCAGATTACATTGCCCCAGCTGCCGCAGCGTAAGAAAAATTATCGTCCCAACCATCCCCAAGCACAGCGTCTAAATGCCAGCTTAGCAAAATTACTTGCATTGCAGCTGCTGCCTTTCCAGCTGGTGGACTCTGCTCCCTTCCGTGAATTTGCTGAATGTGCTGTACCACAGTGGCATGTTCCAAAACGCCATTAATTTTCACGGAAGGCCATTCCAGCACTATACCAGCATGTGGAAGACAATGTTATCGAGTCATTGGGAAAGGCAGTCAGCAGCAAGGTGCATGTGACTTTAGACACGTGGTCCAGCAAGCATGGACCGGGTTGTTACATTTCCTTCACGGCACACTGCGTAACTCTGATTGCAGCTGGGAGGGATCCAAGACGGGGCTCTGTGCTGGAGCTTGTTCATCCACCACGCCTCCAGAAAGCTGCTTGTATGAGGTCTGTCTGCTCCACCACCACCTCTTCCTCCTCCTCATCCTCCTCCTTTTGTGTCTCTGGTGAAGTGGCAGTTAAACCGACGCCTGACAGGGGCTACGCAATGGCTCAAGCAAAAAGATGTCATACTGTGCTTAAGCTGGTTTGTTTAGGGGACAGGAGCCACACCAGGCCAGAAATTCTGTCAGCTCTGCAGGGGCAGGTGCAGAGATGGTTAACACCACGCCAGTTTCAGCTGGGAATGGTCGTCTGTGATAATGGCAGCAACCTTCTCTCTGCCCTACGCCTGGGTAAGTTGACGCATGTACCATGCCTAGCACACGTCTGAAATCTGGTGGTATCAGCCAGGCCAGAAAAGTCTGCAGCCACTTCAGATGGTCATTCCCAGCAAGTGTTCGCCTGGCAGAAATTCAAAGAGAATTCCATCTTCCCACAAACCGTCTGATCTGTGACATGCCCACCAGGTGGAACTCGACATTAGCAATGCTGCAGCGTCTGCACAAGCAGCAGAGGGCCATCAACGAGTACCTGTGTGAGTATGGCACAAGGACAGGTTCAGGTCAACTTGGTTCCCCCCCCGCAGTGGCTGATGATCAAGGATGCATGCACTGTACTGTCACCATTTGAGGAGGCAACGAGGATGGTGAGCAGGGACAGTGCATGCATCAGTGACACAATTCCTTTAGTGTTCCTGCTGGAGCACACTCTGCAGGTAATTATAGATGTGGCTCTAGAGACAGAGCAGCGGGAGGAAGAGGAGGCCTTCCCTAGCTCTGAAGGCTCCAGTCTTTCCGCAGACAGCATTCCAGCGGGTCCTCCTCAGATCAGACAGGAGGAAGATGAGGAGGATGAGGAGGAGGAATATTTAAGTAGTGGGGGCATTGAAGGTGGGGATTCCTCAAGGGAGGGTTTTGTGTGCCCAGAAACACAAGGACTAGTACGTGGCTGGGAGGAGGAAGTGCACGTTGGAATCCTCCTCCTCATTGAGCAGGAAGACTCGGAAGCTAATGCCACCTCCAACCTACACTGCATGGGCTCCTTTATTATGCAAAGCCTGCTAAAGAACCCTAGGATTCGTGCTATCAAGGAGAGGGATCATTACTGGTTGGCAAGCCTTCTTGATTCACAATATAAGGGTAAAGTTGCAGAGCTCATCCTGCCCGCACAGAGGGAGCACAGGATGAAAAAACTTGAAGACGCTCTAAAGCGACACTTGTGTAACACCTTTCCAGGCACTGGTAGGTTACCAAGTGATGACACAGGTGCTTCTGAGGCTGCGGATGATCAGAGGAATAGTGGTGAAGGCCGGTGCCGCTTGACTGATGCCTTTTTAAATTTTTTTAGTCCACGACGCCCAGGGACATCAAATGTAGGCACCCATTGCCAGCGTCTTCACCATATGGTGCAGGACTACCTAGGGGCAAGGGCAGACCTGGATACCTTTCCAGCAGATGATCCACTGGCTTACTGTGTGTTGAGATTGGATCACTGGCCAGAACTTTGCCCTTCATCTAGCGTGCTTTCTGAAAGGACGTTCAGTGCCGCTGGAGGTTTTGTCACAGACAAAAGAGTGCGTCTGTCCACCGACTCTGTAGACCGGCTGACATTTATAAAAATGAATCAGTCCTTGATCAGCAGCTATCAATCCCCTGATGCTGACGTAACGGAATAGATCGGGGATGTCTTCTGCATTCACAAAACCTCCAGCACTGAACTCTTCAACAATACCACAAAAGGGTTACGGTATGAAGGCACTTGCTGCCATGAAAGGCACAATATTTGGCTGCACTGACGC
This sequence comes from Leptobrachium leishanense, assembly GCA_009667805.1. Taxonomy (NCBI): domain Eukaryota; kingdom Metazoa; phylum Chordata; class Amphibia; order Anura; family Megophryidae; genus Leptobrachium; species Leptobrachium leishanense. The sequence goes on along the minus strand of CM019064.1, from coordinate 218,451,861 downwards.
CTTTACCAGATTCATATCTTTTTTATATAGGACCGCATGGTCCACCCCTGCACTCTTCCACAATACTACAGAGGGGTTACTGTATGAATGCACTTGCTGGCCTGGCACCAAAAGCACAATATCTGGGTGCACTGACACCTTTACCAGATTCATATCTTTTTAATATAGGACCGCATGGTCCACCCCTGCACTCGTCCACAATACTACAGAGGGGTTACTGTATGAATGCACTTGCTGGCCTGGCACCAAAAGCATAACATCTGGGTGCACTGACGCCTTTACCAGATTCATATCTTTTTAATATACTACCGCATGGTCCAACCCTGCACTCTTCCACAATACCACGGAGGGGTTACTGTGTGACGGCACTGTTGCCGACGCTAAAAGCCCAATTTTAAAGCACCTATTGTTACTTTCATCCAAAGTCTGCATAAGTTTCACCATAATTTAGCCAAAAAATCATTAAACTTTTTCTGCGCATCCTAAAATGTCTTTTCATATAGGCTGCCGCCCCAAGCAGTTGTTTACGAATAGATTAAAGGAAAAGCATTTACCGTAATTTTAAACGTCATTTTTTTGTTATTAAATGTTTCTATACATCCTAGAAATCCGCCACTTCACGGGCAGGTTATGGGGACCTCCTAGGCACGCTATTTGAAGGAATTTTTCGTTTTTATTTTCAACCCTTATTTCATGGAAATAAGTCCCTGTCACTGTCACTGTCACAGTCACTGTCCCTTTAAAAACTTTTTTTAAAAACTTTTTGTCCTTGTTTCCTGTCCCCCAGGGCACTACCCGGACCCCCATACACCTTTTATGGCAAATATCTAGCATATATGCCCTCTTGGAGGGCACTCTAAAAATAGAATTTTGAGTCCCATTGACTTGTATTGAGTTTGTGTTCGAGTTCGAATTCGAACTTTTGAATAGTTCGAGTTCTAATGCGAACCGAACTCGGGGGTGTTCGGCTCATCCCTACTCATAACTCAGCTGCCTCGCGATTTCTCTCCGTTATATCCTCATTTGGCCTTACTCAGTGGTTCGACTGCCCCAAGTACACAGCTGGCAATACATTGGCTCTTATCTTCTACTCGTGCCCTATTTCTAATATCACTATTACACCTCTCATTCTCTCTGACCATCATCTTCTGACTTGTGAACTCGGCTCTCTCCCCGTTCCTCCATCTGAACCCAAACTTTATAAGACTCGAAATCTCCACTCTCTGGATCCACAGTAATTCTCTGCTGATATATCCGTACCGCTCTCATCTGTCTTATCTCTCCTGTCCTAATGAAGCCATCACCCGGTACAACTCTACGCTTTCCTCCACCCTTGAGAAGTCAGCACCGTCAAAACCATGGTCAGTGAGGTGACAAAACCTCTAACCCTGGCACAACAAGTTGACTCGGTATCTCCAAAGATGTTCTAGAACTGCTGTGCTGAACGCTATTGAGGAAAGACCCGCTTCCACTCCGACTTTCTTCACTATAAATTTATACTCCGGTCTAGCCAAGCAGTCATATTATACGCCCCTCAAACACACTCACTCCCAGAACCCAAAACACCTGTTCAACGCATTCAACTCCCTTCTCCATCCTGGTGCGGTTGTTCCTCACACTGACCTCAATGCCGAAGACCTAGAGTGCCTTTTCACAGCAAAAATAGAACAGATAAGAACTGAAATCTCAACAATGCTGCTATCACCCATGCAGGAAGATGTTAATCATGTCTATCCTCACATGCTCAACTTCTTTTCTGCGACTGAACAAGAGGTCTTTAAGTTATTGCGATCCTCTCATCCCACTACCTGCCCCCTCGACTCGTTCCCTCACATCTTGCCAAAACACTTACCGTTTCTCTTTTACCGTCCTTGACCCACACCTTTAATCTATCCTTAACCTCTGCGGTCTTTCCTGCTCCCCTCAAACATGCCTTGGTAGTTCCGATCCTACAAAAGCTGTTTCTGGATCCGACTGCTCCCTCTAACTACTGCCCCATGTTTCTGCTCCCTTTTGCCTCCTAACTCCTTGAAAAGCTTGTGTATGACTGTCTGACTACCTCAACACCCACTCTCTTCTTGACCCTCTGCAATATGGCTTTCACTCACAACACTCGACGGAAACGGCTCTTGCGAAACTGACCAATGACCTTATAACTGCTAAATCAAATGGGTGCTATTCTCTGCTGATCCTTCTTGACCTCTCTGCCACCTTTGATACAGTTGACCACTCGCTCCTCCTTCAAACTCATATATATAGGCCTTCGAGGTACTGTTCTTTCATGGTTCTCATCCTACCTGTCCCAACGATCGTTTAGCATCTCATTTTCTGGAAGTCCCTCATCCCGGCAGCCTGTCTCTGTTGGGGAGCCCCAAGGTTCAGTACTGGGCCCTCTTTTCAAAACTGCCTCTCTAGGCAAACTGATCAGCTCCTTTGGATTCCTGTACACCTATACGCTGATGACACTCAAATATACCTCCCCTGACCTCTCTCTGGCTCATCTGGCTCGAGTTACTGTCTCTTCGCATTCTCGAATTGGATGTCTTTTCACTTCCTTAAACATAATCTTGCCAAAACTGAAATTCTTGTTCCTTCCAAGAAAAATCCAATAAACACCTGAGTAAATGGAACGCTCATTAGCCCGATGGCTCAAGCTCGCTGTCTTGGTGTCACTTTTGATTCTGACCTAACGTTCTCTCCCTACTTCCAGACAGTGAACAAATCTTGTTAGTATCAGCTCAAGAACATTGCACGCATCCGCCCCTTTCTGACGCAAGATACCTTGAAGGTGTTTGTTCATGATCTTATTTCACGACTTGATTACTGCAACTCGCTCCTTATTGACCTCCAACTCCTGTATTTCCCCTTTGCAATCTGTAATGAATGCATGTGCTAGGCTTATTGTTCTCACCAGATGCACCTCGCGTACTCCACCCCCTTTGCTGGTCCCTCCATTGGCTTCCTGTACGTTTCAGGATACAGTTTAAAATACTGGCACTCATGTTCAAATCGCTCAATAACTCAACTCCTCCCTATATGTCTTTGTTACTACGCAAACATGACCTGTCTAGACAACTCTGGTCGGCGGGCGATCTCTGCCTGTCTACATCCACACGGCCATCTCTCACCTCCAAGACTTCTCAAAGGCAGCTCTTGTCCTGTGGAATGACTTGCCTCGCCCTATCAAACTCTCCCCAGATCTTCAGGCCTTCATGAAATCCCTCAAAACCCATCTCTTCAGATTAACGTACCACATCACTGATGCAACTTATCCCTCTGCTCACCTACTCACACATGACTGAAGTTGCCTCAATGGCCCCACCATTACTGAACAACTGGCACCAATGATCCTGCCGTCCAGTAAAATTCCACTCATCTTCCTCAAACCCAATCTCTCTAGACTGTAAGCTCCTATAAGCAGGGTCCTCTACACCTAAAGGGTTATTCAGAGAGAGGTGAAAACCAGGAGAATGACTGGAGAAGATAAAATTCTAGGTCAAAATAGCCAAACCAGAAAAATTCTCCCATTTATCTCACTTTCCAAATCGGCTATTTTGACCTAGAATTTTCACTTCTCCAGTCATTCTCCTTGTTTTCACCTCTCTGAATAACCCTGATAGTGTTTCCATCCTATGTCCGTTTATCTGTATCTTGTTCCCTTTGGTTATTGTAAAGCGCTGTGGAAACTTGGCACTATGTAAAAGATGACAATAATAATAATATCAGGAATTCACTGGTAGTTTTTTCATGCCTGCCTGAATTACAGGATTGTGTTTGGTTTACGGGTTAGTTGATGGTCTGCCCGTGCACTTCAAATTGATGATTTAATTTGCTGGGTTACCCATCATACTGATTTGTTTCTTTACTTATTTGTGGCAATTATGGCATGCATATGGATTTGTGTAAATCGATCAACTTGATATACTCTTTTTTGTCTATTGATTTCAATAAAAAATATTTTACTTTATGGTGTGCTTCCTTGTTAATATTTCTGACTTCCCTAGGACTATTTGAGGAGTGGTCCTATTTTTTTGGTTAGCACCCAATTGCATGTTTAAGATTCAGTGTACATTATAACCAATTTTTTGTTACATATATTTCAATATTAACATAAACTGGACAGACTTTCAGCAAAATCCTAAATTATTTATTGGAAAGCAGTCATATGACTTCAAATAAAATTATCGCTACTTGGTAAAGGTGAGTACCTGAAAAAAAAAGTATCGGTAATTTTACTCGGTGCTAAAAAAATTGGTATTTGTGCAACCCTAAAAATGACCTTGCATTTAATTTGAAATCTGGCATAGATCCATACCTTGTGAAAGATGAGTTTGGGGTAGCCACAAAGAAAAAGCAAGCGGCTGAATGTTCCATATATGCCATCATTAAGATAATAGAATGCACTTTTGCAAGGATTATTTCGTTCACCTTAAAAATGAAAAACTTAAGTGAGAAAGGTTATACAGCACAAAACAAAGGTTATACAGTTGCATGGACAGCATACTTACCATGTGATTCCGGTGCATCCTGCTGCACTATTTTCTTCGCAATGATATTAACTGCCAAAGTGAATGCAGACAACACATAATATCTCCCTGGTTCAGCAATTACATCCACGGCAGAGCCTTCTGGGAAATATGTGTCCAGAGCTGAATTCACTACTGCTGCAATCTAGTATATATAGAGAATATATATAAATCCTGAAAATCACTGTCACAGACTGTCTAGATCACAAATCGGCTCCAGCAATATTACCTCCTCAAAACTAATTTTAGCTTCCACCGTGCCAGGAAAACCGCCTCCAATATCCAGCAGCGTCATCTTGTGCTGAAATTCTGATGCCATGTTGAAAACCAAATGGGCATCCGCAATAGATTGAGCGTATATCTGGGGATCAAGGCATCCAATGCCAACATGGAAACTATAGAGTATAAAAACGAGACTCTGTAACAATATATTGAACAATGTAATTTGATACATAAAACCACAGACATTCCGCAGTATTTCTTCCTTGTAGATTTATTTTTTTATAGAAGCAGCTGCTGCCTGGTGGCAATAAATATTGCTGTGATTCTTCTTGTGGATTCACAATATATTTACAGTCAGGTCCAGAAATATTGGGACATCAACACAATTCTAACAGCTTTGGCTCTATACACCACCATAACGAAGTTGGAATGAAACAAACACAATGTGCTTTAACTGCAGACTGTCAGCTTTAATTTGAGGGTATGTACATCTAACTCAGGTGAACGGTGTAGGACTTACAGCAGTTTGCAGATGTGCCTCCCACTTGTTAAGGGACCAAAGGTAATGGGACAGAATAATCATAAATCAAACTTTCCCTTCTTAATACTTGGTTGCAAATCCTTTGCAGTCAATCACAGCCTGAAGTCTGGAACGCATAGACATCACCAGACGCTGGGTTTCATCCCTGGTGATGCTCTGCCAGACCTCTACTGCAACTTTCTTCAGTTCCTGCTTGTTCTTGGGGCATTTTCCCTTCAGTTTTGTCTTCAGCAAGTGAAATGCATGCTCAATGGGATTCAGGTCAGGTGATTGACTTGGCCATTGCATAACATTCCACTGAAGCGCCGTCCAATGCGTTCTGCAGCATTTGGCTGAATGTGAGCAGATAATATTGCCCGAAAAACTTCAGAATTCATCCTGCTGCTTTTGTCAGCAGTCACATCATCAATAAAAACAAGAGAACCAGTTCCATTGGCAGCCAAACATGCACACGCCATGACACTACCACCACCATGCTTCACTGATGAGGTGGTATGCTTAGGATCATGAGCAGTTCAGTCAGGGCTGGATTAACATAGGGGCAGATTGAGCAGCAGCTCCAGGCCCATGCCCAGAATAGGCCCAGATAAAGGACAACTATGTCTGCATTGATGGGTATTTGGACCACTGTATCTCCAACTCCATAGAAGCTAAAGTGTCATGTGAGGTATCACTGGAAAGGCCAGAGTATGGCCTTTCCAATCATACCAAACATGACCAGGTTTTATGCAACAATAAAAAATAAAATAAATATCTCTTTATTTTTCTTTCTAACAGCAATATTTTTCACTGTTCAATTATAAAGTGAATAATGATGCTAGATAACTAACCATCTCATTTCTCATGTCATCAACAAGTGTGGCGGTGATGACACAATCCGTTATGAATTGTTGCATCAAAAACCTAAACCGCCGCACTGCAGTGAAGAGCACTGGGGGGGACTTTGGACCCCTGCGTCACTAATCTTTACACTGCACAAGGTCAAATGAGGCGTCATTGGACAGGTCAGAGTCTGGCCTTTGCATTGATTCCAAATGTGATCATGTAAAATCTAAAATGAAAACAAAACCACATAAAATTTATTTTTAGTTCCGAAGCGATGGCTTTGTCCATTTGTCACGTATAAAATGAGCAATACCACTGCCATTACTCACCTTCTCATTTCCCATGTTGGGAGCAAGGTCACTGTTTAATACATTGTCATATCTATATAATAAAAGAGTAAGGCTTTGGCTGTCCGTCGCCAAAGCCTTACTGCGCATGCGCGCGCAACCAGCGGCGGTTGGTTGCGCGCGCATGCAACCGCCGCGGCACGAGCCGGCTGCCGGCTCGCCGCGGCGGTTACACATGCACACAGCAGCCGGGTAGAGGCTGCTCTCGCAGCCTCTACCGGCTGCCACGCGCATCCAACCCCAGAGCGGCGAAGGGAAAGTTTCCTCCGCCGCTCGGGGGGTTGGATGCGCGCGCAGCCGGGTAGAGGCTGCGAGCGCAGCCTCTACCCGGCTGCTTTGTGCATCTAACGGGTCCCCCGAGCGGCGAAGGGAAAGTTCCCTCCGCCGCTCAGGGGTAGGATGCACGCGGGCTGCGCCTCTACCCGGCTGCCGCGCGCATCCAACCCCCCGAGTGGCGGAGGGAAAGTTCCCTCGCTTCCGCTTTGAAGGACCCAAGCCCCGGTCACGTGACCGCGGCTTGGGTCCTTCAAAGACCGGAAGCGGGGAAATCTTCACTTCCCTGGCGCCGCTCGACAGGTAAGTATGAGCGCTGGTGGGGGGGGTCAATATCCACGAGCTGGGGGGTCAATATCCACGAGCTGGGGGGGTCCATATCCACGAGCTGGGGGGGTCATATCCACGAGCTGGGGGACCATATCCACGACCTGGGGGCAAATCCACGAGCTGGGCAAATCCACGTGCTGGGCAAATCCACGTGCTGGGCAAATCCATGAGCTGGGCACTCCATGAGCTGGGGCAAATCCATGAGCTGGGGGCAAATCCATGTGCTGGGCAAATCCATGAGCTGGGGCAAATCCATGTGCTGGGCAACTCCATGAGCTGGGGGCAAATCCATGAGCTGGGGGCAAATCCATGAGCTGGGGCAAATCCATGTGCTGGGCAAATCCATGAGCTGGGCAACTCCATGAGCTGGGGCAAATCCATGAGCTGGGGCAATCCATGAGCTGGGGGCAAATCCATGTGCTGGGCAAATCCATGAGCTGGGGCAAATCCATGAGCTGGGCAAATCCATGTGCTGGGGCAATATCCATGTGCTGGGGGCAAATATCCATGTGCTGGGGCAGTATCCATGTGCTGGGGCAGTATCCACATGCTGGGGCAATATCCACGTGCTGGGGCAGTATCCACGAGCTGGGGCAGTATACCACAATAGACTGCCCTCTGGGCAGGCTGGGGCAGTATCCACGTGCGGGGGCAGTATCCACGTGCGGGGGCAGTATCCACGTGCGGGGGCAGTATCCACGTGCTGGGGCAGTATCCACGTGCTGGGGCAGTATCCACGAGCTGGGGCAGTATATCCATGAGCAGGGGCAGTATATCCACAATAGACTGCCCTCTGGGCAGGCTTTACAACTAGTTATTCATAAAACATCATCCTCCAAAACACAAAGGAAATCTTTCATTTTTTGGTTAAATTGTATATTTTCTCAGAGCAATGCAGTAACAGGATCCCATTCCCATTTGTTTTAATAATAATGCCCTATAGAATATATAACCAAAGGTTTGGATGATAAAATGGGAAAAAAAATTATTTTACATGATTGAAATCTGAAATTTTATCACACAGTATCTGCCTGGTTAGATATACCCGTATCTGCACTATTAAATAACCTAAAATATGTTTTCATTTCACAAAATTCCAAAAAAAAGCCCACCAAAATCTTCAGCTCCAGGCCCATTGCGATCTTAATCTGGCCCTGAGGTCAGTCTGCAGTTGACAGTCTGCAGTTAAAGCACATTGTGTTTGTTTCATTCCAACTCCATTGTGGTGGTGTATAGAGCCAAAGATGATAGAATTGTGTCGATGTCCCAATATTTCTGGACCTGACTGTATGTAAGCCTTTTACCTTATTTGTAAATTAATTGCTGCAAGGAATCACATTGCATTCTCATGTAAATTGTGTTAAAGGTGAATGGAACACACTTGCATACCTGAGATTTATATTAACCCTTTCGCTGTTGAGCCATTCCTCCCCCATGCTCTGAGCTTATTTTTACCATTTTTGCTCATCATCTGCAATGTTATTTTAAGTACATTTTTTCGTAGGATCAAGACATACTATATTGTTTTTTTTTCAGCAGACTGTATTCAAAGATTGTGTGCTCAACTCCCATCACTCCCAGTTTGCTCCAACTCTTAAAAAAAAAACATTTGTCACAGGTGCTCAAAATCCAACAGAGCCTACAAAATTAGATTTTTAATTTACTTGTACTAACCATTGCAAGTCAGAAGAGTACCAAGGGGCAGGGGTGTGGCCCATACCTGGTATAGCTGGGGAGAAGGGTGTATGACTGTCTGTCACCCAGCACCACAAAGCCTGGGAGAGGGACACTTCCAGTTCTGCAACCATCTTCACTGGCTGCAGATTTCAGCAGCTCCCTTGAAGAGGCCCGAAAGTCACCCTTTCCCTGTGGAAAAAAAGGAGCAACATACCACTCCTGCCAGAGGGGATGGGCAGCCATCAAGACGTGGCTCTAGGAGACCTCTCCCCACAATTGCAGCTCACGGGGCGTGGTTTGGCTCGAGACCGAGATGGCCGCATGCTAGCTCGTCGGTCCCCTCTGACTTAACTGCACAAATCACAGCTTATGAGCCATGGTGCGAGGTAAAAGATTGACTGGTACCCCCTCCACCCCACGTCGCACTACCAGAGCGATTTCTGGACCGCTAGATGGATTTCTGCACCCACCACAACCTCGTGCCGCGGCCTGCTCCCCTGCACCTACTAAGATGGCGGCGAGCTCCTTCAATGAACAGGCCGCGGACTCCACGCCGGCTATTGCCCGCCTGGAGAGGATGGTGGCGGCGCTACCCACCCGGACCGACCTCACGGCGATGGAGGACTTCAGGGTGAGTTTCCAGAAGGAACTCCGAGAGGTACGAACGGAGGTGGCCGACCTCTCTACGTGCATAAATTTGGTCGAACGCCGTGCGAACCTACCACCGCGACTCCCGGGCTCCCTCGACGATGAACTGACCGACATGAAAAGAAGGCTGGATGATCTCGACAACCAGGGCCGACTAGATGGGGTCACCGCTACCATACGGAGACCGCAGGATGTTCCTGACTTTCTTGATGCGACTTGCCCTTCCCCTTGTGTCTGTACACGACTGAGAGGCTGGAGGCCCGCTGGAATGCCCGGCCAATGTGGGGGCTCGCCTGCAGCGCTCGACGCGCCGACCTCGACCTCAGAGAGCGGAGTGGTCCCGCTCGCCCTCACCCGCAGCGCAGTAAATGTGAACGCCCTATATGGATCTACCCGAGACAGCGGATGGCCTCGCCTATGTGGACGATTTATTGCCCTACGCTCCCTGGCTGACTGGTACACTCGGGATGAAAAACTGACAATGGACTGTACCCGGAGCCAGGGGATTAGTGCTCGCTTCCCGCTTCCACAGGAGAGTGACTGGAGAACTGCATGTTGTGCTACCGAATGCGGGAGAGACTATGCTGGATTACATCAGCTTCTTGGCGGTAGACCCACGTGGTCTGGGAGGCGGGAGGAGGGAGCTGGATTTGGCGGGAACGGCGAACTCCGAATGACGTTCTTATGTGGGGGGGGGGAGAGGGCTTGAATGTGTACCGAATGGAGAGCCCCTCTCAGCACCTCATGGTATTTGCGAGGGTTCACAGTGTTCACCAACAGGGAGTGTACTGCTTGATCACAGCCCGCCTTGGACACTCGGGACCCCGGGTGTATGTTGGGGCAGGGGACGGCAGAGGGAGGGAGGTGAATCATTCGCAGGAGTGGGGGGGAACTTCCAAGGGGGAGGGGGGATGTGTATATCAGGGGGGGATGGGGAGCGGGGGGCGGGGAATTCTGAGGGGGTGGGGGGATAAAGGGGAGTAGTTAATCAGAGGGGGAGGGGGAAGAAAGGAGAGGGGGGGACGAGGGAAAACAAAAATTAATTTTAAACGAATAAATAACAACTTCATAGTAGCATGTCCATATTAGGACCTTTGCAGTAGCGAAGGGGGGTATATTCGTGGACGGTATTCGTTGGATGGGGGAGGGCAGGACTTTATAATCAGGGAAGGGGGAGGCTATTGAGGGAGATAACGAGGTGGGACACTGATTTTGAGAGGGAGGTAAAGAGAGAAACAGCGAAAACCCCCCCAACAAAAAACGAAAAACAAATTTTTTTAAAAAAAAATAAATAAAAGTAAAAATAAAACAACCACACAAAACCCTGCATGGGACCATGAGAGATAACATAGGAGGACACCACAATACTTTATGGTGTTCTGGGTATAGCCAAGGAGGGTGTACATCGGGGGCATCTTTGGAGAAATGATTGCAGATCCTCGGTTGCCTCCTTGGAACGCATTGGGGATCTTTATGTTGATTGCACTGAATTACTTTTCGCCGCTTAATGTGTATTTCCAATCCTAATATGTTTCCCCTGTTGTTTCTGCAATGTTTTTGGAAGGATTCCTTGCCAGCTTTGGTACTCACCAGACTTACTGATCTAGTATTCTGTCGCACTGCTATGTGGTCCATGTGGCGGGGGGAGGGGGGTGTATGGGGGGTATTGTATTGCATCTATTATTGTGGCACTATGTATGCTCTAGTGTTCTAGTGTTACCGGAGAGGACCGCCGACACTTGTATGTAAGTTTTGTAAAGTTTTCTTTTTTCCATCTGATCTGCTTTGTTGCTGCTTGGTCGGGGCTAATCACCCACCCGCGGGTTTTTTCTTGGCGTCCCTGCACTACTCCTTCGAGGAGACATTGTGCCCGCTCCGATTTTGTAGTGGGGTGCTCTCCTGCTGGACGGACGCCTGTGACCCTTTGTTTTTGTTCGTATTCCTGCTGTAGCACGGGGGGGGGGACGACAAAGAATTTTTTATTTTTTTTTCTCTTCTCTTCTTTCTTTCTTCTTCCTCTTTCTCGCTCTTCTTTTCCTTCTCCTTCTCTCCCTTCTTCATCCCTGAGACCACTCTACCTTCATTCTCCTCCTACCTATTCTATCTTGCTCCTCTCTACCCTCTTATCTATTCTACCCAATTATTCTTCTTCTCTCGACTAATGGACAGGGGAGGGGGTCAGGCACCGGAGTTCCTCAGTGACTCACTGGGGATTATGACGCTTAATGTAAGGGGACTAAATGTTCTGGAGAAGCGCCACCGCCTCCTGCATGATTTGCGTCGCGAGAGGTGCTCGATCGCGCTCCTTCAGGAGACACACTTTAAATCCGGTTCTCACCCTACCCTACGTGACTCTTACTATACGACAGCGTACCATGACACCACCCCGGATGGGAAGGTGAGGGGTGTTACGATTTTACTTTCTAAGCATCTCCCCTTTGTGTGCCAGGATACACTTCTCCTGGGGGATGGTAGAGGGGTGTTTCTGAAGGGTACAATCGCTGGCGCTAAATACACCATAGCCTCGATTTATCTTCCTAACACTTAACAGCACACGTACTTCTCCAAAATTGCAGGTAAGCTGACTGAGTTTACGGAGGGGACTCTGATCCTTGGAGGAGACTTCAATGTGGCTATGAACCCTGCGGAGGATTCATCTGTGGGCAACACTAGGGTCCCCCTTCACATTCTGTAAACCCTTAGACGCTCTCTCCAGGACTTACAACTGGTGGATACTTGGTGCCTTACTCATCTAACCACACGTGACTACACTTTCTACTCGGAGGTGCATTCTACCTATTCTTGCCTGGACTATTTATATGTTTCACATTTCGCACTGGATGACCTCCTATCGACCTCGATACACTGTCGGACGTGGTCGGATCATGCACTGGTGTCCCTTGTTCTCAGGTCGGCACACTGTCGTCCACGACGTTTCAATTAGATGCTTAATATCTCTTTACTCCAGGATCAGATGATTTGTGATGAAATCCTGGACTCTCTACGCCATTATTTCACGGAAAACGACATAGAGGATATGTCCCCCCACACTTTGTGGGAAGCTCATAAGGCTACTATACGTGGACGCTTGATTGAGATTGCCTCCAGGAAGAAGCGTGAGAGGCTAGCTGAGACACAATCCCTAATCTCTGAGATACGGGATTTGGAATTTATGCACATGAGGACAAGGGAAGCGGACACGTATGGTCTGCTGCAGCAACGGTGGCTGCACCTGGCTGAATTAGCGCACTCACAAATTCATCCTGCGCCCGGCACCCAATCCTGCTCTGAACCAACAAATACTCACATATTTGTCCACTAGGGTCCATCGACGACTGACGGGCCCGGAACGTGCCTCCCTAAATGATCCCATCTCGGTGGCGGAGCTTCAGACTGCGCTGAAACGACTGAAAAATGGAAAGGCACCAGACCTGGACGGCTTACGTCGGACTATTATAAACGTTTCGCTCGTACTCTGCTTCGGCCGCTGGCGGCCTCGCTTAATGCATTACGGGAGGGCTCGTCTCTACATGCTCAATCACAACTGGCGACTATCACTATTATCCCGAAGGAGGGGAAGGTCCCAGAGTTATGCTCGAGCTATTGTCCAATCTCCCTCCTTAATTGTGACCTAAAGCTCTTTTCCTCTGTCCTGGCCCTACGCTTGCAACCCTTTGTTCCATTATTGGTGAAACGGATTCAGGTCGGGTTTGTCCCCCGAAGGGAAGCTCGGGATGGTACCATTAGGGCGCTAAATGTTGTCCAGGAAGCTCGGAGGTCCAGTTGCAATGTCCTTTTTTTATCAACCGATGCCGAGAAGGCATTCGACTGAGTGGCCTGGTCTTTTCTTTTCACAACCCTGGACGCCATGGGTGTTTCGGGTGAGTTTTACACTTGGATTGCGATATTGTATTCGGCACCTACGGCAGCAGTGAAAGTGAATGGTGCGCTGTCTTTCCCCTTTTGCATCCGCAATGGTACTCGGCAGGGTTGCCCATTATCACCATTCCTGTTTGCCCTTTCACTGGAGCCTTTTCTGGAATCTATTCGGCTTAATCCTGAAATTAAAGGGGGGGGCAGGTCGCACTAGAGAACATAAGGTTGCTGCCTACGCAGACGACCTGCTGTTTTTCGTGGCCTCCCCACTGACGTCGCTACCGGCGATTGTTGAGGAGTTTCGATGTTATGGGGAATTGGCAAACTTGCAAATTATTATATGAGATCCTCAATATCACCATGCTGACAAAGGAACAGGGTCGTCTGAGAGAATCTCTCCCTTTTCGCTGGTGTGAAGGGGCAATGTCGTACCTGGGGATAAAACTCTCACAACTGGACACACTTTTGAAGATAATTTTCCTCCCCTCGGGAAGGTCATGACGGAGGAACTTCTCACTTGGACCAAATTGAACAATTGCAGCTCACCCTGTGACTTCTGGAGCTCCCACTGGGAGTGTAGCTCGAGGATGCTGGATTGCTTCTTGGGCACCTGCTGGCTCTGTGGCTGATCCCTAATCCACCCTCCCAGCGCACCTGCGAACAGTGCTGTGGGCCCAACCTACCACAAAGTCATCCACCAGGGCTGTGGTGTACTGTTACTTTAAGACACTCTGGCTTTGCTTACTGAGAACTCTATGGTCAGCAGCCAGTCTAGTTCCTGTTTCCGTTGCTTACAGTTAGTTGTTGATTGCACTTGAGCTGAATAAAGAGCTGTGCCATGAACCTGTTATAAACTGGTAATTGTTCCTGTTATAGTTGTGCACTGGAAACACTACATGGTGTGAGAAGTGAAAGAGTCTCTTGCCTGAGGAAAGCCATTGTGACAAGGACTTTTTGAAGTTTATCCAGCTGCATCATGGACATTTTCAGACCACCAGAAGCTCTTCAGTTCACAGGAAATGTAAGTGAAAACTGGAGGAGATGGCAGCAAAGATTTTCAATTTATGCTGAAGCAGTTGAATTATATAAAAAGGAGCAGAAAATCCAGATTGCCATAGCCCTGCATGTTCTGGGGGAGGAAGGGCAAGAAGTTTACATCACACTGGAATCAGCCCTGCCCACTGAAAGGACATTAGATTCAGTGCTCAAGTTGTTCAGGGATCATTGCAATCCCAAGAAAAATCAGTTTTGGGCATGTCCACATCTGAAGGAGCAAGGAATTGAAAGGTATATGACAGAACTGCAGCAGGAAGCAAGAGACTGTGAATTTGTGGCAATGCTGGATGCAGGGCCGGCCCGACCATGGAGTGGTTCGGAGCAACCGCTCCAGGCGGCATATTTTGGGGGAGCGGCAAATTTTTGCCGCCGAGCCCCTGCATCTATTGGAGGCCAGCGCAGCGGGCCACTCTGCGCCGAAAATCCGGCCTGTCTGGGCGCCGCCTGGCGGTATCACCGAACCATTGCATGCTGGGAGGTGTAGTTTTAGACTGGTTCTCTGCAATATTTAGTAAGCCAATCTAAAACTACACCTCCCGGCATGCAATGCTCCTGTGATGCCACTAGGCGGCGCCTAGACAGTGAGTGAACATGGAAGTTCACAGATTGGGGGAACAGCGCCTGTGAAGGCAGAGAAGCAGGCGCTGGGCAGCATGGAGACTGGAGGGAGACAGAACCTGCTGGTAAGTACAAGTCTGTCTCTCTCACCCCTATCTCCCCCTCCTTCCTGCACTCCCATCTCTCTTCCCCCTCCTTCCTGCACTCCCATCTCTCTCCCCCTCCTTCCTGCACTGTCATCTCTCTCTCCCCTTCCTTCCTGCACTCCCATCTCTCTCCCCCTCCTTCCTGCACTCCCATCTCTCTCTCAACATCCCTCCTGTACTCCCATCTCTCTCCCCATCCCTCCTGCACTCCCTTCTCTCTCCCCATCTCTCCTGCACTCCCAGCTCTCTACCCCATCCCTCCTGCACTCCCATCTCTCTCCCCATCCCTCCTGCACTCCCATCTCTCTCCCCATCCCTCCAGCACTCCCATCTCTCTCCCCATCCCTCCTGCACTCTCATCTCTCTCCCCATCCCTCCTGCAATCCCATCTCTCTCTCCCCATCCCTCCTGCACTCCCATCTCTCTCCCCATCCCTCCTGCACTCTCATCTCTCTCCCCATCCCTCCTGCAATCCCATCTCTCCCCCATCCCCCCTGCAATCCCATATCTCCCCATCCCTCCTGCAATCCCATCAAAAACATCACTTTGTAAAATGTTGTAAATCACAGAGGCAGGAGCGTGAACATGTGAAAACTGTAGATACTTTATTTATTGGAGCTATACTGAGAGATATACCTTCTAGCAGTGAAAACAAACAAGCACCGAAACACTCTGCATGGTTCTCTGTGGTGCAAATCAATGGTGCACCTATTAACTTTAAACTAGATACTGGTGCTGAGGCAAACGTATTAACCCTCACTGTCTTCAACAGGATTCCTGGACAGCTCTGCCTCAGAAATACTAACACTACTCTAGTCGCCTATGGAGGATCGAGAATTTGCCCAAAAGGGATTGTGTCTCTGACTGCCTCTACTCCCACACATACAGCAGAGCTAGAATTCTTTATTACACGATGTTCCTCAATTCCATTACTAGGAAAAGCAGCATGTCAGGAATTGGATTTACTTCGTAAAGTCCACACAGTGTCTATACAAACCATCAGTACGAAAGATGATCTGCTGAAGTGTTACCCTGAGTTATTTCAGGGAATTGGGCAATTTAAAGAACCATACCACATCTACTTGGACCCCAGTGTTGCTCCAGTTGTACACGGCTGCAGGAAAATCCCATTTTCAATTCTGGGGAAACTTAAAGAGACTCTCATGCAATTACAAAAAGATCAGATCATTGCTAGAGTACATAGCCCCACTGAGTGGGTGAACAGCCTTGTGGTCAGTGGTGTATTTAGGTTTTATGCTGCCCTAGGCCTGACTAAACTCGTGCACCCCCAATTTAAATTTGAGGCACCCCTTCCTGTCAAGGGCACACCTCTTCCTGGTTAATCCCCACCCTTCCTCTTTAAGCTCCACCTTTTCCTCTCTTTATATTAAAAGTGGATACCAAGTGCCTACTTGGATATTTTGTATACCATTTCAAATGTATCTATTGAGATAAATAAAATTATGAACTGTTTAAATTCAAGCATTTTTACAAAGAACAGCCGCGTATGTCAAGTAAACTGGATCACAGCCGCTCTAATTGGTTGAACAATAAAACCCACAGAAACGTGCACTACATATGAGCGTATCACAGAGCTGCACAGCAATAAAACCCACAGAAATGGGCACTGTGTATGAGCATATCACAGAACTGCACAGCAATAAAACTCACAGTAATATGCAGTGTGTATCACAGAATCCACAGCAATAAAACTCCCAGCCATGCAATGTTTGGTGTGTGTCAGTGTATCAGAATCCACAGCAATAAAAATCCCAGCAATGCAATGTGCAGTGTGTGTATGAGTGTATCCGAATCCACAGCAATAAAACTCCCAGCAATGCAATGTGCGGTGTGTGTGTCATCGTATCAGAATCCACAGCAATAAAACTCCCAGCAATGCAATGTGTGGTGTGTGTCAGCGTATCAGAATTCACAGCAATAAAATTCACAGCAATGCAATGTGTGGTGTGTGTCAGCGTATCAGAATTCACAGCAATAAAATTCACAGCAATACAATGTGTGATGTGTGTCAGCATATCAGAATTCACAGCAATAAAACTCACAGCAATGCAATGTGTGGTGTGTGTCAGCGTATCAGAATCCACAGAAATAAAACTCCCAGCAATGCAATGTGCGGTGTGTATGAGTGCATCAGAATCCACTGCAATAAAATTCCCAGCAAACCGAGTGTATATGAGCACACAGCAATTATTTATTCTACATTTACCGGCCTCTGTCCGCGGTAGGGTTGTGTGCAGAGTCAGCAGGGACTGTGTACAGACTCAGCAGGAGGTCCCTCCAGGCCAAGCCGCTGTGCCTGTGCGTGGAGCCATCTTGTCAGCAGTGGGGTGCCACTGCCAGAGGGTGCACCGTGGCTTTGATTCCCTTCCCGGTGGGTGTTCAGTCCAGAATAGAGTGAGAGTCCGTGTTAACGAAAGGGCAGGCAGCTGCGTGCATGCGTGTCACGTGGTTCAGCCAGTCAGGTGGTACTGAGACTTAGTACCACCTGACTGGCCAGACCGCGTGACCTGCACGCACGCAGCCTCCCCAGGAGCCAGGCAGCTCAATGACAAATTTCTATCACTGCAGTGCTGGTTAAGGAAAGGTCCACTTTAAACAGCAGTAAGCAGACAGGGCTTCATATTCTGCTGATACCCCCCTTTACCTGCTGTTTACTGTCATCTTCTCTCTCTGCACACAAATCACATCCCCCTCCCCTCTCCTAGAGCTGCTGCGGGGCAGGGGAGGAGCTATGGAGGGAGGAGAGGGGGATTTTTATTCTATTTTATTCTGTAAGCAAACGCCCTGCTCCGCTGCTCGTTGTTTGAGAACACAGCTCAAAGCTGACACACAGTGACAGTGCCACCTCCTAGTACTCCCTAATGACACCCCAAGAATCACTGGTACCTGGGGCGGCCCGCCCACTGCCACTCTCCTACAGTTGTGTTCAAAATTATTCAACCCCGTCACGGGCAAAAGCCTCCAGCTCAGTCACATTCTTAAGCTTGCGCACTGCAACTGCTTTCTTTAAGTCCCACCAGAGGTTCTCAATCGGATTTAAGTCAGGTGACTGCGATGGCCACTCCAAAATGTTCCAGCCTTTAATCTGCAACCATGTTCTAGTGGACTTGGAGGTATGCTTGGGATCATTGTCCTGTTGAAAGGTCCAACGTCTCCCAAGCCTCAGGTTTGTGACGGACTGCATCACATTGTCATCCAATATCTCCTGGTACTGAAGAGAATTCATGGTACCTTGCACACGCTGAAGCTTCCCTGTACCTGCAGAAGCAAAACAGCCCCAAAGCATGATTGACCCCCCGCCATGCTTCACAGTAGGCAAGGTGTTCTTTTCTTCATAGGCCTTGTTCTTCCTCCTCCAAACATAGCGTTGATCCATGGGCCCAAACAGTTCTAATTTTGTTTCATCAGTCCACAGAACACTATCCCAAAACTTCTGTGGTTTGTCCACATGACTTTTGGCATACTGCAGTCGACTCTTCTTATTCTTTGGAGACAGCAAGGGAGTGCGCCTGGGAGTTCTGGCATGGAGGCTTTCATTACGCAGTGTGTGCCGTATTGTCTGAGCTGAAACTTCAGTACCCACATCTGACAAATCTTTTCTCAGTTCCTCAGCAGTCACATGGGGACTTTTCTCCACTCTACGCTTCAGGTAGCGCACAGCAGTCGAAGTCAGCATCTTCTTTCTGCCACGACCAGGTAGCGTTTCAACAGTGCCCTTTGCCTTGAATTTGCGAATGATGCTTCCTATGGTCTCTCTTGGTATGTTTAACATCTTTGCAATCATCTTATAGCCATTGCCCTTCCTGTGAAGAGTAATCACCTCTTCTCTTGTCTTCCTGGACCATTCTCTTGACTTCACCATGTTTGTAACCACACCAGTAAATGTATAGAAGGAGCCGAGTATCACAGTCATTTTAAAGCTGCCTAATTGGTGCTTATTATGCTTTATTGCTGCTCCGTGACATCCACAGGTTTTTTCAATACCTGATTAAAAACACTTGAATGAACCTCTGTTCTTCAGAGTGGTAGTCTTTAAGGGGTTGAATAATTGTGTCAATGAAGAATTCACAAAAGAAACATTTACTACTGTATTACAAAACCAATTGATGTCATTTTAGTTGCATATGGTTCTTTAAAAAGTCCTTGTAGGATTTCATTCTGAATACAATTACAAATGTACACTAAATTCCCTAAAACCCTTTACAGCATTGGGGGTTGAATAATTTTGAACACAACTGTAAGTACACCACTGCTCTGTGATATGCTCACACACAAGTTTGGCGAACTGCCAGCAAGTATGGTGCTGTTTGAAGGCAGTGCAAATCCCCATAGAGAAGTAATGGTTAATCTATTCAGAGAACACCAAACAGCAGAGAAATGGCAGTGAAATGCCCTGATGTTCGGTGGTTTCAATCAGCAGGTTTATTCAGGCGAACCGCATAGGTTTCAATGTTAAAAATATTCCCGTTTTTATGCAATATCTAATAAACCATTTATTATTTTAATCTGCAGTAAAAAGTCTTTATTTATCGATTTTTTTTTTAGTACCCTTTGGTCATTTTTCAGATTTTTTGGGCAAAATTTCCCCCCCTTTTTTTTTTAATAGCAGTTTTTCTTTTTTCTGTAACAGAACTTTTTATTATCAATCATAGGATCTTATATGTAAATTCCAGACATTTTCGTTCAGTAGTTCTTTTGAAAACAGCAGGCCACGGGTTTGCGGTGGCAGCATTCAGCGGCCGACTTCATGCACTTTGGGGACCCTGTGGTGAATGGTGAATTCACTGCAGGGTGGGGAAATTTTATTCTCCGAAGTGCAGGGAACTACAGAACACCAAAATGTTGGCATCATTTCAGTGCTCTGTGAGTACCCCATTTAGTGGTGAGGTTTTTTGCTGCCCCCTGGAAAGCGAAAGCCTAGGCCTTGCCTACCCAGGACATACTTGAAAATTAGTGAAATCTCAATGTATCCTTCCTGGTAAAATACTTTGCTAAAATACTTTTTAGGGGTGCAGGCCGCCGCCCCCTGGAAAGTGCCGCCCTAGGCCAAAGCCTAGTCGGCCTAGGCCAAAATACACCACTGCTTGTTGTTACAGAAAAGAAGAATGGCACTCTGAGGGTATGTTTGGGCCCCCGTGACCTCAACAAGGCTATAAAGCGTCACCACTTCAATATCCCCACCGCAGAGGATGTACAGAGTCAACTTGCTGGCAAAACCATATTCACCATCCCTTGATGAAAAAGACGGTTACTGGCAAGTTAAATTAGACAAAGAGTCATCAGAACTGTGTACTTTTAACTCCCCATGGGGGCGCTTTAGATTTTGCAGGATGCCATTTGGTATAAAGTCAGCTAGTGAAGTGTTTCAGAAGAAGAATATGGAGATTTTTGGGGACATCCCAGGTGTGCAATGCATATCATAGCTGATGACATGATTATTGCTGCAACATCGCATGAGGAACATGACCGGATTTTAATCCAGGTATTGAACCGAGCACTAGAGGAGAACATCAAGTTCAATCCAGACAAAATCCAATTCAAAGTATCAGAAGTCCGGTATATGGGACACGTTATCACCCCTGTATGGAGAAGGTCAATGCGATTAGCAAAATGCCTGACCCAGAGGACATAAAAGGGCTAAAAAAGAGATTTTTGGGGATGATCCGTTATCTTGCACAATACATACCTGAGGAGGCAGAGATTACAGCACCATTGAGGAAGCTGCTTTGCAAAGATATAATTTGGCAGTGGGCCCAAAGCATGCTAAAGGAGTGGCCCTGTATGTGAAAAACAACATAAAAACGAACCAAATAAAAGTGAGCGAGGTGAACATAGAGTCAGTTTGGGTTACGCTAACATTTGGCAATCATACAGTAGCTCGTGTAGGTGTGATCTATAGACCCCCTGGACAAGTAGAAGAGCTAGATAATCTGCTGGTTGAGGAAATAGCCAAAATGGCAATGAAAAGGAAAATGATTATAATCGGGGACTTTAATCTTCCTGATATGAACTGGAAAACCAAAATAGCTGGGTGCACCAGGAGTACAAATATTCTAAACTCCTTACTGGGATTATCTCTAACACAAGTAGTTGAGGAGCCGACCCGTAAAGAGGCCATATTGGATTTAATACTCACAAATGGAGGTTTGGTATCGGACGTTGTTGTAGGTGAAAATTTGGGATCTAGTGATCACCAGTCAGTGTGGTTTAATATAAGAACAGGGATGGAGATGCACCACACAAAAACAAAAGTTTTAGACTTTAAAAAAACAGATTTTTCTAAAATGAGATTTTGTGTGAAGGAGTCATTATCAGACTGGAGGAGTTTAAAGGGAGTCCAGGAGAAATGGGATTATTTAAAGGAAGCATTATTGAAGGCCACAGGAAATTGCATTCGGCTTGTTAGCAAAAACAAAAATAGGGAAGAAACCACTGTGGTACTCTGCAGAAGTGGCCAAAATAGTGAAGAACAAAAAGATAGCATTCAATAATTATAAAAAAACTCAGAGTGAAGAAGATAGGCAAACCTATAAAATTAGGCAGAAAGAGGCAAAGCAATTTATAAGAGCTTCCAAAGCACACGCAGAAGAGAAAATAGCTCAGTCAGTAAAAAAGGGGGACAAAACATTTTTTAGATACATAAACGAGAAAAGAAAAGTAAAACAAGGATTAGTTAGATTAAAAACAAAGGAAGGAAGGTATGTAGAAGAGGATAAAAGTCTCGCTGACTGCCTCAATTAATATTTTTGTTCAGTCTTTGCAGAAGAAAAGGAAGGAAAGGGACCTCAATTAGGAGAGAACACTAAAGAGACATTTACATATGAGTTTACAGAGGAGGAGGTTCTACAGCAGCTGTCTAAAGTAAAGACAAATAAGTCAATGGGGCCTGATGGGATCCACCCTAAATTATTAAAAGAGCTCAGTGATGTAATAGCAAAACCGTTAACAGATTTATTTAACCAATCCTTGTTAACGGGAGTCGTCCCAGAAGACTGGAAATTAGCAAATGTTGTGCCCATTTACAAGAAGGGTAGTAGGGAGGAATTGGGGAACTATAGGCCAGTTAGTCTTACGTCAGTAGTGGGGAAATTAATGGAAACCATGTTAAAGGAAAGGATTGTTGAACATCTAAAAACACATAGATTACAGGATCAGAAACAACATGGGTTTACCTCAGGGAGATCATGCCAAACTAATCTTATTGATTTTTTTGATTGGGTAACAAAAATAATAGACACAGGTGGTGCAGTAGACATTGCTTATTTAGATTTCAGTAAGGCTTTTGATACTGTTCCGCATAGAAGGCTTATCAATAAATTGCAATCTTTGAGTTTTTATTCCAATATTGTTGAATGGATTAGGCAGTGGCTGGGTGACAGACAACAGAGGGTTGTGGTAAATGGAGTTTATTCGGCGCAAGGTCTTGTTACCAGTGGGGTACCTCAGGGGTCAGTACTTGGACCCATTCTGTTTAATATTTTTATTAGTGATATTGCAGAAGGTATTAATGGAAAAGTATGTATTTTTGCTGATGACACAAGATTTGCAACAGGGTTGACGTTCCTGGAGGGATCAGCCAAATGACAAATGATTTAGGTAAACTAAAAAAATGGTCGGAGTTGTGGCAATTGAGTTTTAATGTGGATAAGTGCAAGATAATGCACCTGGGACGTAAAAACCCAAGGACTGAATATAGAATATTTGATACAGTCCTAACCTCAACATCTGAGGAAAGGGATTTAGGGGTTATTATTTCAGATGATCTAAGGGTAAGTAGTCAATGTAATAGAGCAGCAGGAAATGCTAGCAGAATGCTTGGTTGTGTAGGGAGAGGTATTCGCAGTAGGAAAAGGGAAGTGCTCATGCCACTGTACAGAGCACTGGTGAGACCTCACTTGGAGTACTGTGTGCAGTACTGGAGACCGTATCTCCAGAAGGATATAGACATCTTAGAGAGAGTTCAGAGAAGGGCTACTAAAATGGTGTACGGCTTGAAGGAGAAAAGTTACCAGGAAAGGCTTAATGATCTTAACATGTACAGCTTGGAAAAAAGACGAGACAGAGGAGATATGATAGAAACATTTAAATACGTAAAGGGAATCCACAAGGTAGAGGAAGGGAGTATATTTAAAAGGAAACAAAATAGCAAAACAAGAGGACATAGTCTTAGATTAGAGGGGCAAAGGTTTAAAAGTAACATCAGGAAGCATTATTTTACTGAGAGGGTGGTGGATACATGGAACAGTCTTCCAGTAGAAGTGGTAGAGGCCAAAACAGTAATTGAATTTAAGCAAGCATGGGATAGGCATAAGGCTATTGTGACACATACGAGGTATGTGCACAATTGTATAAAGTAAGTAATTGTCATGTATAGTGGTGACATTGAAAGGTATGTGTTTATGTTTTCTATGTGGTATATGGTGCCTATAACAAGTCACTATGAGAATGCAGCTCTCTGCTGCAGCAGTAGCAGGGGACTGTTATTATGACACACAGGGTCTTATGTTCAGGAAGGATTGGGGGAAGATTATAGGTGTGGCACTGGTGATGTGTTCCTGCTTACAGTCATAACCACGAGGATACTATGGAACAAGCAGCCAATCTGTCTGTCTCCTCATTCTTTCCTGTTTTTACAGGTAAGCCTAAAGCAGGAAGTAACTCCCAAACACTTAAAATAAAGAATCCATGTTATATACAGCTGTATTAACTGTGCAGAGAGTCAGATGGGAGACAATAAGAGATATCCTTAATGTAAACACTAGGAGGGTGGAGGCTCCAGGTACTCTGCAATAATAATGGTAAAAGCAGTATTTCCTGATGCAGAGTCAGTTATGTACATTTAAATGTACTCAATATGCAGAAATCTTAGATGCATTATTATTTGTTATTAGAAAGGAATTGTTCTATGTCTTGGCAGATATGACATCCCCTTATGTGCAGAAGGAAAAGGAATAGCTGTAGCACGCTGCACACTGTATATAATAGGATGTATAGTCTGTGAGACGGATTCACAACTTTCCACAGGGAAAGTTAGATGTTTTGCGAAAATGAAGATGACATGTTAATAGGTCATTTAGAATGAAAATGTTATTGTTTAAAAAGCATTTGGAAAATATGCATTTAATAAAGAGATAACCACGAGGATACTATGAAACAAGCAGCCAATCTGTCTGTCTCCTCATTCTTTCCTGTTTTTACAGGTATTTACATCTGTCTGCTGGCCCTCTGAACGGGGTCTGCAACAGATTCTTGGGGGCTCGTCCGTAAACTTATGATCTTCGGGACCAACAGAGTATGGATACAGCGGCTGTGATCCAGAAAAGTCGGTTGTGAGAAGCGCGTCCTGGCTGGCTGGTGACGGTGACGTGAGGGATCGTGAAAAGGGTCATCATGGCGGATAAAGTACGGAAGAGCGTGGTGTGGAACATCAGAAAAAAACTTCTCACCTTGTCCGCTGGTGAACTATTTCAGATCGCCCAGAGCATTGTTACGGTACCAGACGGGAACATTACTGAACTAGATGCTGGAGACCAAGAAGGCTGCTTTGAATACATTAATGCGTTCATGTACAGTGCAGACTTACTAGACTCAGAGGATAGAGGTATGGCTGAACTGTTGAACTTGAGAGACATCGTTGACTCTGTTGAGCATGTTCAAACTACGTCTACACCTGTTCATCAACAGAATGATGACACTGCTCCTACCGCATCGTCTACAGCTGTTGCTGACAAAGGGTCTAGTGTAGCATATACACAAAATTCGACGTTGCAACAACCTTTGACCAGACTATCACAACAAACACGCAGCAGTGATAATGCACAGTTTAGCAACAACCCTGAACGGTCCATGCAGTTACTGACAGAGAAGGTTGTCTCCCTCAGGGACCTCTCCTACCTCCAGCGTCGCGAATTTAAGATACAAGGAGGACAAATTTGTGATTACACATCTGACATCACATACACAAGTGTATGCAGACAAATTGAAGATGGAATCAAAGAAAATTACAGTGATGCTGACATAGTCAGGGGGACACTACGGATAATAAAAGCAGGCAGTTTCAAGGACATGTTGATGAATAAAGAAGACATAACGGTTGAGGAACTCAAAGGGTTTCTTCGGTCGCATTTAGGAGACAAAAATAGCACAGAATTGTTCCAGGAATTAATGTGTGCAAAACAAAATGAGAATGAGACGCCTCAACAGTTCTTGTATCGAGTAATGGGTCTTAAACAGAAAATCATCTTTGCTGCAAAACAGGCTGACACTGAAGTGAGATACAGCACAGAAACTATTCAGGATGTATACCTTCACACGGTCTACCAGGGTTTAGGGCACAAATATACAGACATTCGTAGGGAGTTAAAACCCCTGCTTTCCAACCGCAACGTCGCAGATGAGGAAATACTAAGAAATGTAACAAGAATCACCAGCGATGAGAATGAGAGGGCCCGAAGGCTGGGTCCTGTAACACGTAATAAGCAGAGCATTGCAAGTTGTACCCTTCTAGAAAGTGAACCTGTGAGAGAAATTCATGAGCAGAAAAATGTGGATGATCCAATTAAACAACTGACAGCACGTGTCGAAGCACTTAGCAGTATGGTAGACTCCATGAGAAATCCAACACAGCCTGATCCTACCTTTCAGTATACTATGAGTCGACCACCTCTACAGAAAGGGGCTAAATGTCATGGTTGTTTAAAGTGTGTGGAAGCTGGTCTGCAAAACTGTACTCACTGTTTTCAGTGTGGGGAAGAGGGGCACCTGTCCAGGGGATGCCTCCGGAAACGTAACCCGCAGGGAAACGGGAAGCGGTCACTGCAACGGGGCAACCAGTGACCAAGTCCTCCCTGTCCCATGGCACAAATGATGACAGATCAGAGGATGAACCTGGTCCTACAAAAAGCAAAACGAAACCATTTCATTATACGACATTCAAAACTTCCAAGGACAAGGAATGGCTTAATCAGACTTCTACTTTCTCTGTCCCTAGGAAAAAGAATGAGGCCATTGTCAATCTAATAGGAAGGAAGGCTTTGACACAGTGCAACCTCAATGGCCTAGCAGTAAGTGCTTTGCTTGACACTGGAGCTCAAGTCAGTATCATTGATCGTGCTTGGAAAGATAAATATTTGCCAGCTGTGGACTTGAGACCTCTTTCTGAACTTATGGGAACTATGGGGAAGCTGGAAGTGTATTCTGTGACTGGGGATGTCATTCCATTCGATGGCTGGGCTGTTATTACTGTTAATTTAGAAGGAAACAATGACCCTAACCTCTCTATCAGTGTTCCCTTTTTAGTAAGTCATCTGCCAATTGAAAGGCCACTACTTGGGTTTAACATAGTGGAAGAATTAAGGCTAGGGTCAAACGAAAGCATTTTTACACGCGAACGTAAAAAAGTGCGTCCGAACGAATCGACGTATTTTTTCACGGAATGCGCGAAAACGGTCATACGATGCGCATTTTTCGTGCGTGATTTCTTTCGGATCGTCAATAAAACTCTTTTTGCGTCTGGACGTTATGTAGGCTGGACATTAGCAGTGTCTGACATCTCCTAATCACGCACACACGCCGCTATGCCGCAGCTGCGCACTCAGTACGTCCGTACTAGCGGTTCAGCGTTCTCGAAAAAATGCGTTCGTTTTCTACTTGCGTTGTGCGGCCGGACTTTCGTGCGACCGTACTTCGTATATTGGCCGTCATTGCCCATCATTTGCTGCTAGTGCGGCCGTGATTAAGTGCGCCAGAACGCACGTTAAAAGTGCGCTGGTCTGACCCCAGCCTAATTCAGAGACAACCCAAGCGCCTTGTGCAGGCTTTAGTCTCTCTACTATCAGGAGCCATCTCTATGTCAAACGAGAAAGCTCAAACTCTGGTAAGCTGTGTCCAAACCCCTGAGCTGAATGAACAGTGGAGATAGTGATAGTGAATGTGCCCTGCCTGATGAAGCAGAAAGTCTGACATCAGAAAGCTGTATCGAACCAAGACGGTCAGTGAGAGGGAGTAAGCCAAGACAAGTGTTTACGTACGAAACACTGGGTCAACCATCGCTACAACCACAGACTATGCTCTACAGTGTAGCAGCATATACCTTTCCTCACTTACCTGTATTGGCTACACCATATTATATGCCACCACTCTCATACTACCCGTTTCACGACTCATACAATATGGTACCATGCATTCCCACAGGGGCAGCATATTAAGTTAAGAAAGTGGTGTTCTGGACATAGTAATCTTGCGCCTGAGTGTATATATATTTTTTGTAGCTGGTGCCCATTTTATTTTGTCGGGGAGGATGAGACACATACGAGGTATGTGCACAATTGTATAAAGTAAGTAATTGTCATGTATAGTGGTGACATTGAAAGGTATGTGTTTATGTTTTCTATGTGGTATATGGTGCCTATAACAAGTCACTATGAGAATGCAGCTCTCTGCTGCAGCAGTAGCAGGGGACTGTTATTATGACACACAGGGTCTTATGTTCAGGAAGGATTGGGGGAAGATTATAGGTGTGGCACTGGTGATGTGTTCCTGCTTACAGTCATAACCACGAGGATACTATGGAACAAGCAGCCAATCTGTCTGTCTCCTCATTCTTTCCTGTTTTTACAGGTAAGCCTAAAGCAGGAAGTAACTCCCAAACACTTAAAATAAAGAATCCATGTTATATACAGCTGTATTAACTGTGCAGAGAGTCAGATGGGAGACAATAAGAGATATCCTTAATGTAAACACTAGGAGGGTGGAGGCTCCAGGTACTCTGCAATAATAATGGTAAAAGCAGTATTTCCTGATGCAGAGTCAGTTATGTACATTTAAATGTACTCAATATGCAGAAATCTTAGATGCATTATTATTTGTTATTAGAAAGGAATTGTTCTATGTCTTGGCAGATATGACATCCCCTTATGTGCAGAAGGAAAAGGAATAGCTGTAGCACGCTGCACACTGTATATAATAGGATGTATAGTCTGTGAGACGGATTCACAACTTTCCACAGGGAAAGTTAGATGTTTTGCGAAAATGAAGATGACATGTTAATAGGTCATTTAGAATGAAAATGTTATTGTTTAAAAAGCATTTGGAAAATATGCATTTAATAAAGAGATAACCACGAGGATACTATGGAACAAGCAGCCAATCTGTCTGTCTCCTCATTCTTTCCTGTTTTTACAGGTATTTACATCTGTCTGCTGGCCCTCTGAACGGGGTCTGCAACACTATCCTAAACAAAAGATAAATCCAGGTAAAGTATCCATGTAATTGGGCAGACTAGATGGGCCGAAAGGTTCTTATCTGCCAACATTTTTCTATGTTTCTATGTTTCTACAGTCTTTAAAACAGGCGCTGATTGAGGCTCCAGTATTGAGATTTTTTGACCCAACAAGGGAAGTGGTGATTCAGGCAGATTCCTCTAAGTCAGGTCTTGGAGCGTGCTTACTTCAGGATAACCATCCCATTGTGTATGCATCGAGAGCCGTGACTACTACAGAGCAGAATTATGTGCAGCTAGGAAAAGAACTACTGGCCATTGTATATGCAACAAAAAAGTTCCACCAGTTTATATTCGGCAAACCAGTCACAGTCCAGTCTGACCACAAGCCTCTTGAAGCAATTCTGACTAAACCATTATGCAAAGCACCAGCGAGACTCCAATGTATGCTCTTACAACTGCAAAGATATGATCTACAGATCGTATACACTCCTGGACATGACATGCATATTTCGGATACCCTTTCAAGGGCCACTGTGGATCCGCTGGAACAAGAAGAGGACATGCTATCAAAAGAGAGGGTTGTTTACACTAGGTCAGCATCAGAATCTATTGGGGCTGATATGTTATCTTATTTACAGACTTCCACAGCAGAAGATGAAACTTTATCTGCCATTATACAAGTTTTATCTCACAGTTGGCCACTGAGAAAAAAACAACTTCATCCTAATCTACACTCCTATTGGCAATGCAAGGACTTGCTCCGCATGGAGGATGGTCTCTTATTGCTCGGTGACAAGATTGTGGTACCTCAGAATGCTCGCAGAACAATTCTGGAAAGTTTGCATGAGTGCCATCAAGGAATACAGAGGACCAAAATGCGGGCTCGGATGATCCTGTTCTGGCGCGGCATGTCCAGGGACATACAACAGATAGTAGAGAGAGACCTGCAAGATTTATGCTAGTCACCAACCAGCGAATCAAAAGGGGCAATTACTCTCACACAGAATTCCTCACCCTCCTTGGCAAAAACTGGCAATGGACATTTTTGAGTGGAAAGGGTGCTCGTTCCTTGTGATAGTGGACTATTTCTCCAAGTACCCCGAAGTGTTAAAACTGTCTGATAAATCTGCAATGACAGTGATTGGTAAAATGAAAGCAACCTTTAGTAGACATGGCATCCCAACAGAAGTCATCTGCGACCTTGTACCCTTTGCAAGTGCTGAGGTGAAGGACTTTGCTGCCCAATGGGGTATAAAGTTTACTCATTCTAGTCCTGGCTACCCCCAATCGAATGGACTGGCAGAACGAACTGTAAAGACAATCAAGCTAATGCTCCAAATGGCATGGGAATCGGGGGTAGATCCTCATATAGGGCTTCTGTAGCTGCGCAACTCCCCAGTCACTGGTATGGCCTACTCTCCAGCACAACTTTTAATGGGCCGGGTACTAAGGACCAAATTACCTGTTGTGGCTTCTGCATTACAGACACAGATCCCGAAGCACGCACACCAAAAACTGAGGGAATTACAGCGCAGGCAGAAAGTGTACTATGATCATGGTGCCAAATCACTACCGCCTTTCCGAAAAGGGAAAGCAGTTCGTATGGAGACCACGGCAGGTTGGCAGCCTGCAAAGATATCATCTGTTGGTCCTGAGCCAATGTCTTATGTAGTTGAAAGTCCGGATGGCAGAAAGTACAGGAGAAATCAATGTCATCTCAGGATGGATAACACAGTTGGTTAAGACCACCCAGAGCCCCAGCTACTTGTAACTGCAAGTGAAGCAGAGTCAACGTTTGCAAAAAGTTCAGCCTCAGAGACTGACGTGTCAGGTACAGAAGGAGACCAAGGAGCCGTGGTCCCTAAAAAATCCTACTAGGCTTGTGCACAGATTTTTTTTTCGGTTCGATTCGGTTCGATTTGTTCGGATGTTTAAAATTTTCAATTCGGCTCGTTTCGACCGATTTCTGTTTCGATTCGGTTCGGTTCGGCTCGTTTTTTTTGTACATTTTTCGTGTTTTCGGGTCACTTTGCTCGTTTTTTGTATCGACTTTTCGGAAATTTCGAAATTTTTGTTTTTTCGGAACGTCTGTTCTCCTCGTTTCAAAGTGTCTACGATAATTCTGGCGATTCTATCGTGTTTTTTTCTTATTAGATAAAGATCCTTTTTTTCTTATGAATAATTGAATATACATTTCACAACTTTATTTAATCATATTAAAATGGTATGAAAGCCAAGGAACAAAAAAAATGAACAAAACGATTTAAAAAACGCTAAACTGACCCGAATGCCACAAGAAACAAGTGATACGCATTTACAAATACAAAATTTACAGAATCAGCGATATAACCGATAATAGTTAAATATACGATGTCCAGAATTACCGAAATGGAACCGAAATCACGAATGGAACCGAAATCATGAATAGAGCAAAAATAAATTTCGATTTGACACATTTCAAGTCCATTCGAAAAATCCGAAAATTTTTCGTTTCGGCTCGGAAAACTTTTCGGATCTATCGGTTTTCGGGTCCGACCCGATTCGGAAATTCGGCCGAATCCGAAAACACGAATCGGGAAATTTCATGAAAATTCCGAAATTCCGAAACCCGAAACGCACATCCCTAAATCCTACAGAATCTGCGCAGAACACAACGAGAGCTGGAAGAGTCATACACCTTCCTGAGAGACTGAAAGATTATGTAATAGGATAATGTATACTTTGCATTCCTAACACGTTTTAATAGTTTTGTTTATTGTTCAGTAATGTTGCTTGTTTAAAGGGGGGATTTGGAATTGGTACTGTTACTTTAAGACACTCTGGCTTTGCTTACTGAGAACACTATGGTCAGCAGCCAGTCTAGTTCCTGTTTCAGTTGCTTACAGTTAGTTGTTGATTGCACTTGAGCTGAATAAAGAGCTGCGCCATGAACCTGCTATAAACTGGTGATTGTTCCTGTTATATTTGTACACTGGACACACTACAAGGGCAGAGCTGTTCCACCTATCCCAGCCTGCAAAATAAGCTGCAGCTCTGTCCACCATCTTGGAGCCTTCAGCTCTTGTCACTGCAGTAATTTTTCAGGGCTCCCTTTATTTATATTTCACATGCCCTATTGATTCTCTCAATGCAGACCACATTGTTATGTTGCCAAAAGCAACCTAACTGGTTTGTTGTCCTCTTATCGCCATTTTTTGCTCCTAAATACGGATTATAAACTCACCAAAATTCTAGCTGCTCATATACAATCTTTTCCCCAACCTACTGACCCATCATCAGCTGGAATTCGTAAATGGCTGCCATGCGTGATTGGGGTAAAACGCGCCCTAATCTCTGTTTATGCTTCAAAACTATCTTCTGCATCACGGATCTGATTAGTAGAGATGTGAGCCGCTGAAAATGGTTTTGTTTCGTGCTTCCTCCCCCCCCCCCCGGTGTTTTTTTTTAGTTTCGGGTTGTTCCGGACCATTTTCGATTCGGTGATTCAATATGGATTCGAAATTTCAGATTGATTCGGTGATTCGGGTCATTTTTGGCATTTGGATCATTTCGGTGATTCGGATCATTCGGCTCAGTTTGGTTTTTGTTTTTTTTAATGAGTTATTTGTTTTTTTATTGCTTATTTAATGGGAAGTAGATTACTACCAATAGAATGAAAGTTCCTTTACTTATTTATTCTTTTAAGATTTTTTTAAGCATTTTTTAGGTGAAATTTTAGATTTCGTAACTTTTTTTAAACCATATGTTTCAATGCAGCATATGAATCAGCACACTGCTGCGCAGCACCTCTACAGTATAATAATGCAGCATATGAATCCGCACACTGTTGGGCAGCACCTATACAGTATAATAATGCAGCATAAAATGAAAAACCAACTGAACCGAAATGATCAGAATCACCGAAATGATCCAAACACCGAAATGACCCGGATCATCGAATCGACCCAATTTATCGAATCGTCCCGAAATTTCGAATCATCCAAAATATCAAATCACTCGAAATTTCTAATCATCCAAAATATCAAATGACTCGAAATTTCGAATCGATCCGAAAATTTCGTGTGGTAGACATTTCGGATTCGGGATGCCCTCGAATGCACGAAAATGGTAAATTTCGTACAAAAATCGATTCGGTACGAAATGAATTGCACATCCCTACTGATTAGCCTTTACCTAGGGAGAGCTTTCGAGACTAACCTGGCCACATCTTTTAAGAACCCTAAATCAGTTTGATTTGGACAAACTTTAATTTATTTGTAACAACAGATACCCTGCGCCTCACATATCTACCAATGGTCTCTACTCCTACTATTTTCTGTGGAGGTGCTAGCCAGGCAGGGGTGCCCTTTCTCACCACTATTGTTTGCCATCTCTAGCGACCCGGTTTTATGTGCCTTGGATGATCTGCTGACACTCTGGAAAGTAAACTCCAGGATCATAAACACGCAGATGATCTGATTGGCATAAGGCCGTGGTCTTTATTATGGCATATATTAAAACAGTAAGGACCATATTACATAGTTGGTGCTAACTTAACCAGAGCTGTTATAAACTTCCCAGAGCCATTATAGCCTATGGAGGTTTTAAGTTTACAGCTGCTCTGGTTAAGTTAGCACCAAGTATGTAATATGGCCCTAAATGTAGTGTAGCGCTCACTCCTGGAGGAGCCGCTGAATTAACCTCGGGTTAGTCTCACCGCACTAGGGAATAAATATACACCAGCACTGTTGTGGATTTTATAGATTATATACTTTACTGATCCCAATAAAGTGGCATATATAATGTAAATACGGTATATGAACGACAGGATTTCGTAATGCGGGAAAAACAAAGCAAAAGAAAAGGATTAACCCCCTAGTTCTGGAGTGTAAGTCCCGTGAATGTAATGTCTCAAAAAGGTGTACGTGTATTGATTCGTGTACCCGGGTACCGTATTCAACTGGCCAGTGAATGGAATAAGCAAATCTTCGACTAGTCACGTTGGGGCCCTGTAGATTTGAACAATAATGCAGCGTGCTTGGTTATACTCGGACTTGCGGCCTGTAAGGCCTCTCACCCATCCGTTAGACAATCTGTCCCACTGCCCGATCAAGGATGTCTCTCCGCTTGTCCTCCGGAACTCTGTGCCACCGGATCCGCTCTCTTGCTTGTCCGATCTCCAACACAAGAAACTACGGCCTACCGCCTGCACTCCCCATGGATCATCGCGGTCTCCTTACAGGGGGTCCAACTGGAACTGAAGTTCTGCGCATACCTCTCAGCGATAAATGGGTATGCCTCCGCAAGTTACTGTCCCGATCTCCAGCGCCCTCAAGGCAGCGTCTGCACTCCGGCCTGGTCTCGATCCCTGGCAGTCTCACTTGCATCCTCTGTCTTTCGCCGCTCCGCTCACTCTGGCGCTCCTCCGCACGAGGCTGCTTACGTCCTTCCCCTCTGTCCCACGCACTTCGTGTATCCGCCGCAAAGCCTGATGGATATTGTAGTTCGTTTAGGTCCCGCATAGTCCATATGGCTTTTGTCTCCCTCTGGTGGCCAAAAACGCGCAATTGCAGCAACACAGTTTTAAATAGCGCTACAGTAGCATTAGAATATTTTTATTTAAAAAATATCAATAACAAAAATGTAACACTAAGTCAATAATGGCGCGCGACACATATAATCCAACGGAAATTTATTGGAGTAAGTGCAGCAGATAAAAATACATTTTGGTCAGAGACCTTAGTCATGTATTGAGGTCTCTGACCGAAACGTCGTATTTTTATCTGCTGCACTTACTCCAATAAATTTCCGTTCGATTATATACCTGTGTCATACGCCATTATTGACTTATGGATATTGTGGAAGTACGGGCGGACCTCGTTGATGGAGCACAAGGCTTTTTCCACTAGCCAGGATGAGGGCTCTCCCTGGAAAGGTACTCCACGCACCCTTTGCCTGTTTTCAAAAATGTAACACCACCAACACTAAATCACTCACTCATTGAACACCCAGGCTCATCCAGCTGCCTTTAATAGCCTGCACATAAACTTCTCAGCAATACCTTTTTTTCCACCCAAAGAAAGCAAAATTATTCACTTGATATACAACGTTCTTTTATTCATTCAACTTTATTCACAAGAAATATGCCAAACGCCACCCTTAATCTCAAATGGGGGGGCATCCACAAAGGCCATAGCCTTTTCAATGATAGTCTGCAGGTTGGAGTTGAGAATATCCAGGCCAATGTAAAAGAGATGGATCCAATTTCTCCAACATAGGCCCTCATGTCCACCTTCCAATTCAACATGACGGAAGGAAAAAAACAATTGACAGAAGGATTCTGAACATAATGATTCAATTTCTTTCTCACTTTCTCAAGGACCCCTAAGGTTGGCGAACGGAGCCAGATCATGCAGGGGATAATTTCAGAGAAAACAAAAATAAACCCTTTAAATTTATCTGCTAAAAGATTAAAAAGGGATCTAAAGCTAAACATGATGAGGATTGATTTGGTAAAACCAATATTGTTGCTGCCGGCATGCACTACAATTGCTGCTGGTCAGGGGTGTTTATGCACACAATCCATAATAGTCAAGTACAGATCATGTAAACGTAAGCCCCAGTGTTTTTTTTTTTATGGAAAAATAGGTGGGGGTACTCGCCCAGGGAAAAACTGATTATTATGACGATTTTTCGTGTCCTAATGAACACTCCTTTATTCACACTGGATATATTGCCCCTATTCACACTGGATATATTGCCCCCCGTTCAAACATGGATATATTGCCCCAGACCAGCTCACATGGATATATTGCCCCAGACCAGCTCACATGGATATATTGCCCCAGGCCAGCTCACACATGGATATACTGCCCCAGGCCAGCTCTCATGGATATATTGCCCCAGACTAGCTCACATGGATATATTGCCCCAGGCCAGCTCACATGGATATATTGCCCCAGGCCAGCTCACATGGATATATTGCCCCAGGCCAGCTCACATGGATATATTGCCCCAGACCAGCTCACATGGATATATTACCCCCAGCTCACATGGATATATTGCCCCCAGCTCACATGGATATATTGCCCCAGGCCAGCTCACATGGCTATATTGCCCCAGACCAGCTCACATGGATATATTGCTTGAGCTTACATGGATATATTGCCCCAGACCAGCTCACATGGATATAGTGCCTCAGCTCACATGGATATATTGCCCCAGGCCAGCTCACATGGATATATTGGCCCAAGCCAGCTCACATGGATATATTGCCCCAGGCCAGCTCACATGGATATATTGCCCCCACCACACCTTTGCCAGGCCCCTTCGAGTCTTTGCGGTGGGACGGATCCAGCGGCCGCCACGTACTTTCCTTCTACAAGCGGCTGTCTGCATGGATATCTGCCGCTCGCCTGGGATCCATCCTCCAGCCAGCTGCAAGATCGCGAAGTTCACGCTGGCTGAAGGATGGATCCCAGGCGAGTGGCAGATATCCATGCAGGCGGCCGATCATAGAGGGAAAGAACGTGGCGGGCCGCTGGATCCGCTCCTGCGCCGACCAGACAGCTCCGGATTCGGACTCCGAGAGTCCAATACCGGAGCTGTCAAAAATTAAAGGGCGGCGATCCCCCTATGGAAGATTGCACTTTGTGGCACCCGTCAACACGCGTCTAGCGGTTGGACGGGGAGGCTATGTGTACAGATGCTTGTAGCGAGGGCGCGCTACAGCGTGTGACCGGCCCCGTTGCAGCATTGCAACGCTGCGCCTGTCGCCACTTGACACGTCAGTACAGGTGTACCTAGTGCGTTCGTCTGACAACGGCCTAAGACCTTCTCTTCCGTAAAGCCCAAATTAATCCCATCGGGGTGTTCTTGTGCCATTCGCTCAGTCCAGAAAATAGAAGAAAGGCCATTAAGCCAAATGACCCAAGTGCTTTCACCTGAAGAACAAAAGTGTTATTGCGTCAGAGTAAGTCAAAACGAATAAATCTGTTAAAACAGTTGGACCGCCATCTCCCCAACCGCATAATAATGAAGGGATCTAAACTCAGACGTGTCATTTCTGTCGCTGCTCCATTCCTGAATGAGAGATTTTTTTGCCACCCATGCCTAGGGAGTGGCAACATTTATTTAGTACACTCTTACTCAGTTTAAGTGGCAGACTGTAATAATGTGCAAGGAAGGGACCTGATTAATTAGGACGGATGGCCTGAAAGTAAGTGACTGCTTTAACTGGGCAGTACGGAGGGCCAAGTACCATATTCAAACATATCCATTTCCCTTTACCTTCTTTGTCGGTCTTGGATGTCGATAGATAAAATTCTAATAACCCCATCACCCACCTGAATATCTTTGGATGATAAGCCTGACTGATCCTGCTTGATCTTATCTACAGTTACAAGATTTTATAAAGCGCTAACAAGTTCCGTAGCGCTGTACAATGGGAGGCAGAATAATATACATATAGGTTCAACACACTCAGGTCCGGCCATAGGCCTTTCGGCACCCTGTGCGAGAAGGCTTTACAGTGTCCCCTAGTGACCACACCCTCAGTAACCACACCCTTTCAGTGGCCACACCCATCTCTCCAATACCGACTCCATTTAAAGCCTCCCATTCGGTTAAGTCCCCGAGAAACAGATTACAAGTCATGATAAAAAAAACTTTTATTCAAAAGGTATTAAACTTGTAAGCACAATATAAGATTAAACTAAAAAGACACCCGCACACCCTGAATACAGGTATATGGAGGAACCTCTAAAAAGACACACACACTCTGAATATTTGGAGGAGCCTCTAAAAGACACCAGCACACACTGAATATATGGAGGAGCCTCTACAAAGACACCAGCACACCCTAAATATATGGAGGAGCCCCTAAAAAGACACCCAGACACCCTGAATATTTGGAGGAGCCTCTAAAAAGACACCAGCACACCCTAAATATATGGAGGAACCCCTAAAGACAACCGCACACCCTGAACACATGGAGGAACCAATAAAAAGACACCCACACAGCCATAAAAATCACAGTAATGTGCTGTGTATGAGCGTATCACTGAGCTGAGCTTCACAGCCTTTTTACACCCTTATATACTAACAAGGTTCCAGTATTACAGCACACCTTAAAAAATATATATATATATATATATATACACACAGTATATATATATATATATAACAGTGTCAGCAGTAGTATCACAGACAGTGCCCAGTGCTGCCTGCCCACCTTATTTATAAACAATGTGCCAGTATATAACACATCCATGCCCATCTTATACATTTACAGTGGTGCCAGTATCACAGTGACACTGCCCACTATATATATAATGAGGAACAATAGTGATGAGGACATAAGGGAGGATCAAATACAGCACTTGTTCCAGAGATTTGTTAACCGTGGATATCCAAGGAAGGTGTTGATGCCTTGGAGAAGGCTAGATCCCCCAGGGAAGAGCAGGTTAAAATGGATAGATTAAAATTTCCTTTTACTTTTAATACGGCAACTGACAAAACTACTTTCATTGTCAAGAGGAATTGGCAAGTGCTGGAAAAGGATCATTCCTTACCAGGGAAATTTAGACACAAACCCATGTTCTGCTATCGAAAAAAATCGCAATCTAAAAGGACCTGTTGGTCCGGACGGACCCTGTTCAAAGTTATGAACAGAGACCTGAGCGGTTCCGGAACGGGGGATGTAAGAGGTGTTTAGGTTGCGTCACCTTTGGCCATATGATCCCCTCCAGAGAGTTCCGACACCCTCACACTGGGAAACGGTTTCCTATTAGACATTCAATCACGTGTAAGACGTAGTTTGTAATTTTTGAAATTTTGTGCCCCTGTGGCCTAGCCTATATAGGTAAAACCGTTACCCAGCTTTGTGAGATGATTCGGAACCACAGATCCAACATCAGAACATCATATAGGGATGGGAGATCAGACAAACCTGTGGCCAGGCATTTCCTTGAGTCTGGCCACCCTTTATCGTCCCTTAAATTCTTGGCTGTTGACCATGTCCCTCCATTGAGGCGAGGGAGGGATAGGGCATTGGTACTTCTCCAAAAATAAGCTCAATGGATCCATAAGTTAGACACTGTCCACTCTAATGGACTCAATGAGCGTAACATGTACTCAGTATTTGTGTGAACAGTAGAATAGGGGGTAGTTGGGAATCACTTCGGTGAGTATACTGTGGCTATAGGTGGTGTACAGACATTCTGCTCTAGCATTATGGGTTGTTAAACAGTAAAACTGTTTTTTTTTGTTTTGTTTCTTAATGTAATGTGTGGAACAGCTAATGATGTTGTTCTATATGCAGTTTTACAGTGGCCACCCTGTGGTGGTGTTGAAGCCCGAGTGCTAGATCTGAGCCGGCGGTGAAAGCACTGCGATCTGTATACACGCTGGGGTTGTCAGGGCAACCAGCGTGACGTCAACAGTAGGCGCTGGTCATCGGCGCATGCGCAGCTATTGGGGAAGTACGCTGGAGCTTCAACACACCGGGTGGTAAGTAATTGGCGTGTTTGTTAATGTCATTATGGTGACTATTTAAATGATGTATGTTTTCTATGATGATAGGTTTGTCCTGAAGAAGGCTCCATACCAGGGACCGAAACGTTGAATATTTTGGCTTAATAAAAGTGTATGCTATTGAAAAAAAAAACAAGAGTGCTGGCTTCCATACATTTGGATATCTGTCGAGGCCATGGCTGAGCACCGGGTATTGGAGATGTGGTGAACCGTGAGTGCATAACCTTGCCAAAATTTTTTGTATATATGTGTATATATATATATATATATATATATATATATATATATATATAGTTAAAAAACAAATTGGGTTGCACCTCAGGATTTGAATAAAAACAAAAAAACTTTATTGATGCATTGTTAAAAATAGTACCTGTCCGTTGACCGACGTTTCGGCCTAAATCGAGCCTTTATCAAGGTATACAGGCATGACATACATAACATACATATATATCATAAAGACCAAAAGCTCACCCAATGGTGTCACGGTATCTCGATGGACGCTCAGCCTCGTGGAGGCGGCGTACACTTCCGGGATTGCGCAACTTGATGACGTACGGGTTTGTTGGACCTGCGGGACACAGGTAACCATGGGAACATAAAAACAAAAAGACCTGGGTGGACCGGAGACGAGATCGCCGAATGGCGAAAATGTTCAAATAGATTCTAATACAAATATTCAACCCGAACAGCTAAAGGGAAAGGTACATGGAAAAAACAGAGATATATTCTAATGATCAGTACACAAAAGCATTGAATATAAGGATACGAGGATATACGTAGACGCAACCAACACAGTAAAGAGTCCAATAGGTACATGAAGGCTAGCAGTGCATCATATCTATTAATAAACCCAATCACAAATCAAAAGCGAACAATAGGGAAATATATGAGTGAAAATAGAAGACATCGAATGAACTCTTATGGATGTGGGTCACAATATAGCCGCAGCCTTAGACCCCAGGGATGTGTACATAAAAACTGAATGTCAAATTATCTAGAGGATAGAAACGGGGTATATGAGATGTATTCATTAAGACCTCTGGGTGACACGGTGTCCAACGTCTTAATCCAGAAGGTCTCATGTTGCAAAAGTAACCGTGAGCGGTCCCCCCCTCTATGAAGGGGGGGGCACGTGATCGATAGCAATAACCCTCAATGTGGTGAGTTGATGTTTGACTTCTAAAAATGCTTAGCAATGAGTTGTTCAGAATGACCATCTCGAAAGGCGACTGTAATATTGGACCGATGACTACGAATCCTATCACGCAAAGGTCTATCTGTCTTGCCTACATAGGCAAGACCACAGGGACATGTGATAAGGTACACCACAAATTCGGTGGTACATGGATGTGATATGTTGGCGAATCTTAAATCTCTTCCCTGCATGTGGATGATGGAAAGAGAATGTGGTAATCATGTGACTACATGTCACGCAATTTGGACATCGGTAGCATCTCGGTTTTAGAGATTGGGGCCTGCCTGAGTATGAGGTAACAGGATCAGCCTTCACTAATAAATCACAAATATTCCTCGACTTCTTATAACTAATAATAGGAGTTTGCATAAATTGTTTCGGTAATGTTTTATCGCTTTTGAATAAAGGCCAGTTGGAATGAATTGCCTTAGCCCTTGTATTATTCATAGTATGGTAAGCTAAAGGGACAAATATCCGGGAATTGTGTTTAGAAGAAGTAGTTTTAGGTGCGTTAAACTTAACCATGGCCTTAGATAATGCTTGTTGAAGGCAATGAGGATTGTATCCTCTAGAAAGAAATCGTTGGAACATCTCATCGATTTGTATTGATCTGGTTTTAATATCAGAGTTGTTGCGTAGAACCCGCAAACTTACAATGGCTAAGGCGATTCGTTCCAACTGGCCTTTATTCAAAAGCGATAAAACATTACCGAAAAAAAT
The DNA here is from genome assembly GCA_009667805.1 of Leptobrachium leishanense. Taxonomy (NCBI): domain Eukaryota; kingdom Metazoa; phylum Chordata; class Amphibia; order Anura; family Megophryidae; genus Leptobrachium; species Leptobrachium leishanense. Next base: position 218,411,163 of record CM019064.1, on the reverse strand, counting down.
TATGCAAACTCCTATTATTAGTTATAAGAGGTCGAGGAATATTCGTGATTTATTAGTGAAGGCTGATCCTGTTGCCACATACTCAGGCCGGCCCCAATCTCTAAAACCGGGATGCTACCGATGTCCAAATTGCGTGACATATAGTCACATGATTACCACATTCTCTTTCCATCATCCACATTCAGGGAAGAGATATAAGATTCGCCAACATATCACATGTACCACCGAATTTGTGGTGTACCTTATCACATGTCCCTGTAGTCTTGCCTATGTAGGCAAGACAGATAGACCTTTGCGTGATAGGATTCGTAGTCATTGGTCCAATATTACAGTCGCCTTTCAAGATGGTCATTCTGAACAACCCGCTGCTAAGCATTTTTTAGAAGTCAAACATCAACTCACCACATTGAGGGTTATTGCTATCGATCATGTGCCCCCCCTACATAGAGGGGGGACCGCTCACGGTTACTTTTGCAACATGAGACCTTCTGGATTAAGACATGGACACGGTGTCACCCAGAGGTCTTAATGAATACATCTCATATACCCTGTTTCTATCCTCTAGATAAATTGACATTCAGTTCTTATGTACACATCCCTGGGGTCTAAGGCTGCGGCTGTACTGTGACCCACATCCATAAGAGTCTATTGATGTCTTCTATTTTCACTCATATATTTCCCTATTGTTCGCTTTTGATTTGTGATTGGGTTTATTAATAGATATGATACACCGCTAGCCTTCATGTACCTGTTGGACTCTTTACTGTGTTGGTTGCGTCTACGTATATCCTCGTATCCTTATATTCAATGCTTTTGTGTACTGATCATTAGAATATATCTCTGTTTTTTCCATGTACCTTTCCCTTTAGCTGTTCGGGTTGAATATTTGTATTAGAATCTATTTGAACATTTTCGCCATCCGGCGATCTCGTCTCCGGTCCACCCAGGTCCTTTTGTTTTTATGTTCCCATGGTTACCTGTGTCCCGCAGGTCCAACAAACCCGTACGTCATCAAGTTGCGCAATCCTGGAAGTGTACGCCACCATCCACGAGGCTGAGCGTCCATCGAGATACCGTGACATCATTGGGTGAGCTTTTGGTCTTTATGATATATATGTATGTTATGTATGTAATGCCTGTATACCTTGATAAAGGCTTGATTTGGGTCGAAACGTCGGTCAACGGACAGGTACTATTTTTAACTATGCATCAATAAAGTTTTTTCGTTTTTATTCAAATCCTGATGTGCAGCCCATGGCATGGGGAAAACGAGCAGAGCAGCGAGAGAAGTCAGACATATGAGAGACACTGTCCGAGATCGAAACCAGGTTGGAGCGTGTGCAGGTTACGTTATCCAGTGCTGGAGATCGGGGAAGGAGTATACATCATCGTGTACCACATTCCGCTGAGCAAGCATGTTCCAGGAGGACCTCGAGTAAGGAGGGCCGTGGATCGAACGGGAGTGCAGGCGGCGGATCGGTTCCTGACTGCGGAGATTCGGCATCGGGAGAGCGGATTCGTTGGCATTGGGTTCCAGTCGGCTGAGAGAGAAAGATCTTTTGGTCAAGTCATTGGTTCTGGACAAGTTGTTCGCCGGATGGGTGAGAGGCCTCAAGGCCTACAGTTCCATAACAGTGCGCACTTAATTGATTGCTTCAAGTTACAGGGCCCCGACGTTGATTAGTCAAAGATATTTTTGTTCATTCACTGGCCGGTTGAATCTAGTACCCAGGTACCCTAGGACACCAATTTATGAGCCTTTTTGAGCGGGACTTAAACTCACGAACTGAGGGGTATTAACCGTTTATTTTCCGCGTGTTTTTTTCGCGTCGCGCATCCTGTCATTTTTCCAAACTTAATTGCTTCATGCTTCAAAGCTTCAATGTGTATTCAATGCCACTTTATTGCTCCAGTAAAGTATATAACTTAGAAAAACCACAACAGTGTGCTGGTGTATAGTAATTCCTAGTGCGGTGAGACTATCCTGGGTTTATTCAGCGGCTCCTCCTGGGGTGAGCGCTACAGACACATAAATAAATACAAAGCCTGGGTCTTATACAGAGAGCAAGTGCTGCCTTATGTAAAGCTATATGAATTGTATTTTGATGTATACCTAAGGCTTATAGAGAGTGTGAGCAGCCTTATATACAAATATGTGCTGATTTAAAGGCAGCTCTCAACGTGTAAGGCATATATAATTAAATGCAAGCACATATCTGTATATAAGGATGCTCACACTCACTGTAAGCCTTAGGTATACACCAAAATACAGTGCATATAGCTTTATATAAGGTAGACCTTTCTCTATATAGGACACAGGCTTTGTATTTATTTATATGTCCTATACAGAGAGCAAGGTCTAACTTATATAAAGCTATATGCACTGTATTTTGGTGTATACCTAAGGCTTACAGTGAGTGTGAGTAGCCTTATTTACAGATATATGCTTCGCATTTAATTATATATGCCTTACACTTTGACAGCTGCCTTAAATCAGCATATATTTGTATGTAAGACAGCTCTTGTTCCGTGTAAGGCATATACCTAAGTACAAAAGCATATATATTGGTATATAAAAACTGCTCTCAGACACTAATAGAAATAAATGCAAACCACATGCCTTATAAAGAATGAGAACTACCTTTATATACTGTCACACGGGGGCGCTGGCTACAGCGCGGTCCTCTAGGGCAAGTATGTCACGGAAACAGTCTCTTTATATAGCTGAGTTTTATTGTGGCACTCCAGCAAATAAACAAAATAAAACAAATCAAAACCTAACTCGTCCGAGCGCTGACTAAACAATAAAGCGTCCCTCCCTAACTTGGGAAAATAAACATGCATAAATCTTTGCCCACCTCAAAGCTTCACCGTGTTTTCTGCTAATCTCTCAGTCAGTCTGTGCCTCAATCTCCTTACTTCCGTCTCACTGGTTCCCCACACCCAGGAAACATTTAAGGGCATTTAATTAGCAGGTGTGGAGACCTTGGAGCAGAGGGGAACAATTTAAAACACATTTTGTTCCTCCTGGATTCAAACATCCCAATGCCTGCTCAAAAACACAGGGGGAATATACACACCATTGCACACAATTGCCCTCATTTTATCACATATCCCCCCCCCAGCTCAGACCCATCGGGGCGAGTGGCCTTAGACCAGAGGCAATGAACTCTGGAGAGGCCATCAGTATTACCCTGGGCCGTACCAGTCCGGGGCTTCATCGAGAACCGGTAGGGTTGGAGACTAAGAAACCATCTGGTCACTCTGGCATTCTTTTCTTTATTTTGCCTCATCCATGTCAACGGCGCATGGACAGTGATCAGCAAAAACTGCCTCCCTAGCAGGTAATATTTTAAAGTCTCTAGAGACCACTTAATTGCCAGGCACTCTCTCAACTACGGAGTATCTCAGCTCATGAGAATCCAGTTTCCGGCTCAGGTACATGACTGGATGTTCCTCTCTCTCCATGCACCTAAGAGAGAACAGCACCCAAACCCACATCTAACGCATCTGCTTGTATGACAAATTGCTTTGAGAAATCTGGAGATACCAGAATAGGGCTAGCACAAAAAGCTTCTTTTAGGATCTGAAAGGCCTGTTCTGCCTCCGGGGTCCATTTGACCATGATGGGGCTTTTGGCTCTAGTAAGCTCTGTCTTAGGGCTGGCAATGATAGCAAAATTGGGAATAAACCGACGATAGTAGCCTGTTAAACCCAGGAATACTCTCACTTGCTTCTTGGTGACTGGACGTGGCCAATTTGCAATGGCATCCACCTTACTTTGCTGGGGATTGAGGAGCCCCCGACCAATTGTATAACCCAGATATTTGGCCTCTTCCAAACCCAAGGAGTACTATGCAGGGTTAGCAGTTAGCCCGGCAGCCCAGATACTATCCACTACTGCCTGAACCCTAGACAGATGTGTTTCCCAGTCCTCACTGTGAATCACTATGTCATCAAGGTATGCAGCTGCATACTCTCGATGCGTCCTCAGTATCCTATCCCTCATACGCTGGAATGTGGTTGGCACATCATGTAGCCCAAATGGCAGTACTCTGTACTGAAATAACCCCTCAGGGGTAGAAAAGGCTGTCTTTTCCCTTGCTTTTGCTGCAAGGGAACCTGCCAGTAGCCCTTGGTCAAATCCAGCATGATTAAGTATCTGGCTCTACCCAACCTTTCAATGAGCTCATCAACCCGAGGCATAGGGTAGGCATCAAAATTCGATATTTCATTCAATTTACGGAAGTCATTACAAAATCGAATTTCCCCGTTCGGCTTGGGCACCAACACAATTGGGTTGTTCCATTCGCTTTGCGAGACTTCTATAACGCCCATCTCGAGCATTTTTTTCACCTCTGCGCTAACAACTTCCCTTCTAGCCTCTGGGATCCTATACGGTTTTAGATTAATCTTTTTCCCGGGCTCTGTAACAATGTCATGGGTGATAACATGCGTTTTTCCTGGTACTGGGGAAAACACATCTCTGTTCTTAGACACAAACTCCTTCACTTCCTGTTTCTGATGAGGGGCAAGGGTCTCAGCAATATACACCTCAGGTTTCTTCCCACTAGTGGCGTAAGTGGGTTTACCTTTATACGGTAAGAGAGCTTCACGCTCTACCCAGGGTTTCAATAAATTAATGTGGTAAATCTGTTCTGCCGTCTACCCGGCTGGCTTACTTTATAGTTCACTTCACTTGTCTGTTCAATAATCTCATAAGGCCCTCGCCAGGAATTACTTTCAATGGTAGGGATCAAGACCAGTACTCTATCCCCTGGTTTGAATTTCCATAACCGCGCCTTTCTATTGTAACTGGCTTGCTGAGCCCTTTGAGATTTCTTCATGTTTTCCCTGACTATAGGCAGGACTGCTTCTATTTGGTCTTGCATTTGGGAAACATGTTCTATCACGCTACGGTGATGGGTATGCTCTTGTTCCCATGTCTCTTTAGCTATATCCAGAATGCCCCTGGGATGTCTGCCATACAATAATTCAATTGGCGAAAAACCAGTGGAAGCCTGTGGAACTTCCCGAACAGAGAACATTAGATAAGGCAACAGACAATCCCAGTTCTTTCCGTCTTTATCTACTACTTTACGTAACATGGCTTTAAGGGTTTTATTAAATCTCTCCACCAGGCCATCGGTTTGCGGGTGATATACCGATGTTTTTAGTTGTTTGATTTTAAGGAGTCTACATAGCTCCTTCATAACTCTGGACATGAAAGGAGTTCCCTGGTCCGTAAGGATCTCCTTTGGGATGCCCACCCTGCTGAACATCAGCATTAACTCCTTGGCAATATTCTTAGCGGAGGTGTTTCATAAAGGTACCACCTCAGGATACCGTGTGGCATAGTCTACAATGACTAAGATATATTGGTGCCCCCTAGCAGACTTAAGTAACGGTCCTACTAAGTCATAACCAATTTGCTCAAATGGTACCTCTATGACAGGTAGGGGTACAAGAGGGTTGCAGAAACCCTTACTCAGAGCCTTGAGCTGACACTCTGGGCAAGATTTACAAAACCTTTCAATGGCAGCAAAAATACCTGGCCAATAGAATCGCTTCAGAACCCTTTCCCTTGTTTTATCCACTCCAAGGTTACCTCCCAACACATGGTTGTGGGCTAGCTTCAATACCATATTCCTGTGTGTCTCTGGAACCAACAACTGTTCCAGATCCTCAGCCCCCTTTTGCTCCACCCTGTAAAGCAAATAATTTTTCACCTTGAAATAGGGGAAACATAACGGTTTATCAGGGTTAACCAGATCATGCTCTATAACTCGTACACTGTCTCGGCCATACCCAAAGTTGGGTCCTCCCACTGGGCAGCTCGGAAGTTGCCAGGATGGACTACAATATCATGAAGCTCCACTTCTCCAGGATCATCATTATCGGGCGCATCCTCCTCATTGCATAAACATACCAAGGGAGACTCTGGCTCTCTGCCAGGCTCTCAATCGATATTAGAGAAAGGGAAAATAGCATCTGACCCTTCTACCTCCTGCTCCTCCGCAGAGCACGGTTTCTACTGTAATGAGAACTTTTCCCATAATTGACAGAACTGAGGGAAGTCTCTTCCTATCACCACATCATAAGTCAATACAGGTACTACCCCCACTTTACATACAACTTTCCCCACATCAGTGAGTATTTCTACATCCGCCGTGGGGTACGAATGGGTGACCCCATGTACACAAACAATACTAACAGTTTGTGCAAAGGAGAAGGGTGAGTGCCCACACTATGACCTCCAAGTGCCCAGCTAACCAGAGAAACAGTGGTTTCCCTCAAACCAGAAGACAAATTGAACAGAAAATACGTATCTGGTCAGCGTGAGACAAACGCAAAGAGACTCGAAGGCTTCTCAAATGACGTCATCCATAATATAACATAATGGGATAAAAACAGAAGACACAAATCTAAGTGCAGTAGATTAACAAGATTAGTAAATCTTAGACGAATCTCTTATGGTTGTTCAACTCACAAACGAAGAGCCCAAACACTGGCTCTGAGTGGATAAACGCCTTTGGGTTGTTAGTCTGGAAAGGTTTTTCAGGTAACCCACTCCTTGTTATTGGAGGTATCTCATCGCGTCCATTCAAGATGGGGAAGAGAAAGAAACAGGACTTGTGTATACCTGTCGTAATATTCAATAATATGAGACCATAGCAATTGTAAACTCACATATGGTGGAGCTATTCCGAGCTCGAAACGAACAGCTTATGGGTTTCGTAGGTCAAACCCAATAAAGACCCAAAACATGCAGGAACTGGTTCTTCTTTTTAACAATGATATTGTTCCCCTCACAAACAGATATTCTGTCCTAAATGAACAAATTGGGGAGGAGGTTTTTTGGCAGGACCCATTGAAAAGGGAAGAGAGACAGGAGGACCACAGAAGCCTAGATGTAAGACTGGAAAGAAGGGGAGGCCAAAAAAGATCCTGGGAAAGACCTGAAGAGGAAAGAGCAGGAAAATCTGTATGTAAAAGAAAAAAGAGAAAGACGATAAATAGCACTAGTGGTATATTTAATCTTAGCCATAAAATCCTCTCCGGTGCAGAAATTAGAGTCTTAAACAAAGGCCTTAAGTTTGCCCCCACAAATAGTTTCAACAAATTCAATACGTATATTGATCTTCAAAAATTTAAACGTAAGCTAAGTCTCAAAAAGTTCTTTCTAAAAAACCCAATAGATAGGGACTTTAGACAGAATCTAGATTCATCTATACATACTCCTCTTAAGAACCCATCAAAATTCTATCCCCGTCACACCATTTCTAATGAAATGAAAGTTTTTGAAAATCTTGTAATGAGGGATGTAGAAAGAATGCCTATAAAAATAATGATCTTACTAAAGAAGAATGTACAGCTCTAAGATCACTACAGAAAGACTCCAGTATCATCATAAAACCTGCCGATAAAGGCGGTGGGATTGTCATTCTCCCCAAAGAAATGTATGATGGAGAAGTACTTCGAATTCTAAATGATAAAACCACTTATGAAAAATTAAAAAGTGACCCCATTAAAGATATAAAAAAAAAGAATGAATACCCTCCTACAGGAAGGAATAGAGAAGGAAATCTTAAACAAACAAGAACATAAATATCTTATGATGGAATACACGAAAACATCGCACATCTACATACTGCCGAAATTACACAAACATCCTACTAATCCACCTGGAAGACCTATAGTAGCTGGCATAGATTCAGTTACAAGTCACTTGTCAGAATATGTAGATCTATTGCTGCAGCCCATTGTGCGAGAAATTCCATCCCATCTTAAAGACACCTTGGATGTACTCAAATTTATCAAAGATTTACGGTTGGAGAATAGGGACATCCTGGTAACATGTGATGTTAACGCTTTATATAGCAGCATACCACACCAAATGGGCCTTAATGTAGTGGAAAAAGAAATCTTGAAGGCCGAGACAATCAGTCTCGAACAAACATCCTTTATTCTTAAGAGTATAAAATTTATATTGGAGAACAATTATTTTAAATTTGAAGAGGATTTTTACATCCAATCGAAGGGAAATACCATGGGCACTAAATATGCGCCCAGCTACGCGAACCTATATATGGCAGGCTGGGAATCACAGTTTGTCTACGGTTCGCGTAGCTGGGCGCAAGGCAATGTCTTGTCATTTAGACGATACAGTGACGATATATTTTTTGTCTTGAGGGGATCAGAAGAGGACTTGATGTTATTTCTGACCGGTTTAGATAGCCCGGAATGGGGCATTAAACTTGACAGTAAATGGAGTACAGAAAGCATTACATTTTTGGATCTTATGATATATAGGGAAGGCGAAAATATAAAATCAAAGACATTCTTTAAAGAGGTAGATGCCAATACATTCATTGACAAATCCAGCTGTCACAACCCCATCTGGCTTAAGGGAGTCCCTAAGTGACAGTTTGTCCGGTTAAGAAGAAATTGTACAGACATTGAAGTTTTTAAAGAACAAGCAGACCTCCTAAAAAAAGATTTTGTCGAGAAAGGGTATGAAGAAAATGACCTAGATTGTGTCATTTTAGATTTGATGAAAGATGACCGTGAGGAACTACTCAAATATAAACCTAAGAAAGTAATGGATGGAGAACAAGTAACATTTATCTGCGACTACAATAACAAAGCCACACAGATTAAAAGAATTTTCAATAAACATTGGCATGTTCTACAGAATGATAAAGACCTCAAAGATTATATAGGCATAACACCTAAAATCGTGTTTAGAGGAGCGAATAACTTGAAAACTAATCTTGTCCATAGCAAAACTAAGAAAAATGTCAACAAGGAGAGACACTTTGGACTAAAACAGGGTTTCTATAACTGCGGCCATTGTTTAGCATGTAGATCCACTGGGAATAAGAAAGGATTTAGGGACACATATCATAATCAAAAAAATAAACAAGATATCTCTATAAAGGGTGTCCTTAACTGCTTTTCTAAAAACATAATATATATGCTGGAATGTCACTGCGGCCTACAATATATAGGTCGTACAAAAAGAGCGTTCAACGTGAGAGTATCAGAACATGTTAGAAATATAAAAAAGGGTTTTGATAAACATTCAGTCTCATTACATTATAAAATAGGACATAATAGCTGCCCAGTGGGCCTCAAATTTATAGCCATTAAACAACTAAAAACAACATGACATAGGTGAAGATTTTCTCCAAAGGTTGGGGCAGGCGGAGATACGTATGATCTTTGATATGGGAACTTTAACACCTGGTGGCCTCAACGACGATTTTGAGATTACACATTTCTTATAAGCAGGTTTTCTTCCCATTTATATACATCCTATATATGTGCCCCACTATACGTAGGGGCCACATATGGGATATTTCCCCTCCCTCTTTCTAACGTTTAATACACTATATCATCCCTAGAGATAATAGTAAAGGATGACACCTACTTACATCCTAGCCTCCTAGATTCACACAATACATAATAACAACATATTTATAACTTATACTAATATCATTCACCTTACTATATTATTTAAACACATATATAGCTAAGATTAATCCAATTATAATTTTGCACCTAGGAATTTTATTTCCTTCACAATATTGGCTCCGCCAATTTGCCTCCCTCGTTATTTGGAGGATAGATACATATATCAACATTACACACCACTTGTCTCAATTTTATTATATATATGACATAGTGATGGTCCCTCCCCCTTTTTCATATACACAACAGTATCTATAGAAATATCACCTATAGGCATATACAGTTGTGTTCAAACTTATTCAACCCCCAATGCTGTAAAGGGTTTTAGGGAATTTAGTGTACATTTGTAATTGTATTCAGAATGAAATCCTACAAGGACTTTTTAAAGAACCATATGCAACTAAAATGACATCAATTGTTTTTGTAATACAGTAGTAAATGTTTCTTTTGTGAATTCTTCATTGACACAATTATTCAACCCCTTAAACACTACCACTCTGAAGAACAGAGGTTCATTCAAGTGTTTTCAATCAGGTATTGAAAACACCTGTGGATGTCACGGAGCAGCAATAAAGCATAATAAGCACCAATTAGGCAGCTTTAAAATGACTGTGATACTCAGCTCCTTCTAGACATTTACTGATGTGGTTACAAACATGGTTGAAGTCAAGAGAATGGTCCCAGGAAGACAAGAGAAGAGGTGATTACTCTTCACAGGAAGGGCAATGGCTATAAGAAGATTGCAAAGATGTTAAACATACCAAGAGAGACCATAGGAAGCATCATTTGCAAATTCAAGGCAAAGGGCACTGTTGAAACGCTACCTGGTCGTGGCAGAAAGAAGATGCTGACTACGCTTCAGGTAGCGCACAGCAGTCGAAGAGTGGAGAAAAGTCCCCGTGTGACTGCTGAGGAACTGAGAAAAGATTTGTCAGATGTGGGTACTCAGACAATACAGCGCACACTGCGTAATGAAAGCCTCCATGCAGTGGCGGAAGTACCAGGGTCGCAGCGGTCGCGCTTGCGACCGGGCCCTGGCATTCCGCCACTTAGGGGGGGGCCCAGGCGTAGGCAGCTGGCGGCAAATTTTGGCAGCGCTGCACTATTTGTTAGGAGCGCAGGCACAGCGCTGCTCCAGCATGCGTGGTCGCATGTGTGTGGGCGTGGTCAGCCGGGCCCAGAGACTGACTGGAAGAGTGGGATTAATGTGTGAGTGGGCGGATCCTTCCATTCTTCTCTTTGTCTCCCACAAGCAGTCAGGCATCACCACCACCAGCCAGGTACGTGTTAATGCGGCGCCGCTGTGGCCCTGCTGGCTCCAGCATCCAAGTCTGGCAGTTTAACTATGCTAACAATCCGGCCCTGAGAGGTTTATTGGGGTATCCAACATACAAGCTTTATTTTTGCCAGGGGCCTTCTAACAGCTTAGTCACTGTCCTCTCAGTGCATCCAGCTCAGTCTCTGCTGTAAGGTGAGGGGCATCTTGCAATGCATTATTATGTAGCTCTAATACAGAGAGCACATGCCTCCTTACAGTGTGCGAGCAGCCAGGGTGTATGAGATGATTCAGTGACCTGCCATGACGTCAGCTCCACAGGCTGGAGGCTTACATACTGTACATGTCTACATACAGAAACAAGAAGTCTGAGCTCCCATCCACTGCCAGCACTGTGTGAGTGCCCATCACTTATAGCCACCACCTGCCAGCACTGTGTGAGTGCTGCCCAGCACCTTCACCCACCACCTGCCAGCACTGTGTGACTACCCATCACCTTCACCACCACCTGCCAGCACTGCGCGAGTGCTGCCCATCACCTTCACCACCTGTCAGCACTGTGTGAATACCCATCACCTTCACCACCACCTGCCAGCACTGTGTGACTACCCATCACCTTCACCCACCACCTGCCAGCACTGTGTGACTACCATCACCTTCACCCACCACCTGCCAGCACTGTGTGACTACCCATCACCTTCACCACCACCTGCCAGCACTGTGTGACTACCCATCACCTTCACCACCACCTGCCAGCACTGCGCGAGTGCTGCCCATCACCTTCACCCACCACCTGTCAGCACTGTGTGAATACCCATCACCTTCACCCACCACCTGCCAGCACTGTGTGACTACCATCACCTTCACCCACCACCTGCCAGCACTGCGCGAGTGCTGCCCATCACCTTCACCCACCACCTGTCAGCACTGTGTGAATACCCATCACCTTCACCCACCACCTGCCAGCACTGTGTGACTACCCATCACCTTCACCCACCACCTGTCAGCACTGTGTGAATACCCATCACCTTCACCCACCACCTGCCAGCACTGTGTGACTACCCATCACCTTCACCCACCACCTGCCAGCACTGTGTGACTACCCATCACCTTCACCCACCACCTGCCAGCACTGTGCGAGTGCTGCCCATCACCTTCACCCACCACCTGTCAGCACTGTGTGAATACCCATAACCTTCACCCACCACCTACCAGCACTGTGTGACTACCCATCACCTTCACCCACCACCTGCCAGCACTGTGCGAGTGCTGCCCATCACCTTCACCCACCACCTGTCAGCACTGTGTGAATACCCATCACCTTCACCCACCACCTGCCAGCACTGTGTGACTACCCATCACCTTCACCCACCACCTGCCAGCACTGTGCGAGTGCTGCCCATCACCTTCACCCACCACCTGTCAGCACTGTGTGAATACCCATCACCTTCACCCACCACCTGCCAGCATTGTGTGAGTGCCCATCACTTATACCTACCTCCTGCCAGCAGTGAGTACCCATCACTTGTACTCTCCTGCCAGCATTGTGTGAGTACCCACCACTTATACCCACCACCTGCCAGCACTGTGGGAGGCCCCATCAACTATACCCACTACCCTATCCTGAAACTACAACTGTTAAGAATTAAAGTAATTTGAAATAATTACTATAAATAGCGCACTATTTTTTTTATATTGCAGGGGAAAAAATGTTAAAATATTGATATTTTTTGGGGGGGGGGCCTTCGTGGATTCTTGCACCGGGGCCCTCAGGTTTCTAGTTACGCCACTGCCTCCATGCCAGAACTCCCAGGCGCACCCCGTTGCTGTCTCCAAAGAATAAGAAGAGTCGACTGCAGTATGCCAAAAGTCATGTGGACAAACCACAGAAGTTTTGGGATAGTGTTCTGTGGACTGATGAAACAAAATTAGAACTGTTTGGGCCCATGGATCAACGCTATGTTTGGAGGAGGAAGAACAAGGCCTATGAAGAAAAGAACACCTTGCCTACTGTGAAGCATGGCGGGGGGTCAATCATGCTTTGGGGCTGTTTTGCTTCTGCAGGTACAGGGAAGCTTCAGCGTGTGCAATTTACCATGAATTCTCTTCAGTACCAGGAGATATTGGATGACAATGTGATGCAGTCCGTCACAAACCTGAGGCTTTGGAGACGTTGGACCTTTCAACAGGACAATGGTCCCAAGCATACCTCCAAGTTCTCTAGAGCATGGTTGCAGATTAAAGGCTGGAACATTTTGGAGTGGCCATCACAGTCACCTGACTTAAATCCGATTGAGAACCTCTGGTGGGACTTAAAGAAAGCAGTTGCAGTGCGCAAGCCTAAGAATGGGACTGAACTGGAGGCTTTTGCCCATGACGAATGGGCGAAGATACCCGTAGATCGCTGCAAGACACTTGTATCAAGCTATGCTTCACGTTTAAAAGCTGTTATAACTGTAAAAGGATGTTGTACTAAGTACTAAGATTGAATGTCACTTGGGGGTTGAATAAAACTGATAATGATGTGAGCACAGAAAAGACATTTGTGGTTATTTCATTATAAATGTTATGTTATATTTGTCTGACCTACACGTGCCTCTTTGATTTAATTGTAAGCAAGATGACTGAATGATCAAAATCAATGTCAAACTGGCCAAAACACTCAATTTCAGTGGGGGTTGAATAATTTTGAACACAACTGTATAGGCCATCACACCTTTTCAAAAGATTTAGATTGTGGTTTCATATCACTTCAAATAAATTATTGTATAGTACCGAGATAGTTACCACAATAGGGGTATATACTAACTGGATTGGGGTCACACATCATGATTCCAAATATCATGACCAAATTGCACCTAATTTTGTTATATAGTTATAGGCCTTTTTTTATAGATTTGCACACCGCCCCGGCATATATCTTCCCTTAAATTGCCCGGGTTTTTCTGTTTATTTTGGGAGGACAGCCTGCTTAGATTAGGATTCACCCAGATTCTACCGATATAGGTGATCCTTTCTTTATATTTTCCTCATGTAATGTATTTGTTGTATCCTGATCGCACCCTAATTTCAGAGGAACGTAATACCGGAAGTGCGTGTGCCTACAATGGAACGCACATTGTTCCGCGATACAGGATGTGAGGCTATGAAACGCACTGTGGAACGCGGAAGCGTCTATCACGCCTGCGCAAGATGGCGCCGATGACCGGAGATATATCGGAACTTCAGGAAGAGGCCAAGAACGCACGCTGACCACCAATTAAGCACATGTGGGGACGTTTTTTCTTAATTGTGTTAACTTTTCAGTATATAAACATGCATAGTGGTTCATTATTGTAAGGACCAGCTGATGAAGCCGTATCTCGACGGCGAAACGCGTTCTGGACGGTAGTCTAGTTTTATTTGTTTATTATTTTAATAAATTTTAAAAAGAAGAACCAGTTCCTGCATGTTTTGGGTCTTTATTGGGTTTGACCTACGAAACCCATAAGCTGTTCGTTTCGAGCTCGGAATAGCTCCACCATATGTGAGTTTCCAATTGCTATGGTCTCATATTATTGAATATTACGCCAGGTATACACAAGTCCTGTTTCTTTCTCTTCCCCATCTTGAATGGATGCGATGAGATACCTCCAATAACAAGGAGTGGGTTACCTGAGAAACCTTTCCAGACTAACAACCCAAAGGCGTTTATCCACTCAGAGCCAGTGTTTGGGCTCTTCGTTTGTGAGTTGAACAACCATAAGAAATTCGTCTAAGATTTACTAATCTTGTTAATCTACTGCACTTAGATTTGTGTCTTCTGTTTTTATCCCATTATGTTATATTATAGAAGACGTCATTTGAGAAGCCTTCGAGTCTCCTTGCGTTTGTCTCGCGCTGACCAGATACGTATTTTCTGTTCAATACTAACAGTTTGTCTGCAATCAAGTTTTTCAAGCTGGAGCAGAGTGCCCTTTACCAAGGTGACCTCGCTACCAGAATCAAGGAGCGCTTGAACACCCTTCCCTTCAACTCTCACAGTCCTTAAATGGTTAACATTCACAGTACTTGTTACCACACATAGTTCTGGACAGGTTAACACAGTCTTCTGCGGGGTTCGTGCACCTAGGTCACACTGCATGGGCTCATCACCCTGACAGCAATTGCGGGCTATATGTCCTGGCAAATGGCACCTGAAACATACTATTTGCTCCTCGGTTTGGTCTGGCACCCATTGCCGCTCTCTTTGGTACCTTTTACCACCGTAGTCATATAACTCCACGCTGGGCACAGGGCTCTGTCCTTTGTTGCCAGGTTTCCTATTGGCCTGGCTGTTAGGAGATCTGAGGTTAGGCTGAGGGTCATGGGTGTGCAGCTCCTTAGCAGTCATGTACCGCTCAACCAGACACATCATCTCCTCAGGATCCCTTGGGTCTCCTTGGCTGACCTATTGTCGCAGGGCGGCAGGCAAATTCCTGAGAAAACGGTCCATGACCAGCATCTCCATGATTTCTGTGGGCGAGTTTGTCTCTGGTTGTAACCATTTCTGAGCAAATCTCAGCAGTTCATACATCTGAGTCCTAGTAGGTTTTTCCATATCATAGCTCCACTTTTGAAACCTTTGGGCTCGTAGCGTGGGGGTTATTCCAATCCGGGTCAGGATCCCGCTTTTTCAGGCGTATGTAGTCCTGAGCTTCATGGATAGGCAGATCCTCATAAACTTTCTGGGATTCCCTGCTCAGACATTGAGCCAACAGTCCTGCCCACTGTTCAAGGGGCCAATTTTCTCTGTCAGCGACACGCTCAAAGGTTGTGAGATAGGCCTCCACATCATCTGCCTCAGACAGCTTGTGCAGAAAGTCAGTCGCTCGAATACACCGCTCCCTGTCCGCAGGAGGGATCACTATACCAGGCTGTAAGGCTTGCTGCAAAGCATTTGTGAAGATTGCTCTGTCTTCTTGCTGAGCTTCCCTCACACTTGACACTTGTGCCACCAATAAGCGGTTGGTTTCTTGCTGTACCGCAGTGGCCTGTACCAAGGCTTTCACCAACTCCTCCATTATCACAGCCAAATGGGGAGAAATGAGCTTCCACAGGAATTCTGTTTAAACGTGCCAGGAACACACTTTTTTTTCTGCTGCAGCAGCACTGTGCTGATTAAGCCTTCAGCTGTTCACCACAGTTTCACCAGGCGCTTTTCAAACTTCCATGCCCACAGACCTGTTGGTTCTAAATGCCCACATTCTCCACCATATTTGTCACACAGGGCGCTATAGCACGGTCCTCTAGGGCAAGTATGTCACGGAAACAGTCTCTTTATATAGCTGAGTTTTATTGTGGCACTCCAGCATATAAACAAAATAAAACCAAAATCAAAACCTAACTCGTCCGAGCGCTGACTAAACAATAAAGCGTCCCTCACTAACTTGGGAAAATAACCAAACATAAATCTTTGCCCACCTCAAACCTTCACCGTGTTTGCTGCCCGATCTCTCAGTCAGTGTGTCTCTCAATCTCCTTACTTCCTTCTCACCGGTTCCCCACACCCAGGAAACATTTAAGGGCATTTAATTAGCAGGTGTGGAGACCTTGCAGCAGAGGGGAACAATTTAAAACACATTTTGTTCCTCCTGGATTCAAACATCCCAATGCCTGCTCAAAAACACAGGGGGAATATTTTTTTGGTGTAAAATATTTTTATTGGCAAAGTATAAAATACAAGTCGCATAAGAGACAATATTGTCACAATAATGTAGAATACAATCAAAGTGCCTCTTGGTCATAGACAGTGCCGGAATTTTATAATATAACAAATAACAAATTCTAAATTAACTCTAACTAAAAAGGTGATCATAGTATCCTTAAATAAACAGCAGTAAAGCTAGTACCAGAATGGTATGTCAAGACAACACAGCCCAGGCTCGGATCTGAATTCACCTCTGACCCACCATAGCCGGTCGATTATCTTACGAGACCTCTTGTTCCTCCACCGGTGCCCTGTCTGATACCGTTATTGAGCGAAGGTTCGAGGACCATGGACGCCAGATCGCATAGAATTCCTCATATTTACCCAAACTATTGTAGTGCACTTCTTCTAGAGCTCTGACCCCCTCCACCCTCAGAACCCAATCCCTGACGGTGGGTGCACATTCCCTCCTCCAATATAACGGAATCAGTGCCCTTGCTGCGATTAACAGAATTGCCAGAAGCGAGTTTTTAAAGAAGGGCATCGAAAAGGGCAGTACATTAAGCAAATAGGCAGAGGGAGTAAATTCCACTTCCAGGCCCCCTAAACGTGATATCTCGTGTGCAACGTCTGACCAGAAGTTTTGAATTTTCAGGCAAGACCACCATATGTGGACATAGTTACCTCTGGCCACTTTACACCTCCAACAGATATCAGGCAACAATGGATCCATAGCATGTAAAACAGACGGGGTAAGATACCATCTCATAAACAATTTACAATTCGATTCACGAAGCGCCTGACTCCTGGACGCAAAGTATGTAAGTTCAAAAGCCCTGGACCATTCCTCAGCCGAAATATCTACTCCTAAATCTGTTTCCCACTTAAGTAGCAACGGAGAATCAATTTTATAGGCCCCTCTCATTACGTATGAATAAAGATTCGAGACAATATGTCCATATCTATTCTTATCGGTACAGAAGGTCTCAAAAGGGGGCCAATGGAGGCAACCCCTCTGTCAACCACATAGTAGAGCGAATAAAGTGACTTAGTTGGGCACATTGGAACTTCACCATAGACTTGTTCGCTATTTCTGGGGCCACTAATCGGTCCAGGGGGAGCAATCTGTCGTCTTCCACTACTGCTTCTGGCGGTATATACGGTTTTGGTAGTAACCCATCCAAAAATGTCGGGGTCAGTCCCGGTGGGAACAGGGGATTGTGAGCCAAGGGTGTCAGGCGGGAAGTCAGTGTAGTCAGTCCTAACGCCACTCCAGGTTTCCTCCACAGCCTTAGCAGTGTGCCCAGCAGCGGGTGTGACCGAAGCCCCAGGTTTGCCAGCAGTGCCGACTGCCAGAGCAGGGAGGACAATGGCCAAGTAATTCCTGCCTGTAACACATTTTCCCAAAGCTTACCCATCGTTCCTTTTGCCAAGCTGTATAGTATAGAAAAAACCGCTGCTAGATAGTAAAAATAAGCATGGGGCAAGCCCAGACCACCCCTTCCCACCGGTCTTGTCAATTCACTGTAAGATAGCCTGTAAATGTCTGTCGCAAATCAGAGAAAAATGTCTGAGGTACAGTAATAGGAAGGGTTTGGAACAAATACAACAGTCGAGGTAATACATTCATCCGTAAGACATTGATCCTTCCCAACCATGAAATATGGGGTAAGTTCCAGTTACGTAAGTCCCCCTTGATCTGTTGCAACAGAGAAACGTAATTCAACTGAAATAATTTGTCTAGTTCCGACGATAAGCGTATTCCTAAATATTTAAGTCCCTCCGGAACCCACCGCATTCCATAGGTATGACGAATACTCTCAGTCACGACTCGTGAAAGGTTTACCCCTAGAAACTCACTCTTCAGCACGTTAATTTTATATCCCGAGAAAGCTGCGAAAGCATCTAATTCCGCCATCAAAGCCGACACCGATGAAAGGGGATCCGTCAAGGTGAACAACAGGTCATCCGCAAATGCGGCCACCTTGAGCTCCTGTCCCGGAACAGTTACTCCTCGAATCGCCGGATTATCTCTAATCGCCTACAATAGGGGTTCCAGATACAGCAGGAACAGGAGAGGGGACAGAGGGCACCCCTGTCGAGTCCCATTATGTATCGTCAACGGAATCGATAG
The DNA here is from genome assembly GCA_009667805.1 of Leptobrachium leishanense. Classification (NCBI taxonomy): domain Eukaryota; kingdom Metazoa; phylum Chordata; class Amphibia; order Anura; family Megophryidae; genus Leptobrachium; species Leptobrachium leishanense. The sequence goes on along the minus strand of CM019064.1, from coordinate 218,392,611 downwards.
TCTGCCATTAACCCGCACTCGTGCCTGAGGGCAGTCATACAGCGCCCGCAACCACGAACACCATCGATCACCAAAACCCATCCTCTCCAACATCTGAAAAAGATAAGACCAGTCCACTCGGTCAAACGCTTTTTCAGCGTTAACCGAGAGGACTAACAAAGGCTGATCCATCCTGGAAGCATGATGGATGAGGGAGACGGTACGAATAGTATTATCACGGGCTTCCCTGCTTGGTACAAAGCCCGTCTGGTCTCTGTGAATGACAGAAGTCAGGAGAGGCTTAAGTCGTAAAGCCAGTATTTTCGTAAACAATTTTAAGTCAACGTTTATTAAAGATATGGGTCTATAATTAGCGCAATCTAACGGGTCTCTATCTGGTTTCGGTATCACAGAGATAGAGGCGAGGAGCGTCGCAGGTGGAATAGGAAAGGTATCCGAAATAGAGTTAAAAGCTTTAACAAATCTAGGGCCCAGAATAGACCTGAAAGTCCTATAATATAGCACCGTAAACCCATCAGGGCCCGGGCTCTTACCCAAGGGCGTTAATTTTAAAGCCTCCGTAAATTCCTCTAATGTAAGCGGGTTATCTAATTGTCGGCTAACATTGCGCGGTAAAGTAGTTTTAATCGTCTTAGCCAAAAACGAGTCCACTATATGCTCAGGGACCCTACTCTTATCGATATTATATAAAGTTTGGTAATAAGCATGGAAGGCTTCCGCAATGTCTCGGGTCGTATTGACCTCGGATCCCGTGCTAGTACGCAGTTTCGGGATAAAAGTAGCTTGATATCGTTTCTTCAAAGCACGTGCAAGTAGCCTTCCACATTTATTCCCTTCGGTGTAGTAAGCATATTTTGTCAGTGTAAGGGCCCGCGCCACCTGCGCATTTGTTAATTTAGCTAAGTCAGCTCTTAAGAGAACTAATCGTCGGAATGATTCAGGATCTAGGTCACATTTATGCGTCAGTTCTAAGGCCGTGATCTCCCTCAGCAATTCCTCCGTTCTGGCAGTCCTTTCCTTCTTGCGCCTGGAGCCCAACTGGTTAAAAGCACCTCTTAACACACACTTGTGAGCCTCCCAAACCGTCGCGGGTGTTACATCATCCGTGTCATTTTCAAGGAAGTAATTCTCTAAGGAGGCAGTCACCTCCGCTCGCGTCATGGGATCAGATAGCAATGAGTCATTCAAATGCCAGGCATTCTCCGTTCTCACTAAACTAGGTAGGGCTAAAGATAACAGAAGGGGTGCATGGTCCGACCATGTGATGGGTCCTATTTTGCAACTGCGTACCATTTCCAAAGCCCTATGTTCCACAAAAAAAATAGTCTATCCTAGAATACTTCTTAAAGGCATGTGAATAAAATGTGTAGTCCTTTACTGCTGGATTACTGAGACGCCAACAATCCATCAGACGGTCCGCAGACAAGAGTTTACGAAATTGGACCTGTAAAGAGGGAACAGACGATCACCCACCCTGGACACAATCTGCCGGCATATCTAACGAAACATTGCAATCACCCCCTAAGACCACAAAACCTTCCTGAAACTCGGACAAACGTCGTAACACTTTTCGGAGACATTTGGTTTGTAAGCTGTTCGGCAGGTAAACATTTACAAAAGTTAACTTAGTATTGCCCAACATCCCTTTAACCATCAAAAAAAAATTGACCTTGCGGGTCAGTTACCACATCTTGCAGAGTAAAAGGCACATGTCGCGCAAAAAGAATGGCAACTCCCCTAGATTTTGTCTCCCCAAAATTGCTAAAATAGCCCGTCGGATAGCGAGCATTGCGAAACCCTGGTGCGGAACCCTCTCTAAAATGTGTTTCCTGAACAAAAATAACATCACCTTTCAACCGCTGGAATTCTGCAACAGCCTTCGGGCGTTTGGCAGGCATATTAAGACCTCGGACATTCATAGAAATCAAATTTAAATTAGCCATTTAAACTAGTGAGAGAGGAGGGCGTCAGAGCCCGGGACCTGCCCATATCCCCTAGTAGCATAGAAAATAGTACGAGTGATCACCAAAAAGAAAAATCTAAAAACAAACAACAATAACAACACAAAACTTGAAAAAAATTGAGGTAGTGTAGACCTCTGATAGTGGGAAAACCCATCAGAGGACATAAAAAAAAACACCACTCAGAAGGCGGCCGAGAAAGTCTCAGAATTTTCTAAAAATTCTGGGTGCCGAGCAAGAGTCTCATCCGACTGTCTCGTTTGCCGGACCCGAGCGCATTCAATCAAAAAAATTTGCAAGGGGGCAGAAAATATCAAAAAAGCATATAAACTTAATTAATTAATTAATTAATTAATGTAAAAGAACAGTTGGGAAATAGCGACCATAACATGGTGACTTTTGAAATAAACTCAAAAAAACACATTCATAAGGGGCATGCTAAAATATATAATTTTAAAAAGGCCAACTTTATTAAAATAAAGGAAGCTCTCAATGTCATTGACTGGCAGAAACTCTTTCACGGGAAAAACACTGAGGATAAGTGGAATATCTTTAAACTAACACTAGAAAAGTACACGTCACAATATATTCCACTGGTTAATAAATATAAAAGAAACAGACTGAAACCAATGTGGCTTAGTAGGAAGGTAACTAAGGAAATGAAAAATAAAAAGAAGGCATGTAAAGCTTTTAAATTTGATAAATCTGAGGCATCCTATAAAGCATATAGGGCAGCCACAAAGCATGTAAAAATGCGATTAGATGGGCTAAACTAGAAAATGAAAAAGAAATAGCCAAAGAGAGCAAGACCAACCCTAAAAGATTCTTTAGGTACATAAATTCTAAAAAACCCAAGAGTGAAAATGTAGGTTCACTAAAATCTGAGTCAGGGTTATTGTTAATTGAAGATCAGGATAAGGCAGAAATTTTAAATGATTATTTTTCTTCAGTATTTATCAAAGAGAAACCTATAACAGGAGACATGAAATTCATTAATAAAAACTTACTAATACAAAGTGACTGGTTGACTCAGGACAAGGTTTTACACAAATTAAACAATGTGAATGTTAATAAAGCCCCAGGGCCAGATGGAATTCACCCGCGAGTACTAAGAGAGCTATGTGTTGAAATATGTAAACCTCTGTTCTTAATCTTTCAAGATTCTTTTCTTTCAGGAATAGTACCAGAGGATTGGAGAAAAGCTGACGTGATCCCTATATTTAAGAAAGGTTTAAAATTTGTGCCTGGGAATTATAGACCTGTGAGCTTAACATCTGTGGCTGGGAAAGTATTTGAGGGGTTACTAAGGGATAATATTCAGGAATTTATTGGGAGGTATAATGTAATTGGCAAAAATCAGCATGGTTTCATGAAACACAGATCATGTCAGACTAACCTAATTACGTTCTATGAGGAAGTAAGTAGAAGTATAGATCAGGGGGTCGCAGTGGATGTGATTTACTTAGATTTTGCCAAAGCTTTCGACACAGTTCCACACAAAAGGTTACTACTTAAATTAAGAAAAAATGGTCTAGATGAAAATACTTGTTCTTGGATAGAAAACTGGCTAAAAGATAGGGTACAGAGAGTGGTCATAAATGGTACATTTTCAAGATGGACACCAGTGGTAAGTGGTGTCCCTCAGGGGTCTGTTATAGGACCAATACTATTCAATTTATTTATAAATGACCTTGAGATAGGCATTGAAAGTCATGTATCAGTGTTTGCAGATGACACAAAGCTAGGAAAAGTAATACAATGTGAGCAGGATGTTACTTCGCTGCAGAGGGATTTAGATATATTGGGGACTGGGCACTTAAATGGCAGATGAGATTTAATCTAGATAAATGTAAAGTTATGCACTTTGGAGTGAAGAACACACAAGCAATTTATACCCTAAATGGTACGGAGTTAGGGAAATCCAAGCAGGAGAAGGATTTGGGAATAATCATAGACTTCAAACTAAGTAACAATGTGCAATGTCAAACTGCAGCCGCCAAGGCCAGCAAAGTACTGGCATGCATTAAAAGGGGAGTTCACTCACGGGATGAAAACATAATTTTGCCTCTGTATAAATCAATGGTCAGGCCGCACCTTGAATATGCCGTGCAATTTTGGGCACCTGTCTTAAAAAAAGATATTATATCGTTAGAAAAAGTGCAGAGACGGGCAACTAAATTAATAAGGGGGATGGAAGGGTTAAGTTATGAGGAAAGACTAACAAGCTTAAACCTGTTTAGTTTAGAGAAAAGGCGCCTTAGAGGGGATCTGATAACCTTATATAAATATATACGGGGCCATTATCAACCATTGTCTGATAACCTATTCATTAACAGGACTATACACAGGACAAGGGTCATCCATTTAGACTGGAAGAAAGAAAATTTAGCTTAAAGCATAGGAAGGGTTATTTTACGGTGAGAACAATCAAGCTGTGGAATTCTCTGCCTGTTGAGGTGGTTGGGTCAGAGTCTGTACAGACTTTTAAAAAACGACTGGATGACTTCCTGCAGACACAGAATATTAAGGGTTATAATATTTAATATGTGGGTAAAAGCTTCTTGATCCAAGGAGAAATCTGACTGCCATTCTGGGGTCAAGAAGGAATTTTTTCCCAGTATGTTGCATATTGGCAAGCATTCAGACTGGGTTTTTTGCCTTCTTTTGGATCAACAGCAGTAGGTTATGTGGGAGAGGCTGAACCCGATGGACGCATGTCTTTTTTCAGCCTATATAACTATGTAACTATGTAACTATGTAACTTTCAAATGACAATGGCAGCAAAAGCAAGGGCTTCCCTCACGGTTCTGGATCAGGCTCAGAAGGGGCCACCGTAGAGGTCTTGCCTTTACGTTGTTTTTTTCGCCTGTTGAGTCCAGCGGGGTCGCTGTGGGAAGGGTAGAGTGTCAGATGGCGACGGCGAACCATACCGGTCTGGGATGTCAACTTCTGGGAGTCCAAAAACACACACAAAGTCCGGAATGTCCTCAGGACATGCAACAGAATGAACTTGGTTGTTATGGGTCACCTGTAAAGATAGTGGGAATCCCCATCGGTAACGAATATCACGTTCCTGGAGCGCTTCAGTTAACGGTTTCAGAGCCCTCCGTGCCTGTAAAGTGGTCCAGGAAATATCTTGGAAGAAAAGTATCACATGACCGTCCACTTTAATTTCCGAAGTTTTGCGTGCTGCTCTGAGAATTTCCTCTTTCAGTGTAAAATCTTGCAAGCGACAGATAATATCACGAGGTGCGTCATTTTGTGATCCCCTCGGCCGCAGTGCACGGGGAGCTCTATCCAGAACTAATAATTCCTCTCCAGATCGACCCAGTATATCATTAAACAGACCACGGAGTAGCTCTTTAACATCTTCCTTTGCAGAGTCTGCTTCCGGGTAACCCTTTATGCGAAGATTTTTTCCTCTGCCTCTATTATCAACATCATCCAGGTGTCTATGCAGCGTGGCCAGCTGTTTAGCTTGCGTTAGCATTTGACCATTTAAACGTTCCACGTGAGAAAATAACGCATCTCTGTCCTCTTCCAAGTCCACCACGCGGCCTCCCAACTGCTTCAAATCAGACCCCAGTTCATCAAATTTAGTATTAAAATTGCGCTCCATTTGAGTAAACTGAGCAGCCAAATCCGTTTTGGTCGGCAAACTCTGTAATAAGGCCCGCAGTTCGTGTTCCATATCGCTCCCTTTTGTTGCTAAATCTAATCGTGGCGGGGAGGCCTCCTGATCTGAGTCGCCGGGCGCCATTTTGGATCCCTTACCGGAGGTCCGCGGCTGAGATGTATCTCCCAAGAACGGTAAAATGGAGGATCGGCGTTGGGTCCCCGCAGTCCCCGAGAGTCCTGGGGTAGTAAGTGTCTTTTTCCGCTGTGCCATTGCTGTTATTTCTGCCCCGAAATGACAATCTGTGCACTCGGGCCTGGGAGCTCAGCACTCACACATCCAGCTCTCTCTGTGTTCCGGCCACGCCCCTGACACAGGGGGAATATACACACCATTGCACACAATTCCCCTCACCTTATCACAATACCAATATGTGCTTTGTATTTAGGTGCATGTGTTTGAATTGTGTATAATTAAGCATTAAATCTCACAGTAACGTGCGCTGTGTATGAGCATATCACAGAGCTTTATAGCATTAAACCTCACAGCAATGTGCAGTGTGTATGAGCGTGAATTTTAATGCTGTGGAGCGCTGTGATACGCTCATACACACCACATTACTGTCAGTTTTATTGCTGTGGCACTCTGTGATACGCTCGCACATACATGTCGTGTTTTTTTTGGGGGGGGCAGTATTTCATCCATCGCTCCAGCCAGCACAGTGGCTTGGGCCGGCCCTGGGTGGAGACACAGAGACAGTGACTGGGACTGATGGAGACAGAGGGAGGGTGACAGGAGACAGAGCGACATGAACTGATGGAGACAGAGAGGGAGAGTGACAGTGAAAGGGACTGGAGACAGAGAGACACACAAACTGATGGAGACAGAGGGGAGAGTGACTGGGACTGATGGAGACAGAGAGAGGGAGAGTGCATGGACTGGAGACAGTGCCCCTCCTTATCTACCCCCCTAAAAAGTGCCTCCTATTTATTCCCCATGAAATAAAATAATTTGCCCCTCCAAAAATAAATAAAAAAGATATGCCCCATTCTAAATTAAAAACAAAATTTGCCCCTAAACGCAGGCGCAAGCCGCTGAACACAGCAGTCGATCCACCGAATCCACCCACAAGCCCGGAAGCAGCTGATGACTCGCTCGAACAGACTGCTGAACGCCGTCAGAAAAAGCTGACCAGCCGCCGAACAGGTAAAAAAATAAAATACAAAAGAACACCAATTTTTGGACTTCCGGGAGGCGGGCCCAAGTAATGGCCGCATCTTACAGCAGCTCCGTTTACTGAGGGTTTCCATCCGCTGGTGTCTGCCAGACACACCGCGGAAAACCACCTGATCACCCACCTCTTCATCCCCGGAGGTCCGTGGGCCGGATTTTGGCCGTTCCATACTCGCACAGCTGTGCGGGTGCGCAACCCTTCTGTAGGCCCGGACTGAAGCCTGACGCGGTGCTCGAGCGCGCCGTCAGCGCGCCCATTGGGGTGAGTGCACCACTTGCGCTGCCATCCGCTGATTCAGGACTCAGCGTTAGGACACCGGCTTCCTCACCCTGCACTGGGGTCCTCTCCATCGACGCCGCTTGCTGGGGCTTGTTTGGCGGCGCCTGGACCAGCGCACGAGGACAGTTACCGGGGGCTTCCGGTGGGAGCTCTCTCGCTTCTCACAGTGAGTGATCCCTCTCCCACTTCCCACCGAGTGGCTTGCCGGGCGCTGAGGCATCCCACCACTCACTTCATGCTGAAGTCCGTCTGCCAGCCGCCACGTGTTCAGCCTTCCTAGCGGCTGCTTCCGGTCGACGCTCCCTTCATTTTCAAAGTCCTCGGAGGGCTCCATACTGGGTCCGGGCTGTAAAATTTTCCTCTGCACAAGATCTGGCAGAGTTGGGCAGGAGAGTGCTCGATCCTCCACCTGGACACTTACATACTCTAAAGGGAACGTAAAATACAGCTTTCCCATACATATTTCTAATTTTTCTGGTGACCCCCACCGGGCTCACTACCCCCCCTCTCAATTTTTGCTGGAGACATCTCTTCAGTGTCATATCAGTGAGACGGTAGGCCTCCTTAACTGGCGGCCACTATCTTTAAATTTTTCAGTGTTAAACAAACACAAATAATTTTTCTGGTGAGTTGTCATAGGCCCACTAGCTTTACTTGGTCGCTTTATCTACCATATAACATAATTATTTTTTTGGTGATTCCCATTGGACCCACTACCACCCCATAAATTTTTGCAACACGCACCCCATTGCTTATTCCAGGTGGGACTGCCACTGTATACCGGGATAAATTTTTTTTTATTTTTTTATGTGGACCACATAAGGCCCACTATCTTTAGCTTGTCGCTCTCTCAACTGCTTGAGAACTGTGTCACGAGCACGCTCCCATAGCTAAGATCAGGAGACACCACACTTCCCCGGAAACTTACTTTTTTCCATACCAAATTTTTCGAGACTGTACACGAAGATTTCTGAAATATCACATTTTTGTTCTGTATCTGATCTCCAGTCACACATTTCACCATGGACAAATTTATTGCTTCCACATCTAAGTCCTCTAAACGTCAAGCGACAAAGGGGCAGGGAAGGAGCGCCCCGGCGCAAGCCAGGTCAACCGGTCAACTTCAGATCTAGGAAGCGCTCCGTCTAGCCCGCAATTGGCTATGTCATCTACGCCTACAACTACCACTCAAATGGCTGAGTTTACAGCAATGCTTTCGCCTCTACTAGATGAAAAGCTAGGCCGTCTCTCAGCGTCCCTCGAACTAGCGCTCTCCCAATTTACCTCTCAATCCCAACGTTTAACAGAAGTGGAAGACAGAGTGTCCGCACTAGAGGATGGGCTCACTCCTCTTCAAACAACCGTGGAATCTCACGACTCCCTGCTCTCCACCTTACTGGATAAAATTGATGATCTCGAAAACAGGAGCCGCAGAAATAATCTACGCATTGTGGGGCTCCCTGAAACCGTGAAAGGCCCACAACTTCAACACTTTGTTTGCACTTGGCTTCCTGCAGCCTTGGGCATCGCTAACAATGTACCCCTGATAGTTGAACGAGTCCACAGACTGGGGCCTGATCTCTCCCCATTGTTGACCCGTCCTCGCACAGTCATATTTAAATTGCTCAACTTCACGGATAAAATCAACATTCTACAGGCGTACAGAAAGGCCGGCTCCCTGGACTATCAAGGAACTCCGTTACGTCTTTTCCAAGACTTTTCAGCATCCTTAGCTGCCCGCCGCAGAGCGTTTGCTCCTGTCTGTGCGAAGTTGGCGGCTGCCAACGTCAGATTCACCCTACAATACTCGGCGCGTCTTCAGGTGCACCTTCACGGACAGGTTACGTTCTACGATACGCCGGCCGACACCTCAGCAATTTTAGGTGACGGCTTAAATCAGCAGCAGCGCCGCCACTCCACAACGGCTGCAACAATCTTGTTATTGATATACCACGACTATCAAACCTCACTAATGTTGCTATGCTTTTTTCTTTACTGTGTTATTGTAGTTTTCGGTTTCTCCGCGTGTTTCACAGACACGCCCATCACTCAGGGAAGTAATCATTGGACGAGCTCACCATGGCAGTGATGGACTCGCGATTTGAAAGGAACCAACACCGGGCTGTCTCCATATCTTTTCATTGTTTGTACGATTTTTCCATTTTCATTATTGTTCTGAGTTTGTGTTCCATTTCACACTGGACAGTCAACCCCATTGCTCAGCGACGCGAACGTGGAACTGGGTCTCAGTTTTTTCTGCGGGACCGCGTTTGGAGTTGGTGTTATGCACTGTTTCTCTCTCCTGTTCAATCCCTGGTTAATCTACTTTTTTGCGGATGTAGATATTTTTATGCTTCTTTTAGGTTGTTAATAGTTAAAATGTCTTGAATCGCTCTTCTACTGATACACCAACAGGTACGGACGTCTTATATTGTACTCACGGTACGGGGTCCGCTGCTGGGATGGGCCCTAACCCCCTTTATTGCTGCTTCCTACTTCACATTCTCTCGAACTCGTTTATGGCATCCTCCATGACGCACGACACTAGTACTATACTCCCCTCCTCTGCTGAACCCCAAATTTTCACACGCAATTCTTTTAAAATAGTGTCCTGGAATGTGGAGGGTCTTAATTCACCGATTAAACGTAAAAAAGTGATCCAATATCTAAAAGATTAGACCCCGATATTGTTTTCCTCCAAGAAACTCACTGGACTAAGTCGGACCAAGCGTTACGGACCCCTTGGGTGGGATATCAAACATCCTCGGTTTACACTCAAAAATCTAGAGGTACTGCTATTCTCTTACACAAGAGACTTCCATACTCTGATATGGTAGTGGTTAATGATACGGACGGCAGGTACTCCCTTCTCACGCTTAAGATTGGACAGGAACAATTTCAATTACTCAATATCTATGCCCCCAACAAGCCGAATTCACCGTTCTATAAGACACTACTCCCGTTACTCCACCTCCACGACGCGTCTCACAGAATAGTGGGAGGGGACTTTAACGACGTACCAGACTCGATACTTGACAGAGCCCCGAGCAGAGTGGTACCCAGAGGGCGCTCACAACCCACAGGTCCAACCTACCTTATGACGTATTTTGACTTGGTTGACGTCTGGCGCATGCACCACCCAACGGGCAGGGACTTTACGTTTTATTCTGACCCCCACAAATCATTCTCGCGCCTAGACCTCTTTTTGATTTCAAACTCTTACATTTCGCGCATTGCACACCGAGATTGGCCCAATAGCGCTCACTGACCATGCACCAGTTTCACTGGAGATGAAAATGGGAAACCCACAGTCCTATTCCTGAAACTGGCGCTTCCCTTCCCATCTTATGACGTCCGGTAAATTTACATCACATATTGAGCTTGCCTGGCACAATTACACTGATGACAACATTGACCATGTAGAGCATGTCAATTTATTTTGGTCTGCGTCAAAAGCAGTGCTTCGAGGACAGATCATGGAGTTTACGGCCCGGAAACGGAAAGAGGACTCCCTGCATCTTACTAAGGCTCATTCGGATTTGCTCAGGAGTTACAGAGCTTATCTGACTGACCCAACGCCTGTTGCATTGCAGACGTACAAGCAAGATAAATCTAGATATGATTCCTTAGCTACCACCCACGCGCAGCGCTCCTGGCAACATCAGAAATCCCGGTTCTATCGTTTTGGTAATAAGCATGGTCGCCTCCTGGCCAACCTGGTTCGCTCCCAGACTCAGACCAGACCCTTTATCTCTCAAATTAAAACCACAGATGGTACCTTACTTACGGACCCCGTAGCTATTGCAGGGTATTTCCGACAATATTTTGCTGACTTCTACAAGGCAGGCCCTGACGATTGCCCGACGCAACTGAGTATTTCATAAAGCGCAAATTCCAAAAATATCCCCAACTGGAAGGGACGCCCTTTCAGCACCGATTTCACACACCGAAGTCCAAAAAGCGATAACTTTGCTCAAAAATGGGAAAACCCCGGGGCCGGATGGATTTGGAGCAGAATATTACAAGCTCCTTTCGGGCTCGGTGGTTCCACACTTGGTCTCACTTTATAATAATATTCTACAAGGGGAGGAACCTCCTCCGACTTTTAATGAGGCCAGAGTGGTGGTTATCCCCAAGCCTGGAAAGGATCCTACCTTGGTCACTTCCTATCGACCTATTGCACTGTTAAACACTGACCTGAAACTGCTATCCACCATCATGGCCGGCCGCCTACAGAGACTGATGGCCCGTCTGGTGGGCCCCAACAAACGGGTTTCCTTGCTGGCCGACACTCTACCACAAACATACGCAAGGCTATAGCGGCCATATGGTCCTCCTCCCTTACACCAGAAGCCTCCAATCTTCTATTGAGTTGCGACGCTGATAAAGCGTTCGACAGGATATCCTGGGCCTATTTAGAGAGATTTATTAAGTTCCACCACTTTGGAAAGGTATTCCTGTCCCTATTTCGCGCACTTTACCGCAACCCTTCCACAGTAATCACAGCGAATGGACTTAATTCTGCCCCCTTTGTACTAGAGAGAGGAACCAGACAGGGGTGTCCCTTATCGCCATTACTGTTTAACCTTGCACTGGAACCCCTCCTACGCATTGTAGAGACGTGCCCGGTAATTACGGGTATTAGTTTGTCCTCCTCGGTGACTCTAAAAGTGGTGGCTTTTGCAGACGATCTGTTATTGTTTCTCTCGAACCCAGCATCTGCTATTCCACCATTGTTGACTTTATTCGATTCATTTCACACAGCCTCCGGTTTCCAAATCAATTACGTTAAGTCGGTCGCTCTGCCTCTGGGACCGAAGCCACAAGGTGTTTGGCTCAGACAGTTCCCCTTCTCTTGGGCCCCGACACCTTTCATTAAATACCTGGGAATCTTCCTGCCAGCGGGCCTTTCTCAATTATACAGTCTCAATATGGACCCCCATTTCAGCCAAACTCAGTTACTCCTGGAAGCATGGAGCTCTCTCCCTTTATCCTATCTGGGAAGGGCCGCACTTATTAAAATGACTTTATTCCCCAAATTGCTCTATCCCCTACAGGTTTTGCCGCTACTATTAAAACCCACAGATCTCAGTATGCTAAATAGACTATATGCTACATTCATTTGGCAAGGTAAACGAGCTCGTATTCCACTTCCTGCACTCCAACAGTCATTAGCTAGGGGAGGTATCAATTTTCCTAATATAATTGACTACAATTTAGCGGCCCTATACCGTTATGCTGTTGACTGGCTGAACGGTACTTCACACTTCGTGCCCTTGCTGGTCGAACAGGCACTGCTTCCTTCCTCTTCCTTAACAGCGTTCCTCCATCAAAGCTCTCCCATAGTCCCCCCTAGTCTACGTTCCAACCCACTATTATCCTCCACGAAATTGGCCTGGATCAAGATTCGCAGGCGTCTTCAGCTCGCCTGGCAAACGACTTTGTGTTCACCTATTCTTCACAACCCCCACTTTCAAAATGCCTCCCCTGCTCCGATCTTTCACACTCTGGCCCACCGCGGTTTTACTCAGCTGCACCACTACATCGATGGAGTGTCAGGCTTGCCATTTTCCTACACGACCCTGAAGGACCGAGTTACGCCCAAGGACATACACCCGGTATATTACTTGCAATTAAAACAATTTCTCCTTACCCAATTGACCACATTGTCTCCTAACGACCTAGCCAATTCGCTTGACATGCTCCTGTTTGCCCGCCCTCTGTCCCCTCCCTCTACCTCGACTATATACGCACTTTTACAATCTTCGCTACCTACCAAACTCCCCTGGGCAGCAATAACTAGATGGAACACAATCTTCCCTGAACTTTCCACGCAGGATCTGATTGGGGCAACCTTACTATCCAGGCACTCCCTTCCCTCTGCTAACTACTGGGACATGTTTTATAGAATACTCCATCGAGCATATATGGCGCCCGACAGAATGGCTCGCGCGGGACTGTCCCCAAACGCAAATTGTTTAAAATGTCACGGTGCTAATGCTGACTTACGGCATTGCTTATGGTCATGTCACTTTATCAAACTATTTTGGGACACAATACGACGATTTGGCTCACAGGTTCTTCGTCTAGAAATTCCTTTTACCCCGGAATGGGCCATCTTTAATCGTCCAACCCCCCCCCCACTCCCAGACCCTTTGATATATGCCATCGCTTTTGGCTCACCCTGTTAGCTGCAACGGGCAAGAAAGCGATCTTGTCGCAATGGATCTCAGCTGCCCCTCCTTCCTTTCGAATGGTTTATGACAGAATCTACGCCATATTTTTGGCGAACTGGATCGAGGCTGCAACGCAAGAAAAGAAGACTCAGTCATTTTTTACCAATTGGACCCCCCTTATTCGCACCCTGTCATGCGAAACTAAGGACTCCTTACGTCGTACCTTTTTCTGCACCCCATGGTACTCACTACAGATGCTGCGAGGTACCCCACCATCCCTCAAGATCCCCCTGAACACTCCTTAGACCCTGCAGATGCCCACACTTAACCGACCCACTTATTTTTGGGAATCGCCTTCCCTGGTTCTAATGGGAGTTGTACAATAACTTCTTCAACCGCTGGATGCCACATTTTTGTACTAGTTGAATATTTGATAATGATGTATATTAAGATGTCTATCTGTATGTTTTTTTTTATCCTGTATGTTGATCCAAGATGAATAAAAATATGTTTTAAAAAAAAAAAAAGAACAATTTTTAAGCTGCGGTCACACAAGCGTTTTTCAGAGCGGAAGGAATGTCCATGAGAGTGCACGTTCCTTCATCTCTGACGCCCGTCTGGCTGCCTCACTGAGCGCTTAAGAGGATCGTGCTTTGTAGCCCCGTGTGTGCCTGTTGCAGCTATTTAAGGGGTGATACATTCATACACACCGCACATTACTGTGAGTTTTATTGCTGTGGTGTATGATGCGCTCATACATGTCATGTTTTTTTTGGGGGGGCAGCAATTCATCCATCGCTCCAGGCAGCAGAGTGGCTTGGGCCGGCCCTGGAGACACGAACTGATGGAGACCGAGAGAGAGAGACACAAACTGATGGAGACAGAGAGAGACACGAACTGATGGAGACAGAGAGAGACACAAACTGATGGAGACAGAGAGAGACACAAACTGATGGAGACAGAGAGAGAGAGACACGAACTGATGGAGAGAGACACGAACTGATGGAAACAGAGGGAGAGAGACACGAACTGATGGAAACAGAGAGAGACACAAACTGATGGAGAGAGAGACACGAACTGATGGAGACGGAGAGACACAAACTGATGGAGACAGAGAGACACAAACTGATGGACACAGAGAGACAGAAACTGATGGAGACAGAGACACGAACTGATGGAGAGAGACATGAACTGATGGAAACAGAGAGAGAGAGAGAGACACGAACTGATGGAGACAGAGAGAGAGAGACACGAACTGATGCAGACAGAGAGTGTGACAGGGACTGGAGACACAGACATGGACTGATGGATGGAGACACAGAGAGTGACAGATGGACAGAGGGAGAGACACAGAAGGACGGAGGGACAGCTCTAATATGCAGCTCTAATATGCTCATACACACCGCACATTACTGTGAGTTTTATTGCTGTGGAGCTCTGTGATACGCTCATACACACTGCACATTACTGTGAGGTTTATTGCTGTGGAGCTCTTTGATACACTCATATACACCACACATTACTGTGAGTTTTATTGCTCTGCAGCTCTGTGATACGTTCATACACACCGCACATTACTGTGAGTTTTATTACTGTGGAGCTTTGTGATATACACACTGCACATTACTGTGAGTTTTATTGCTGTGGAGCTCTTTGATACACTCATATACACCACACATTACTGAGTTTTATTGCTGTGCAGCTTTGTTGTACAGTAATATGCGGGGTGAATATGTGTATCACAGAGCTCCACAGCAATAAACCTCACAGGAATGTGCCTTGTTTAGAAATTAGGGTTAGACGCTATTAGGAGCACAGATTAGGATTAGAAACTATTAGGGGGTATAGATTAGGGTTAGAAGCTATTAGGTGCACAGATTAGGGTTAGAAACTATTAGGGGGTACAGATTAGGGTTATATGCTATTAGGGGAACAGATTAGGGTTAGATGCTACTAGGGGCACAGATTAGGGTTATATGCTATTAGGGGAACAGATTAGGGTTAGATGCTATTAGGGAACAGATTAGGGTTAGATGCTATTAGGGGTACAGATTAGGGTTAGAAGCTAATAGGGGGTACAGATTAGGGTTATATGCTATTAGGGGAACAGATTAGGGTTAGATGCTACTAGGGGCACAGATTAGGGTTATATGCTATTAGGGGAACAGATTAGGGTTAGATGCTATTAGGGAACAGATTAGGGTTAGATGCTATTAGGGGTACAGATTAGGGTTAGAAGCTAATAGGGGGTACAGATTAGGGTTAGACGCTATTAGGGGCACAGATTAGGGTTATATGCTATTAGGGGAACAGATTAGGGTTAGAAGCTAATAGGGGGTACAGATTAGGGTTAGATGTATATTTATGAGACATACATGTTTCTGATAACCTTTACTATTACTCAGATGTGGAAAAAAAATACCACTCCCCTCCCAGGAGGAAAAAATAAATAGTTAGAATTTTCTGCAAATTGACTTTCCTTTAAAAAAAATTCCCAACAACACTGGTGGGGTGCTGCCCCTGGAGCCACAATGGTAGAGCCTTCACTGCAAAGGACCTCCTGATTTAAGGCAGTCTGGCAGCAGCCAATTACCAGCTGTGCACGCAACGGGTGTACGGGTATGGGAAGTGCTATGCAGGCCCGCAACGTTTACACCCACCTGCCATGAGCACGCCTCGAGGTGTAAAAAGGATGATCTGTAGGGATTTGCATGACTTTTTTTCATTTTTTTTTGCTTTTTCGGGTGTTTTTTTCATTTCAGATCATTTCGGACAGTTTTTCTTTCGTTTCGGATCATTTTGCTTCGGTGATTCGGATCATTTCAGCGATTCGGATCAGTTGTTGTTTTTTTTTTTTAACCCATATGTTTCAATGCAGCATATGAATCCACACACTGCTGGGAAGTGCCTCTCTGCGGTATAATCAAAGCAGCATATGAATCCGCACACTGCTGAGCAGTACCTCTCTGGAGATCGATTCATTGATTCGGATCGATTAATTTTCTGATCAGTTAGTTTTTCGTTTTTTATGAGTTATAATCAGTCCTTTTTTTCTGGAAAAATAGGTGGGGGTACTCTCACGTCCGGGGAAAAACTGATTATTATGATTATTTTCATGTCCTAATAAACAGTAGTTGTAGCTCACTTAAAGGAAGACACTGTAAAAGGGAACCATATTTTTTTTAATACTGTGCTCCTTTAAATGAACTATAACGATTGTTGTAACCCTATGGGGGTTATCCACTAAGTGCCTCTGTTGCAAGAAAAGTCTGTATTGCAGTGCAGTTAGCTTTTTTTTTTTTTTACAACGCTGGCACTGAGTGGATAATCCCCTAGCATTTGTGAGCACCACAGCAATGAAACACAATTTTGCTGAATATGTATGAGCTCCACAGCAATGAAACTCACAGTAATGCGCAGTGTGTATAAGTTCCACAGCAATAAAACTCCACTATCCACCAAGTACTGTTTGAATAATATTGGGGGACTCCAATGAGAGGGTGTTTGACCTTGAGAACACCCCCACATGTGGTAACAGCAGGACCAGGTGAACATACCTGTGTTGCCAGAGCTGATAGTTTTAAATGCTGTTTTGACGTGTATTTGGAAGCAGCAGCAGTTTTTTTCTTTGTTCTGAGGCCTGCCTGTCACTGAATCCCTGCAGAGCAATGCAGCCAGGATTTAAATTTTCACCTTCTCACCTTCCAGGGTGCACCACACACTGTCTCTAACTGCTGGGGAGGCTGGGGGTAAGGTGGCAGTGTAGACTTCTTTTGCATGCCCTCCTCTTGACATCATCCGAGGGGGCCAGGCACCAGCAAGGAGGAAGGGACCAGGAGGAGAGAAAGCACAGGCTTTTGTATTCAGCACCGCGGGGTGTCTGTCTGCTCTCTGACCAGGTAGATACAATGCAGCTCGCTGGGCATCGGCTGCATCTTAGAGGAGGAGCAGCAGGGACACAGCGCCAAGGAGATAGTTTAAAAAGTTGGATCCCTGTCAATGCAAGTGACCAGTGTAGTAGATCAGTGTTATACTTATTTACCACTAGAGGGCAATCATATGACGATATTACAACCAGAGATTCAAATTTTTTTGCACCCCCTCTTGGTCTTGCGCTCTTAAATGGCCACCTATACTGCCTTACAGTGCCAGCTCCTCTGATCACACCGCTTGCCTGACAATCTGCAGCTCTGGCAGATGTGTGTAAATATGCTGCATTCCCCTCCCCATACTGTTCAAAGTTTCAGCGGCTGCAGAGAGAGGGGGTTGCTGCATGTTTACATACATCTGCCAGAGCTGGGGCACTGAAGAAACAGAGGGGAGATTTTATTTATCCAGCCCTCCCTTGTCACTTACTGGGAGAAGAGAGGCGGGTTATCGGTCCCTACATACACTCCTGACAATCGGAAGCATTCAGGAGGAGGGATGAGCATCATGCTCTCTCCTGTTAGTTCGGGCTGGTGGTGAGGTGCCGGTACTGAGTGGTGAGGTGCCAGTACTGAGTACCGGCGAGTACCCCCTGAAAAAAAGGAAGGTGTTCTTGTAGGTTACAGTGAATCACAAAAAGGATACATCAGGGCATAAATGAGGCTCATCTCCCCTGGGTTACAGCTGATCTTACACAAATGTACCAGCTAAGAGATTCACTGTGGTCTAATTCAATACAATAGTACTGGTTTCATGAACGATCACTGTGAATACCGACAATGCCGAAATGCATGCACAACACAAACAAAAATGGCTAAAGCCCAATACTTCAATGAAAATTTAAACAATTACATATCAAACCCTAGAAATTTTCGGGAAAATCATAAATAACATACACGCACCCCCCGTCCATTACCAACCGGCTGCTGTCAAAGTAAATAGCCAAACCCTGCAACACCCCCTAGATGTAGCAAATGCCTTTAATAATTATTTTGTTGGATGCGCCACCACCCTGATTGCTAAGCTAACGAATGACACACTTACAGAAAGGCCACACACAGGTCAGGCCCCTCCAACCGTGCAGAGACCCTGTATCGCAGAGAAATTCAGTTTTAGACCAGTGCTTGTCAGTGTCGTTACTAAACTGACACACTCACTGAGGAAGCTTTCTATAGCGAAACGTGTTTGAGTGCATTGTATATATTTTATTCAATAACCTTCAATGGACTACTTCAACTTGAGTGACTCCTGATACTTTAATCCGTTTTTGGTATCTTGAGAAGGCATTTCCGAGGTTTGTGATCGCTGTGTCCTCCTCGATCACTCCAAGTTCGTGATTGCTGCTCCCTGGAGTGCTGATAGGGGAATCGGTGCCCCTGATTTATAAATCCGCTGATCTGCTTACGATTTGGTGCCTATTTGGTTGAATTGGCACCCCATAGTGTGAGTATATCACTTTGTCTGTGCTTTTCCTCATTTGGATTATTACAGTCTGCACATTAGATTTTCTTTGTATTTCCTTTCCTTTTTTTCCATCCCTTCATCATTTCTGGAGAACTTCTGAATATGCTGGAAATTCGTGACAGGAGTTGAAATTTTAGAGAGTATCTGCGCCGGACACCGGCTTTTGTATCCTGAACTCGTTACTAAACTCCTCCGTACTCAAAAATTGAAATACCAGTCTGGACGTGATCAAATTCCAGAAATGCTGCTGAAAATCAGTGCGCCGGCAATTGCAAAACATGTCACAACCCTAATCAATGAATCACTGGCAACTGGATACATACCAAAAACTCTGGAAGACTGCGAGAGTGGTACCTATCCATAAAAGTGGTAACAGTACTTTTGTATCCAACTACTGTCCAATCTCATTGCTCCCGGTTATGTCAAGAATTTTGGAAAAATGTGTGTACACGCAATTATGTGATTATTGCAGGAAATGGTGTGTGTGAGAAGCTGAGCGTCAAACCTGGAAAAAAAGCTCCATCCCCTTTGTCCTTTGTGTCCTGAGCCCTGTGAGGCCGCAGATCCGCCTGGTGAATTCAGAGAGGAGATCCAGCCTGAGGGTCCTGGGAGTGAGGGTCCTTCTTTTAACTTGTCTGGTGTGTCATTCAGCTACACTACCCACCGACATCCAAGGTCTTTCTTGCTCCCCTTGACCACTCCTGCTGGATTCTGGAGACTGTATGTGGTGTAAAGGAGGTTAGAGGCTACCTAAAGGACCTCACAGGCTGTTCATTCCCAGAGTCGGGCGAAGAGGCTCTAGGTCTAGTAGGTACCCCATAGGGGAGAATCAAAAGGGGCAAATACTGCCAAATGCTGCACAATTGTGTTTCCCCTGTCTGTTTTATATTTCCCTTTCTAGGGACCATCCGAAAAAGACAGATTTCTCCAGCATCTATGAATAATCTACCCAAATTATTTTTTAGATACGTTCATTCACTGTAAAAGTGTCATGCAGAATATACATTAATTTTGACACATATGCGCCTAAGGGATTTCCTCCTTTTATTGCAAATCCTTTTATGTCTGCTGGGTGTCTGACAAATCCCTAAGGGCTTGCAACCCACACTTTCTCCACCTCATACACACTTCTGTATACTGACCTAAGCGCCTTTGTACATTACCTATTTCATTTAATTACGTGATTATTATCAATCTCTCAAACTATTTAACCCCGGATCAATCTGGCTTTCGTCCAAATCATTCCACTACAACCGCCCTTCTAAAAGTTTGCAATGATATCCAAGCTGGCATGGAACAAGGAAACCTAACTGGAGCCATCTTCCTAGATTTTGCCAAGGCCCTTGACACAGTAGACCATGGCATCTTATTACAAAAACTAATAAACTCTGGTATTGGTGATCGCACGCTAACCTGATTTCAATCGTATGTATCCGACCGGTTGCAATATGAGTCCATTTCTAGCAGCTCCTCCCTCCCCCTCCCAGTCACATGCGGTGTACCCCAAGGCTCAATACTCGGCCCCCTGCTTTTCACAATATTCATAAATGATCTGCCCAATGTCTGCAAAGCCTCAACTGTACACATGTACGCAGATGACCCCATATCTATTCCAGCAAACCAAATCTCTTGTAGCTGCAGGTCGTGCTGCAAGAACTATTCACAGAGGTAGAAAAGTGGATTACAGATAGGGATGCACCGATACCGATACTAGTATCGGTGCCGATACTGCCATTTGCACGAGTACTTGGTACTCGTGCAAATGGCCCGATACACCCGATACCGGAAGCCAGCGCTGGGCCAGCATGTCGGTATCCACGGGGCTGGGGAAGCTGGCCGTGTGCATGAAAAGCACTCAGCCAGCGTTCCCCTCTGGTGGGCCTTGATACTCAAGCATCGGAAGGTCCGGTCGCACGGCTGTGAAGTGTTCACGTGGCCGCCAGGCGCCTCTGTGACGCTGCCTTTCGGCTGGAGGCAGCGTCACAGAGGCGCCGTCGGCCACGTGATCGCATCACAGCTGTGCGACTGGACCTTCCGATGGGTGAGTATCAAGGCCCACCGGAGGGGAATGCTGGCCGCGTGCTTTTCATGCACACAGCCAGCTTCCCCAGCGTTCGGTATGTCAGAGATATAGATATATATCTATATCTCTGATATAGGTCTGTGAGAGCTGGGGGCATATCCATGAGAGCTTGGGGCATATCCATGAGAGCTGGGGGCAATATCCATGAGAGCTGGAGGCAATATCCATGAGAGCTGGGGGCATATCCATGAGAGCTGGGGGCATATCCATGAGAGCTGGGGCATATCCATGAGAGCTGGGGCATATCCATGAGAGCTGGGGGCAATATCCATGAGAGCTGGGGCATATCCATGAGAGCAGGGGGCATATCCATGTAAGCTGGGGGCAATCACCATGTGAGCTGGGGGCAAGCTACATATCCATGTGAGCTGGGGGAAATCACCATGTGAGCTTGGGGCAATATAATATCCATGTGAGCTGGTGGCAATCTCCATGTGAGCTGGGGCAAGCTACATATCCATGTGAGCTGGGGGCAAGCTACATGTGAGCTGGGCGCATTCTGTATATATATCTCAGGGGGTATATACATGTGAGCGGGGGCATTTTTATATGAGGTCTGTTCTTATTGAAAAGCGTTCACATGACATAAAATAAAAGTATCGGTACTCGGTATCGGTGAGTACTTGAAAAAGTATCGGTACTCGTAGTCGGTCTTTAATAAGTGGTATCTGTGCATCCCTAATTACAGATAACAAACTTTTCTAAATACTGATAGTTTGCTGGCTTGGTGATTGGGGCTTTCTGCGCTGGATTCTTAAAGTTGCACAGAAAAAAGTATTGCAGTTTGCTGGCCTGGTGATTGGGGCTTTCCTTGCTCTCATACACACCCACTCCCGGAACCCAAAACACCTGTTCGCTGCCTTCAACTCCCTCCTCCGCACTGCAGTGGCTGTTCCTAACACTGAGCTCAATGATGAAGACCTAGTGTGCTTTTTCACAGCAAAAATAGAACAGATAAGAACTGAAATCTCATGACTTTTAAAGATGGCGCTTAAGGATTCTGCTTCCTGTTTCCTGTTTGGAGTGGATTAAGGAAGCAAATACACTGCGATTGCAAGAGGCTGGTGTTTGCAATTGAGACACAATTAAGAAAAGATGGACATCTTCACTGGAGGATATCGATTGGTTGACTGGACTATTAAGGACATTATAAATGTACTTGTTTTTTTATTTGTATACATATCCCTGATGAAGTTAGCTTAGACTAACGAAACATGTTGGATGTGTTTTTACTTTTATTCATTGCGAATTATGTCCTAATTTTATCCTAACGCTGCCGGAGTCCGGACGTTGCTGTATATCCTGCTCAGGCTGCCGGATCCACCACTAAAGGCTTCTGTATGGTAATTACTATTGTATGCCAAAACAGCTGTCCCACCGGAGAGAGGGAGTTATACTTGCTGCCGGTTTGTGTGGATAAGAAGGTGGCGTGTACTTTTGATGGGCTTGAACACTTTCTGCTTTTTGTAAGTGTGGTCCTAGCAGAGGCCTAAATACTTACTTACAATAACAGTATTATGCTATGGTCATCTCATTTTATCCTTTACAGACTTCAATTCTCTCTTTTTTTCCTGTTTCATTGTGCCTAAGGAGGAGGCCGCTGTAGTAGTCTGAGGATACGTATTACACATATATATATATATATATATATACATATATATATATATATATATATATATATATAAAAAATCTTTTTTCCTCTCCTGGGAGCACAAATTTGTTGTATTTGTAAATATTTACTGACGTTAGCTGTAGATGAGAGATATGCACACCCCGATGTGTGGGCGGAAGAACACTACCCCAAAGTTG
Source organism: Leptobrachium leishanense (assembly GCA_009667805.1). Taxonomy (NCBI): domain Eukaryota; kingdom Metazoa; phylum Chordata; class Amphibia; order Anura; family Megophryidae; genus Leptobrachium; species Leptobrachium leishanense. The sequence continues at coordinate 218,370,062 of CM019064.1, read as the reverse complement.
ATCCACAATGGCCATATACTGAGGCGGGCATGGCACATCTACGGAGTTACCGTGCCACTGTAATAATGGGAATAAGAGGTGGTGCAAAGAAGCCTGTTAATATGGGAAAAATAGTAGCTGTGATACAACAGTCAAATGAATCACCAAGTGCTTATTTGGAAAGGATAATGGAAGCATTTAGGTTGTACAGCCCTATAGACCCAGAGGCTCCTGAGAATCAGCGTTTAGTTAACTCTTCGTTTGTAAGCCAAGCGCAAAGAGACATACACAATAAGATACAGAAAAATGACGGGTTTCTTGGAAAAGGTATCAGTGAGTTGGTAGAAATTGCCAACAAGGTGTATCATAATAGAGATCTAGAAGAAAAGAGAGAGGAAGTAAGGAAGTCTAAAGTCAATGCAGGCATATTAGCTGTGGCAATGGGAGACAGACAGGCAATGGGAGGTGTGCCTCAGGGAACAGCGGGCGGGGAGCCGGGCCGAGGAAGGGGTAGAGGAATAAGGGCAGAGGTCGGATTGATTTGGGTCCGAACCAGTGCGCGTTCTGTAAGGCTGACGACATTGGCATCAAAATTGGCCCAAATTAGTGGGGAGAAATGGGGCAGAACGTGATAATTCAGGGAGGGGGTAGCCTATGGGCAAGTGACGAACAGAAGGTACGAGCGGGCTGAGACTAACGGGACTGGGTTTGTGGGATTTGCGGGAACATCCTGTGAGAGACAAGCAACGTATTGACACAGACCTGGGCCAATCCCACTCGGTAATAGCGAGCCTACGGTCATTATGAGAGTGGGGGATGATGAGATTTTTATGATCGATACTGGGGCAGAGTATTCTGTTGTAACACAGCCAATCGCACCTCCGGCGAGAGGAGAGGCTGACATAACCGGTGCAATGGGGGTTTCTGCTAAATATCCTTTCCTTGCGTCCAGAATGTCCAGCCTAGGGGGTCATTATGTTGAGCATCAATTTTTGTATATGCCTGAATGTCCCAGCCAGCTCCTCGGCCGAGACCTGCTGAGCAAACTGCAAGCCCAAATTACGTTTCTCCCTGGAGGTCACCCTAAATTAGACCTACCCGAGAGTGGTAGCTCTGCTTGGCAGCATTGTTTAGCTACCTCAGATTTGCCCCCCAGTAAAATTGCTCTTGTAATGCCAAGGGAGGAAGAGTGGAGATCAATACCACCTACTGCGGTTGCCCCAGACCCATTCGCACTACTACTGGGCAGTCCGGAAGTGTGGGCAGAGGATAGTAAACCAGGTCTAGCTGTAAATATCCCACCACTGTATGTTGAACTAAAACCAGGAGCTGTGCCTGTTGCCCTAAGACAATACCATATTCCACAGAAAGCAAAGCAAAATATACAGACTCACAAAGACTGAAAGATTATGGTATATTAAAGTTTTGTGTATCACCATGGAATACACCGCTATTGCCAGTGCAGAAAGAGGGAACTCAGGAATATCACCCAGTACAGGACTTAAGAGCAGTTAATGAAGCAACTGTGACTTTGCACCCGTTGTCCCCAACCCGTACAATCTATTGGCGCTGATACCCAGAAGTACAAAATACTACACTGTGCTTGATTTAAAAGACACCTTTTGCATTCGTCTCTTTTCCCGACAAAGAAGATACCGGCCCCGGCAGGTGAGGTGGAGTGACGTATGAATCCTTTTTGGAGCCCATCCTCAATATATTCCTTCAAGGATTGAGATTCAGGAACGGACAAGTTGTAAATGCGTCCATGGGGTATGGGTGCTCCTGGGAGGAGGTCGATGGGGCAATCGTATTCTTTGTGTGGAGGTAGGGTGTCCGCCCCTCTCTTCTCAAACACATCCTGAAAGTCAGAATATTTGACCGGTAATTCAGAAGCTGGATAGGTAGAAAAACCGACCTTTTCGGTGGTATACCCGTTCATACAGAAGTGTTGACAATGATTAGAGGGAAAAGAGACGGTATTGGAGGACCAGTCGATGGAAGGGTTATGGGTACGGAGCCAAGGAAGCCCTAAAACCAGAGGGAACAAAGGGGAAGGTACAATGTCCCACTGAAGGTGCTCTTGGTGCTTGGTTCCGATGAGTAGCAACAGAGGAGTGGTTTCGTGGGTGATGGGACCAGTACGCAGAGTGCTTCCGTCGACCATTTGTAAAGGCGTGGGAGTCGTCTTTGGTCGTGTAGGAACTGCTAGGGAGGTGGCGAGGGTGAGATTGAAGAAGTTGTTACTAGCTCCGGAGTCTATGATGGCGGACACGTTCACACTTCTATCTCCCCACTACAGGATGACAGGAATGGTCAGATGAGCGGAGGCGGAACCCAATACACATTGAAGTGAAATTAAGGAAGGATGGTTCTTACCTCCGTCGGAAGGAAGCGGTGGTCGTATAGGACAGCTACGTAGAAGGTGACCAGGCTGACCGCAGTACAGGCAGAAGTTTTGAGTGCGACGTCTGCTTCGTTCGGCAGAGGACAGGGGACCTCATGCTAGGCCAATCTCCATAGGTTCGGGGAGCGAAGTAGTGGAGTTGGAAGGTTTGGCAGAGATCGTAGGAGTTTCAGACCGCCGGGCAGGTAGGGAAGGAGCGGCGGCCATTCTCTCCTGACGTCTTTCTCTGAAGCGTTGGTCCAGGGTGAGAGATTGCAGGATCATGGCGTCCAGTGTTGTGGGTACTCCTATTCGAGCCAGTTCATCTTTTAGTTGATCAGAGAGGCCATAACGGAAATGATCTCTAAGACCTACGTCGTTCAGGCCTGTGTCTGCAGCCACAGCTCGAAATTCTGAGATGTAGTCCTCCACTGGTCGTCGTCCTTGTCGCAGATGTCGAATGGTGGATAATGCGGTTGATGAACGCAGAGGGTCATCATATATAGGGTTCATAGCTTGGACAAAGGAATTCCAGGAGGATAGAAGAGGACTCCCTTCACGTAGGAGTTGGAAGGCCCAGTCCTGTGGAGCTCCGGACATCAATGAGATGGCTGAACGCACCTTTACGGAATCGGATCCATAAGTACGGGGACAAAGAGAAAACATAAGTTCACAGGCGGTAATAAAGGTGCGGTACCTTGTGCGATCGCCGGAAAACCGTTCATGTGCGTTGGCTCTGGGTTCTGGAGTAAGGAGTTCAGCTTGTTGGATGATGGAGCTGGAGGGTGAAGGAGGCAGTGCCGTGGCTTCGGCGCGACTCCTCTCTCTGTGGAGTAACGTCTCCTGGCTGGTCTGTAGGTTCTGTACCATCTTAGCTAGGGCGGCCATCTGCTCAGTGAGAATAGCAAGGACTTGAGCTGTGCATGCAGGTTCCATGATGAACCAGGTTCTTCTGTAATGCAGGGTTTGAGTCCCCTGTGAAGTGTGAGTATGGAACCCAATGGCAAGCTGTGGGTAAGGAAATCAGGAGACGATGGAGAGTAAAGCAATCTTTAGTGAATCATGAATAGAAACTGAAGTCCAGAAAACAATACGGTCAAAAGGTTGGAATGAAATTCGTAGGCAAGTCCCAGAAAGAACAACAGGAAATAACGAAGATGATGGCGTGGTCAATGGTACAATCCGAGTCGAAGGGTTGTAGAAGGTGGCGTAGTCGGTGGCACAATCCGGGTCGAAGGGTTGAAGAAGGTAGGCGTAGTCGGTGGCACAATCCGGGTCGAAGGGTTGAAGAAGGTGGCGTAGTCGGTGGCACAATCCGGGTCGAAGGGTTGAAGAAGGCAGGCGTAGTCGGTGGCGCAATCCGGGTCGAAGGGTTGAAGAAGGTGGCGTAGTCGGTGGCACAATCCAGGTCAAAGGGTTGAAGATAACGTGGTCAAAGGATACGAGGAGCACTAGGAAACTGAGGCGGGAGGCACAGTAGAACCTGGTTAATGTGCTGGGAAGGAAGGCGGAATTAAATAGGGTTCATGGGATCATGAAAATACCTTTCACCTGGGTATTGTAGGTGGAGTTGAGGTACCTGGAGTTTTGGTAGGTCAATGGGAGGCATTCGAGGATCTCCAGAGCAGGTGTCATGCAGTACCCCTAATCGGCCAGCTGAGGGCGCCAGAGTACCTGGTTTTATACTACTTAGGAGAGTTTGTTCTCGCGCATGCGCACTTTCCTCTTCAGGACTCGGATTCAGTCGGCGGCGTGGGGCGTCTCCTGCCTCTCCCTCTCCATCCTGCGGACCAGGAACTTTGAGCGACGCGCCACGAGGGATCTCGGGTGAGTAGAGCACCTCTTCCAGCATGGCGGTCTGGACCGGGAGTGGGCTGCGGAGCGAGGCATGACAAGGCCTGATTTACGAGATGTACCCCTAGACAAATACGATCTACAACTCTTCACTGATGGAAGCAGTTATATAGAAAATGGCAAGAGATTGTCCGACTATGCAGTTGTTGCTATGCAGAAAATTCTGGAAGCAAGGCCTTTATCTAACAATACGTCAGCACAAGTAGCAGAGATCATTGCTTTAACAAGGGCCTTGAAATTGGCTGAAAACAAAAGAGTAAATATCTACACGGATTCCAAATACGCCTTTATGACTGTACATGCACATGGTGCACTATACAAAGAAAGAGGACTATTATCTTCCTCAGAAAGACAAGTAAAATATTCTGCAGAAATTCTAAGGCTTCTAGATGCTGTTTGGAAACCAAGTGCTGTCAGTATTATGCATTGTCGAGGACACCAGAAAGGTAATGATGAAATTCTGAAAGGCAACAGATTGGTTGACCAAGCTGCTAAAGCGGCGGCAAGAACAATCCGGACTGAAGATGACAGTACTGACAAAGTGAATTTCAGCTTGAGTGATGTCCTGCATACCAATACACAAGACAGCAGAGTTGGAAGCTGATGTTTATCCTAATTATAAATTCTATATGAACAGGAGAATATTTGATCCAAAAGGAGAGTTCATTGAAGTGATACTTAGCAGATGGTATGAAAATTATGAATTGCTGGAGAAGAACCATAATTATATCCAATGGCTTTTCCCTACCATGGAGCAAGGACAGAATCCTTATTCGCACCCATTGACAAATCTTGAAAAAGAACAATTGAAAAACACCTCAGAAATTCAGCAAAGGCTCCTCCGGGCCTACAAGATGATGCTGAAGTTCTTCGGTGTAAAATTAGTGGGGGAGGATGAAGGAGGAATTGAAGTTGAACGATCAGAAAATTTCTCAGCAAGATTCGAGAATCTGACATCCAATACCCATAATAATCTCAGACTCACTCGTATTTTGCAATGCCTGGGAGAATTGGGAGCTGAAAACTGTCAAGCGCAACTAGTGAAATTCTTCCTGAAAGAAATACTCATTGAGTATGAAGAGCAGTGCATTGAACTATTTTCTATTTGCTGTAAACAACAAGCAAGAACAGCAGGATCTGCTTTATTTCGCATGGTTAGATTACCACCCAAGAGAGGAGTTCACTTGGGGAAACCAAGAAGAATTTGAAAAGTACAAAACCCCGAACTCCATAATAGCTCCGCTACTACCAGCTCCGTTGAGTGAATGGACACCTGTGTATTCAGAGAAGGAGAAGAAATGGTTTTCTTAAGAACCAGGCAAATATGGAGAAGATGGATGGTTCCAGTTAACAAATAAACCAAATTGTCATCCCCGCTACATTGGCGCCTGAGATTGTGAGATACTTTCATGCCAGTACCCATGGGGGAAAAGAAATGATGGAGAAACAGTTAGAACCGCATTTCTATGTTCCTGGACTCTCCGTCATTTGTAAGACAATAGCCCAACAGTGTGTGACCTGTGCTAAGAATAATCCAAGATCAGGCCCATCACAACCTCCAGGAATGCAACCAATTGGATTGTCCCCAATGGCATCCTTACAGATAGACTTTACAGTTCTTCCACCATGCAAAGGATACAAGTATCTACTGGTAATGGTGTGCACACTCACTGGATGGGTTGAGGCCTTTCCAACCAGAACTGAAAAGACAGCTGAAGTAGTGAAATGTCTTATGAGAGATATTATCCCTCGCTATGGACTGCCACTTGAGATAGGATCAGATAATGGTCCTGCTTTTGTTCAAGCTTGCCTACAACAACTTGCTCGTCTGCTGGGCATCACTTAAACTGCATACAGCCTACAGACCTCAGTGTTCCGGAAAAGTTGAGCATAGGAACAGAACTCTTAAGACTTTGATGACCAAAATATGCCAAGAGACGTCACTGGGATGGCTAGAGGTGCTGCCGATAGTTTCAATTGGGGGGTTGGCCTGCATCTAATATGCAAAAAACTAAGTCCATACGAACTCCTGTTCGGGTGGCCAACCCCTCTGATTAACTGGCTAAGGGAAGACCTTCGGGCAATAGGTGAAATCAAACTGAATGAACAACTGTTATTGTTGGGTCAGGCAATGCAAAAATTGAATACCAGGGTTGGCGATAATCTACCTCACTTTTTATATGCACAATTGCATAGGTTTTGTCCAGGTGATTCGGTATGGGTGAAGGAGTGGAAGGTTGACCCACTAGGCCCAAAATGAAGGGGTCCTTACCTTGTTCTGTTATCCACGCCCACAGCAGTGAAGGTGGCTGAGCTGGTCCCGTGGATACATCACTCGAGAGTAAAACCAGCAGCAGCTGCACCTGAGTTCCAGTGGAAAGCTGTGTCTGACGAGTCCAATCCAATAAAGCTAAAGATAACAAGGGGTACATCTGCATAAGATCAGCAAGTGGGTGTTTTGACAGCCATAATAATGCCTGACCACCCGCCAACGATGGAAGAGCAGGGAGTCCAAAGGGAAACCCGTGACGATATGCCCCTTACTGTGGCTGTGAAATGGTGGGAATTATTTGACAAGGCCATTAAAAGAAAGTTTCAAGCCACTTTCACTTTTGGTGCGATTTTACTGTTGATTTTGTTTATAGTGACTTATGTGACTCTTTTTATTGAATCAATCCAATGCCAAAACAACACTGAGAGAGTGAATGTCTCTCATCCTGCCAACCAAACAAGTGGAAGAAATAAGCACGATCTGGGCCCTGTGGTACCTTCAAAAGGACCATCTGCTAGGGATGTGCGTTTCGGGTTTCGGAATTTTCACGAAATTTCCCGATTCGTGTTTTCGGATCCGGACGATTTTCCGAAAATTTTTAGATCCGAAAATGGCAGATCCGAAAAGTTTTGAGCCGAAACGAAATATTTTCGAATGGACTTCAAATGTGTCAAATCGAAATTTATTTTCGCTCTATTTATGATTTCGGTTCCATTCGTGATTTCGGTTCCATTTCGGTAATTCTGGACATCGTATATTTAACTATTATCGGTTATATCGCTGATTCTGTATATTTTGTATTTGTAAATGCGTATCACTTTTTTTTGTTTCCAATGATCCGATAATTCTGTCGATACGAAAATTCCTTCGGAATCGGGTCGGATCCGATTCGTCCGCGGGTCGCGCATGCGCGCGGATGTCATAACTTTATTGAGCCAGTTTTTTGACAACTTTTTGGACAAAATATTGTTTTTATTATTCATAATGGCTGCAAGAGACGAGTGCCATTCAGACACCTCCTCATCGTCTTGCACCCATGAAACACCACCACCCAGGAAGAAGCGGGCAAGCAACATGGCATTTGAGGAGATGCTCGAGCTGGTCCGGAACTTTGACAGACGAGATTACGACTGCCGTAAGGGCCCTTACGGCAGAAAGAATAACGCAAGAAAGGACCGTATCCTCGATAAGGTTCGCACCACCATCCTGGAGCTGTTCGGGAAGGACCAGACGAAGGACCAGCTCCGCAAACGCTGGTCCGACCTCAAGGTGCGCGAGGAGGAGCAGCTGAGGCACATCCGTCGCGTCATAGCCAAACGTAAGTGTCATGTTATATTGTAAAGCGCTGCGCAAACTGTTGGCGCTATATAAATCCTGTATAATAATAATAATGTGCTTCCATGTGCTAATGTGCACAGAAATATGTTGATTTATCTAGTCCTTTTTTCATGCAATGTGATTGTGTATAGCTTTGCGTTTTCACGACTCGTCATACATGCATTTTTGCCATAGCTCTTCCTTTTTGTGATTTTACGTATTCGTGAAAATTGTGACATTTGATGTATGTAGATGAAGTTACAATGCTGGATTTCTTTTGGCACTGTGTGTATAGTCTGTAGTGTGCTGGGGGGGTTGTTGTGATTGAGTGATGCATACGAGATGACCCGCAGCTTGCCCAATATTGGCTCCCATCTGCGCATCAATAAAAATCTCTGCGTCTCTGCTAAGTGGTATTATTATTATTCTTTATTTATAAAGCGCCAGCATATTCCGCAGCGCTGTACAATAAGCACAGTACAGACAGGGTTACAATACATTGAACAACATTTGACAAACAGTACAGGAGGAGATGAGGGCCCTATTCCCGTAGGAACTCACAATCTGGGAGGGTTGGGGTTGGAAACAGGAGGAGAGGACTGTAAGGTGAGAGTGATTGATGGTTGCGTCAGTGAGTTGGGTGGTAGGCTTCCCTAAATAGGAATGTTTTAAGGGAGCGTTTGAAGGAAGAGAAGTTAGGGGAAAGTCTGACAGTACGAGGGAGAGCGTTCCAGAGAGTGGGGGCTGCGCGTGAGAAATCCTGCAGTCTATCATGGGAAGAGGTGATGCGGGGAGAAGCTAGGCGCAGGTCACTGTTTGACCTTAGGGAGCGGGCTGGGGTGTATTTGGTGATTAGTGAGGACAGGTAGTGGGGCGCTGAGTTAGTGAGGGTTTTGTAGGTAAGGATAAGGATTTTGAACTTAATTCTGCAGTGGATGGGGAGCCAGTGAAGGGACTCGCAGAGGGGAGCAGCAGAGACAGAGCGGCGGGTGAGGTGAATTAGCCTGGCGGAGGCGTTCAGGATGGATTGTAGGGGGGAGAGGCGGGACAGAGGGAGGCCAGATAAGAGATTATTGCAATAGTCGAGTCGGGAGATTACCAGGGCGTGTATGAGTTGTTTTGTGGTGACAGCGGTAAGAAATGGCCGAATTCTGGAAATATTACGCAGTTGGTATCGGCAGGAGGAGGAAAGAGACTTGATGTGGGGGATGAAGGAAAGAGCAGAGTCCAGTGTAACTCCAAGACAGCGAACTTGGTTTGATGGGGAGATGGTGATACCCTCCACCGTGATAGAGAAGTCAGGAGGTGGGGAGGCATTAGAGGGAGGAATAAGTAGGAGCTCAGTCTTTGACATGTTGATCTTTAGGTGGTGGGAGGCCATCCAGGAGGAGACGCCAGATAAACAGTCACTGACTTTTGAAAGGACAGGGGGAGAGAGATCAGGGGTAGAGAGGTAGATCTGAGTGTCATCAGCGTAGAGGTGGTAATTAAAGCCAAAGCTGTTGATGATTTTGCCCAGGGAGGAGGTGTAGATGGAAAAGAGCAGAGGACCAAGGACAGAGCCTTGAGGTACACCAACAGATAGAGGCAATGAAGAGGAGGAGTTACCAGCAAAGGACACACAGAAGGACCTGTTGGATAAATAGGAGTCAACCCAAGCAAGTGCAGTGTCACCGAGACCCAGAGAGTTGAGGGTCTGTAGAAGGAGGGGGTGGTCAACAGTGTCAAAAGCAGCCGAGAGGTCAAGCAGGATGAGAATAGAATAGTGGCCGTGTTTTTTAGCAGTTAGGAGGTCGTTGGTGACTTTGGTGAGGGCAGTTTCAGTTGAGTGTAGCGGACGGAAGCCAGATTGCAGGGGGTCAAGTAGGGAATTGGAGGACAGGAAGAGGGAGAGGCGGTTGAAGACTAGTTTTTCTAAGAGCTTTGATGTGAAGGGAAGCAGGGATACAGGGCGGTAGTTGGATGGAGAGTTGGTGTCTAGGGATGGTTTCTTTAGTAGGATGGGACATGTAGTTCTTCTGAAAGTGCATCCAAACAGAGCCGCGTTCAATACGTCCTCAGCAGCTGCTGAATTGTTGCAGCGCAGCAATTCAGTTTGCTGCAGCAGTGTCATTATTGAACGCTTTAGATGCAAATTTCAAAACAAAATGGCGGATTTCTGTTGTTTCTGCAATATCCAGTTTTATTAGCAGAAACTGAAAGTGAAACTGAGGCTGAGGCCTTCTATAAAATAACTAAAAGCAGTCAGCACAATGCGCTTTGTACGCACACAACACAAATAATAGTTTTTATTGAATAAACGTAATGTTTACTTCTGAAAAAAATATATAATTGAACGGTAATATATGTCTATGTGCAGAGGAATAATAAATAAATATTTTGTGACTTTAGAACTATGAGATGGGAGTAGTGGTGGGTCAAGCTGGTAGTGCTAGTGGAGGGGTGTCGCAATACTTTCGGCAATATATTGTATAGATATACCATTTTTTCCAGTCTGCATTATTTACGTGTTATTTTTTGGATTTGGCAGAAGACAGGAAGAAGGCAGCATCTGCCCCGGCGGGCACCAGTGCCCCAGTGGAGGAGGAGGAGCCACAAGCGACCACCAGCGCTGGTATATACTGTTTTATTTTGCAACGACTTTTGGTCAAAAATAAATCAGTTTTGTTGTTTACTGTATTTTTTATTTCTTTAATTTCTTATAGCACCGGATGAGATGCTGACGGTGGTGGTGGGGGAGGAGTCGAAGGAGGAGTCGGAGCCTCAGGGGGCCGCCAGCACTGGTATATACTACTGTTATATTTTTTCAAGACTTTCAGTCAAAAATAGAAACCTGCTTTACTTACTGTATTTTCCTTCTTTCATTTATTGGATATATAGAAGGAGAAGCCAGACCGGACACGTCCTCCAGTATCAGGATGATAAATCGGAAGGCGATCGGCGAGCTACGCCTGGCTGTTACCTCCATAGATGCCATCCAGGAACTGCTCCAGGAATTGCGGGAGCATATAAGCAATGCCGCTGACATCCTGGAGCGGCAGTGAGACCAGCCTCCTCCCGAAATTGCGCAGCGCTTTACAATATAACATGACACTTACGTTTGGCTATGACGCGACGGATGTGCCTCAGCTGCTCCTGCTCGCGTGCTTTGAGGTCAGACCAGCGTTTTCGGAGCTGGTCCTTCGTCCGGTCCTTCCCAAACAGCTCCAGGATGGTGGTGCGTAGCTTGTCAAGGATACGATCCTTGCGGGTGTTATTCTTCCTGCCGTAAGGGCCCTTACGGCAGTCATAATCTTTGTAATCAAAGATGCGGACCAGCTCCAACATCTCCTCAAATGCCAGTAATTATCTCAAGTGAACCAATATTCTGAACAAGATGTTCGCCTGGCTTACAATGGCGGCCATCTTCCAGTCTATTTCCACTACACTATGTTTGTTTGTGTTGTTTGTGCCCCTGTTGGGCAGTTTGCCATCCTTGGCATGTTCCCTTCCCTTCCCCATGTTGTAAATAAATTTTCTATTTTTTCTATATTTTCCTGTTTGTGTGCGTTGCTTTTCCTTACTTAATAAGTTAATATGTATTGCTTGGTTTCCACACTGTTAAAATTATATGTACATAAATTTATTGACATTTCTATGGACCCTTTGTCATAAATTTGTCAACATATTTTTGGCGATGAATGTGACTGTGCACATTCTACACTTCCTGCCTGGCCAAAAAATGTCACACACTAACACAACCTTGTTGTACTGCCTTGAAAATTGATTACCGACGTGGCCTGGTTTTGTTAAGCTTAGGCGATGTCACAACAACACGGATTTTTGTCCACACAGTCACATTCATTGTATAACCAAGAATTTATCAAAAAATATTGATGGCAGCACTGTGTGAAGTCTTCTCCGACAAAACCCAAAGATCCTCAGTGCGGCTCAGGTCTAGTTTATTTGTCCCTGTTTGCAGCTTCACGCAACACCTCCTCCCAGCTATGAGCTCTCTCTCTCCCACCGCTGCCCGCTAAGACGCTGCCCGCCAACATGGTCACGTCTTTAGAGGAAGACAACAGCGTGGGGGAACGGCAGCTGCCGACAGTCCCAAGACCTCGTCACAATGACGTCAGTTCTGGAGTTAACCCCTAACTGCGACCAATGGTGGAGATAGGGGGTTCATTGGAACCCCCTATCTCCCGATCCGCGGCAGCTATCGGTTGGTTAATGTTTGGTATCTTTGGATCGACCAGAGCATGGCCTTTCCAACAATACCAAACATGACAATGTTAAAAATTATAAAAAATTCAAATATAAAAAAAATAAACAGGTTTTTTGTTTTGTTTTGTTAATGCAGCAATATTGTTTCCATTTCAATTATAATGTGAACAATGATGCTGCACTAAGGATTTTTGTATGGGGTGCGTTTGTTAAAAATAGTGTAATTTTCACCCAAAAAAATATAACAAGTCCCCTTTTCAATTTTTTTTTAACAAACGCAACTCATAAAATATAACCGCAAACACTCGCATGTTAAAATGTGAAAAAAATACTTTACACCTTGTAAAACAAACATTGAAAATTCTAATTCTATTGCATTTTTTGTTATAATATACAGACAGGACATGATGCATACATATGATAATGATATATTATGAATCATCTGTCGAGTCTGCCAGAAAGAACGATATATAACATGTCTGGGTCATATTATAAAATAAGGCTTCAAAAAAACGCGTTTAAACAAGAGGAGCGAAACTGTTAAAAATTAGCTCAGCAGCAGACCGCACACAGGCGTGAAGGGAAGCTGTGAAATGCCTCAGCAGCGAAAGGGCTAATTTTTTTTTTGTCTGGTTTAAATCATTTTTTTTTTAGAAAGCTTGACCTGAACAAATAGTGGTTGACAGAAAGATGATTTAGAAACATATCAAGGCCAGGAAGCCTTAACTGAAGACAATGCCCCTATTCGACCATCTGCGTCCTTATCAGGATAGGGAGGGGAACAGCCTACAGAGAAGGGCCCGGTAACAGGAACAAGCTGAACCTCAAGGTTATCAAACTTTTTTAATTGCTTGAGAAACTGCTGAATTGTGGAATGTCTTTGTGTGAAGATGAGGGGATGGCACATTTGCCCTGGGGAGGGCAAAGTCGCCCCTGGGTGGGTTGTTGGGATGTACCTTTTTAGGTATTCATGTATAAGAATTGAAACCCATCTTGATTTCGTCACTCAGTCTTTGCGATTCAATCCTGGCTGAGACTTGACGTCAAATAAAGTACGCCTTCCTGCTATTGACTCAATCCGGCTGGTCATTGTCCGCACCGGGCTGACCTTTCTCCCAACAGAACTGAGTGGATTCCCGCTACACTATAACCTCCGATCCAGGACCAGCACCTTACTTACAATACCAGAATACAAAAAGAAAGTGTCTCGATGCTCATTTTCCTACAGAGCACCGCAATTATGGAATAACCTCCCAGACGCCATCAAATCTTCCCCCAGTCTTAAGTCACTCAAGAGCTCCCGATTAACATACCTCAATACGGAATGCACCTGTAAACATGTAACATAGTGACTATATTACTTTTGGCGGACTGCCTGCTCTCTGAATAGCCGAATGGCCAGGAAAGGTAAGCGTACACTGAATTTCAGTGTTCGGTTACCTTTCGGCCACAATTCAGATCTCTTTGAATAACCCTGAAAGTGATTTTGTGGGGTGTAAAGAATGGAAATACAGGGGTCAAAAGAAAACCGCTCTCTTCGCAGCAGTAAAGCAGCTTGTGTTTTAGATGGATCAATGTGTAATAATGCTTTGCTCCATCACCTATACATCAGTGGTACATGGGACATAATTATGACATTGTGTCTACTTGTATTTCTTAATGTTCAGCCAGCAGAGAGGAGATTGCTGGGGAGCATTCTATTACCAAGTTACGAAATATGTGAAAAATCAACAGTTCAGCTTCAAAGTAAGATACCTGTTATTTTTCATTTTATTTCTATTAAAAGGCCCCACCAAAATCCTCAGCACCAGGCCCACACTTGCATTTTTTTTCATTGTGGCCGTTAGGTGAAATTTAAACATGAGACCCCACTAAGGCCTCAAAGTCTAGAGCTGCCTCTGTAGACAAGCTCAGTGAAAATATTTACTATATGAAAATATTTGATGTTCTGCTCTAAATGTCTGTATTCATTTGACTATGGATGTAGAACTTGGTTTCAATTCAACACTTGTGTTGTGATTTTTTTTAGCTTTAGAATACCAGCGCATGTTTTAGACTGCATACAAAGTCATTGGTTATTACTCACCTTACACCAATGACCTCTATGTTAAGGTTCTTAGCTGTTTCAAGCAGGTGTCTGCAAGTGTTTAAAGGGGCTCCAAACTTAGCATTCATATCGTTAGAAGAGTTTGAGTCCTTGTTGGCTATACGCAGGACCATTCTGTTGGAAAATTAATTATTGTGAGCATGATTAGAAACCATGAATATAAGAGGTTTAAAACCATCTTAAAGTCCTAAGTTCAATGTGTATGCATACTTTGCCTTTGGGTGGTTCTCTGATACTTTTACCAGCTCCAATTCATTGTCAAAGGTCATCATCTGGACTCCACTGTTGGCTGCAAACTTGATACTAGAGATCTGCTTACATGTGTTTGCATAGATGATTCGTTCTGGATTCACTCCAATTTCCTTTATTAGTTCAATCTCTGCCTGCATTCAAAAGGAAAATGTTTTAGGTTGGCAATTTGAGATCATGGTATATTTTTGCTCCTCCTAAGACTAATGTCAGACGAACACAGTCTGAGCGCACTCTGCCTGCGTGCGTGTACAACGGATGGACGTACTGACGGAAGATACAGTAGACACCACAAAGTCGGTTTTTGTTAACGTACATAGAAAAAAAAGGGTATTATGGGAAACAAAATTAATATGAAAAATGATAAAAATTTGAAAAGGTTATGAAAAGCCATTTTGTGTGTCAAGGTGCTGGACGTCACAAATGCGCTGCGTCTGAAATCTTATCACTCGCACAGAACGCTATGCAGACGTGGCACACTCTGCGTGTCCGTCTAGTGGGTTTACGATCTTGCCTAGCTTGCATCCGTTTGCCACGTGCGTTGTGCGTGCGCAGTTCGGTACACACGTACTTCGTGTGTGGGTCTCTATTGATCATGATTCTATGCTACAACGGACGTTAAACTGTGCAGCAACACCGACGTGATAACTGCGTTTGTCTGACATAAGCCTAAATCTTTGAAATACGTCACATTTTAACCCCTTAAGGACCAAGGGTCTTTAAAGTCAATGCATTTACAGCGGAACAGTTCCGTCAAGGCTATCCTAAACAAAAGATAAATCCAGGTAAAGTATCCATGTAATTGGGCAGACTAGATGGACCGAGAGGTTCTTATCTGCCGACATTTTTCTATGTTTCTATGTCATTGGTCCTTAAGGGGTTAAAGTTCCCAGAAATATTAAAGTGTATCATTACCTTGCTGGCACAATCAAATCCACTTCCCATCTCTGCTAAAATCTTCACTAGAGGCTTGACGTTATTACACTTTACAGCATAGAAAGGCTTCACACGTGGCAGAGTTTTCAGAAAATGCAAGTGTTTTTTCACCACCTCTTCCATGTCACCCACAAGGAACGCATCTCTTTCCTCCTAACAAAAAATAAAAAGTAAAATGGTACACATGAGGGGTTATTCACTAAGCACCGAACCTTCCATCGAATCACCATATGATGCAATTTCAGGGCAGTTCGTCTTTTCGCTAACACGTCAATTTAGCAAATACAGGCAAATTGACAATGAAACATGGTGGAGTTTGCTGCAGTTTAGCGTTCTTTGGTGGCATCGAAATTTTCACAGACGTAGGGCTGCAACTAACGATTATTGTCATAATTGATTAGTTGACCGATTATTTTTTTGATCGGATAATTTCCCCCCCATTGATTTAAAAAAAAATAATTAACAAACGGAGTGTTGCAAATATAAAGCTTCGGAATAGCAACGTAATAAACTTTAAATTAAATATTTAAAATGATTTTGTTATAATATTACAAATTGCATATACAGTTGTGTTCAAAATTATTCAACCCCCACTGAAATTGAGTGTTTTGGCCAGTTTGACATTGATTTTGATCATTCAGTCATCTTGCTTACAATTAAATTAAAGAGGCACGTGTAGGTCAGACAAATATAACATAACATTTATAATGAAATAATCAGAAATGTCTTTTCTGTGCTCACATCATTATCAGTTTTATTCAACCCCCAAGTGACATTCAATCTTAGTACTTAGTACAACATCCTTTTACAGTTATAACAGCTTTTTTTTTAAAATTCTTTATTTAGAGAATTATAAAACAAGTCTCATGAAATCAAACAGGATATGACCCCGTAGGGCCAGCGAACATATATCAAAGAATACAACCATACAATATATAGTAACATGCATAAAGTATGGAATTGGCGTAGGTAAGGTGGGTAAATATAAAATAAAGGGGGGAATTAAAAGGAAGGCTTAACTGCCTATAGAGCGTGAGAAGACGATCTGCGAAATAAACAGGACGGGGGGGGGGGGAGGACTAAAAAATAAAGAAAAAAGTCTCAGGAACCACAAAATGTAACATAGCAGAATCTCAACAATGAGGTCCGGAGAGGGGAAAAAGGGTAATCAGCGCAGAGATGCTCATCTATGGGAAAGGAAAAAAAAAAAAAAAAATAAAGGAGGGGGAAACTGCACAAGGAAGGCTGCTGCAGCAGGGTAGTGCCCAAGTCAGGGCATGAAAAAACAGTCAGTCCTCTTCAGCTCAGTTATAACAGCTTTTAAACGTGAAGCATAGCTTGACACAAGTGTCTTGCAGCGATCTACGGGTATCTTCGCCCATTCGTCATGAGCAAAAGCCTCCAGTTCAGTCACATTCTTAGGCTTTCGCACTGCAACTGCTTTCTTTAAGTACCACCAGAGGTTCTCAATCGGATTTAAGTCAGGTGACTGCGATGGCCACTCCAAAATGTTCCAGCCTTTAATCTGCAACCATGCTCTAGTGGACTTGGAGGTATGCTTGGGATCATTGTCCTGTTGAAAGGTCCAACGTCTCCCAAGCCTCAGGATTGTGACAGACTGCATCACATTGTCATCCAATATCTCCTGGTACTGAAGAGAATTCATGGTACCTTGCACATGCTGAAGCTTCCCTGTACCTGCAGAAGCAAAACAGCCCCAAAGCATGATTGACCCCCCGCCATGCTTCACAGTAGGCAAGGTGTTCTTTTCTTCATAGGCCTTCTTCTTCCTCCTCCAAACATAGCGTTGATCCAGTTCTAATTTTGTTTCATCAGTCCACAGAACACTATCCCAAAACTTCTGTGGTTTGTCCACATGACTTTTGGCATACTGCGGTCGACTCTTCTTATTCTTTGGAGACAGCAAGGGGGTGCGCCTGGGAGTTCTGGCATGGAGCCTTCATTACGCAGTGTGCGCCGTATTGTCTGAGCTGAAACTTCAGTACCCACATCTGACAAATCTTTTCTCAGTTCCTCAGCAGTCACACAGGGACTTTTCTCCACTCTACGCTTCAGGTAGCGCACAACAGTCGAAGTCAGCATCTTCTTTCTGCCACGACCAGGTAGCATTTCAACAGTGCCCTTTGCCTTGAATTTGCAAATGATGCTTCCTATGGTCTCTCTTGGTATGTTTAACATCTTTGCAATCTTCTTATAGCCATTGCCCTTCCTGTGAAGAGTAATCACCTCTTCTCTTGTCTTCCTCGACCATTCTCTTGACTTCACCATGTTTGTAACCACACCAGTAAATGTCTAGAAGGAGCTGAGTATCACAGTCATTTTAAAGCTGCCTAATTGGTGCTTATTATGCTTTATTGCTGCTCCGTGACATCCACAGGTGTTTTCAATACCTGATTGAAAACACTTGAATGAACCTCTGTTCTTCAGAGTGGTAGTCTTTAAGGGGTTGAATAATTGTGTCAATGAAGAATTCACAAAGAAACATTTACTACTGTATTACAAAACCAATTGATGTAATTTTAGTTGCATATGGTTCTTTAAAAAGTCCTTGTAGGATTTCATTCGGAATACAATTACAAATGTACACTAAATTCCATAAAACCCTTTACAGCATTGGGGGTTGAATAATTTTGAACACAACTGTAATTAAACATTGCAAACTAAATCTTATGTGCAGTATCCCAGGCTTTGCTAGTCTGCTCTAGGGATGAGCTGTTCGGTTCGGACGGTTCGGAGTTCGCATCGAACATAGCCTGTTCGTTTGTTCGCGAACTCTGAACATTTCCGGGTGTTCGCCGCGTGTTCGCCCAAAATGCACCACAATGGACCACAATGCACTTTCCCACTGGCCTGAAGCTCGTAATTGGCTACAGCCTTGCACCTGACCGCAGGTCTGGTGCAAGACAGGTTCAACACTATGCCAATCACGGCTCAGAGTCCTGATTGGGCAAATTTTGCCCAATCATGGGCTTACAGAGCTAAGTCCCGCAGCACACTATATAAGGTTTCCAAGCAGCACTTCTGCACACATTTGAGAGGAGATTCCAGAGGAGATAGTTGTGTGTTCTTACTGCCGGTCTGCCACACTACTAGGGCGGTCTGGGGGGTCTCATTTCTACCAAATATCTGGGAATTGAGGTGATCTGTCAATTGTCACTGCCAGCAAGTCTTTTTGGGGTCACAAATTTCTACAAAATATTTGGGAATTGAGGTGATCTGTGTCTTGTGACTCACTGCCAGTACCATGCAGTATTTTTTTGGGGGGGGGGTCACAAATTTTTACAAAATATCTGGGAATTGAGGTGATCTATCTCTTGTCACTGCCAGCAAGTATTTTGGGGGTCACAAATTTCTACAAAACATTTGGGAATTGAGGTGATCCTTCTCTTGTCACTGCCACGTAGTATTTTGGGGGTCACAAATTTCTACAAAATATTTGGGAATTGAGGTGATCTGTGTCTTGTCACTGCCAGCAAGTATTTTGGGGGTCACTAATTTCTACAAAATATTTGGGAATTGTTATAATCCGTGTGTTCTCACTGGCTGCCACCCATCAGGGTGTCTCACTGATTTATAGGAGGTTTCTGAGACTTGTAATCTGTGGCTTCTCACTGCCACCCATCAGGGGGTCCCACATACTTCTATCAGATTTATGCGAATTGTAATCTGTGGCTTCTCACTGCCACCCATCAGGGAGTCTCAGTGATTTATAGGAGGTTTCTGAGATTTGTAATCTGAGGCTTCTCACTGCCACCCATCAGGGGGTCTCACTGATTTATAGGAGGTTTCTGAGATTTGTAATCTGTGGCTTCTCACTGCCACCCATCAGGGGGTCTCACTGATTTATAAGAGGTTTCTGAGACTTGTAATCTGTGGCTTCTCACTACCACCCATCAGGGGGTCACACTGATTTATAGTAGGTTTCTGAGACTTGTAATCTGTGGCTTCTCACTGCCACCCATCAGGAGGTCCCACATACTTCTAGCAGAATTAAGCGAATTGTAATTTGTGTCTCCTCACTGCCAGCTATCAGGGGGTCACACTGATTTATAGGAGGTTTCTGACACTTTTAATTTGTGTCTTCTCACTGCCACCCATCAGGGGGGTCACACTGATTTAAAGGAGCTTTCTGAGACTAGTAATCTGTGGCTTCTCACTGCCACCCATCAGGGGGTCACACTGATTTATAGGAGGGAATTGTAATCTGTATCTTGTCACTGGCTGCCAGCTATCAGGGTGTTTCACTGAGTTATACCAGAGTTCTGTAAATCTTTGATCTTTATACCAGAGTTGAATCAGAGTTCTGTGTATATTTAATCTATATATCACTCACCATGTCTGAAAGAACAAAAAGGACAGGCAGACGCTCCCAGACACAGATAAGAGGGCAAGCAGCACCTGTGTCGGGAGGCTGTGCCTCTGGTCGTGGTGGACGTGGTGCATCCTCTGCAGGGGGACGCTTGTCCTTTCTAACTGGTGCTGGCCATCTTCTTAAGCAGCAGCAACATACAGAGGATTTGGTGGATTGGCTAACCAGGCCATCCTCATCCTCCGAGTCCTCTGCCAGCCAGGCTTGTAGTGCTTTACAGTTCACCTCAGCTGCCAAAGCATCTAATGCAGCCTCCATGTCCACAGCTACTCCTGCCGTAGCCTCGCTATCACACACGGAGGAGTCAGCTGAATTGTTTGACTACAATGACAGTGACATGCTGCTTGAGGATGCGCAGCAAGTACAGTGCTCTGATTCAATCTATGAGGTTGAGGAAGGGAGTATAATCAACCTAGAGGAAGGGGGTGCCAGTGATGACTCACAAATAACTGGCACTCATGTTGCCCCAGCAGCTACAGCATACTGCCAAGTTGGCTCCAGTGATGAGGAGATAGGGGGTGAAGATGACATTGATGATGAGGTCACTGACTACACCTGGGTGCCAGATCGAACAGAGGAATCAAGTGAGGAGGAGGAGGAGGGAGGAGGCACAGCAAACACGAGGCACAACATCCTCTATGACAACCGTAGCACTAGCCAGTCCAAGGCATCAGATGTCAGAGCTGCTCCGGTGCAGAGCACTGTTGTCTCAAGGCACACACGCAGGAACTCTGCTGTCTGCTGGGAGTTCTTTAAGAAATGTGCAGCAGACCCCACCGTTGCTATTTGTAATCTATGTCAGATGAGGCTTAAGCGTGGGAAAGACACCGGACACTTGGGTACCACGTGCTTGAGGCGACATATGACCTCCTGCCACACATCCCGTTGGCGTAAAACCTTGCGTAGGTCCTCCTCCTCATCTGTCTCTACCCCCACTGTATGTCCTGCCATGTCATTGCCTACAACCTCCACTGACAGGGATGATGCTACAGTAATGGATGTACTAGGTCCTTCCTCACAATGTGACAGCATTCCATCAGCTGAAGATTTACACAGTCAGATTACGTTGCAGCAGCTGCTGCTGCGTAAGAAAAAATATAGTCCCAACCATCCCCAAGCACAGCGTCTAAATGCCAGCTTAGCAAATTTACTCGCATTGCAGCTGCTGCCTTTCCAGCTTGTGGATTCTGCTCCCTTCCGTGAATTTGCTGAATGTGCTGTACCACAGTGGCAGGTTCCAAAACGCCATTACTTTTCACGCAAGGCCATTCTAGCACTATACCAGCACGTGGAAGACATAGAAACATAGAAAAATGTCGGCAGATAAGAACCTTTTGGCCCATCTAGTCTGCCCAATTACATGGATACTTTACCTGGATTTATCTTTTGTTTAAGATAGCCTTATGCCTATCCCATGCCTGCTTAAATTCAATTACTGTTTTGGCCTCTACCACTTCTACTGGAAGACTGTTCCATGTATCCACCACCCGCTCAGTAAAATAATGCTTCCTGATGTTACTTTTAAACCTTTGCCCCTCTAATCTAAGACTATGTCCTCTTGTTTTGCTATTTTGTTTCCTTTTAAATATACTCCCTTCCTCTACCTTGTGGATTCCCTTTACGTATTTAAATGTTTCTATCATATCTCCTCTGTCTTGTCTTTTTTCCAAGCTGTACATGTTAAGATCATTAAGCCTTTCTTGGTAACTTTTCTCCTTCAAGCCGTACACCATTTTAGTAGCCCTTCTCTGAACTCTCTCTAAGATGTCTGTATCCTTCTGGAGATACGGTCTCCAGTACTGCACACAGTACTCCAAGTGAGGTCTCACCAGTGCTCTGTACAGTGGCATGAACACTTCCCTTTTCCTACTGCTAATACCTCTCCCTACACAACCAAGCATTCTGCTAGCATTTCCTGCTGCTCTATTACATTGACTACTTACCCTTAGATCCTCTGAAATAATGACCCCTAAATCCCTTTCCTCAGATGTTGAGGTTAGGACTGTATCAAATATTCTATATTCAGCCCTTGGGTTTTTACGTCCCAGGTGCATTATTTTGCACTTATCCACATTAAAACTCAATTGCCACAACTCCGACCATTTATTTAGTTTACCTAAATCCTTTGTCATTTGGCTGATCCCTCCAGGAACGTCAACCCTGTTGCAAATTTTTGTGTCATCAGCAAAAAGACATACTTTTCCATTAATACCTTCTGCAATATCACTAATAAAAATATTAAAAAGAATGGGTCCAAGTACTGACCCCTGAGGTACCCCACTGGTAACAAGACCTTGCGCCGAATAAACTCCATTTACCACAACCCTCTGTTGTCTGTCACTCAGCCACTGCCTAATCCATTCAACAATATTGGAATCCAAGTTCAAAGATTGCAATTTATTGATAAGCCTTCTATGCGGAACAGTATCAAAAGCCTTACTGAAATCTAAATAAGCAATGTCTACTGCACCACCGGTGTCTATTATTTTTGTTACCCAATCAAAAAAATCAATAAGATTAGTTTGGCATGATCTCCCTGAGGTAAACCCATGTTGTTTCTGATCCTGTAATCTATGTGTTTTTAGATGTTCAACAATCCTTTCCTTTAACATGGTTTCCATTAATTTCCCCACTACTGACGTAAGACTAACTGGCCTATAGTTCCCCGATTCCTCCCTAGTACCCTTCTTGTAAATGGGCACAACATTTGCTAATTTCCAGTCTTCTGGGACGACTCCTGTTAACAAGGATTGGTTAAATAAATCTGTTAACGGTTTTGCTATTACATCACTGAGCTCTTTTAATAATTTAGGATGGATCCCATCAGGCCCCATTGACTTATTTGTCTTTACTTTAGACAGCTGCTTTAGAACCTCCTCCTCTGTAAACTCATATGTAAATGTCTCTTTAGTGTTCTCTCCTAACTGAGGTCCCTTTCCTTCCTTTTCTTCTGCAATGACTGAACAAAAATATTCATTGAGACAGTCAGCGAGACTTTTATCCTCTTCTACATACCTTCCTTCCTTTGTTTTTAATCTAACTAATCCTTGTTTTACTTTTCTTTTCTCGTTTATGTATCTAAAAAATGTTTTGTCCCCCTTTTTTACTGACTGAGCTATTTTCTCTTCTGCGTGTGCTTTGGAAGCTCTTATAAATTGCTTTGCCTCTTTCTGCCTAATCTTATAGGTTTGCCTATCTTCTTCACGCTGAGTTTTTTTTATAATTATTGAATGCTATCTTCTTGTTCTTCACTATTTTGGCCACTTCTGCAGAGTACCACAGTGGTTTCTTCCCTTTTTTGTTTTTGCTAACAAGTCGAATGCAATTTCCTGTGGCCTTCAATAATGCTTCCTTTAAATAATCCCATTTCTCCTGGACTCCCTTTAAACTCCTCCAGTCTGATAATGACTCATTCACACAAAATCTCATTTTAGAAAAATCTGTTTTTTTAAAGTCTAAAACTTTTGTTTTTGTGTGGTGCGGCTCCATCCCTGGTCTTATATTAAACCATACTGATTGGTGATCACTAGATCCCAAATTTTCACCTACAACAACGTCCGATACCAAACCTCCATTTGTGAGTATTAAATCCAATATGGCCTCTTTTGGGTCGGCTCCTCAACTACTTGTGTTAGAGATAATCCCAGTAAGGAGTTTAGAATATTTGTACTCCTGGTGCACCCAGCTGTTTTGGTTTTCCAGTTCACATCAGGAAGATTAAAGTCCCCCATGATAATAACTTCCCCCTTCATTGCCATTTTGGCTATTTCCTCAAGCAGCATATTATCTAGCTCTTCTACTTGTCCAGGGGGTCTATAGATCACACCTACACGAGCTACTGTATGATTGCCAAATGTTAGCGTAACCCAAACTGACTCTATGTTCACCTCGCTCACTTTTATTTGGTTCGTTTTTATGTTGTTTTTCACATACAGGGCCACTCCTCCTCCTTTCCTACCTTCTCTGTCTTTTCTATATAAAGAGTACCCCGGTATTGTTATGTCCCAGTTATTTTTCTCACTGAACCATGTCTCAGTAACCGCCACTAAATCTACTTTTTCAGCTGCCATCATTGCCTCCAGTTCATTGATTTTATTGACTAAACTGCGAGCATTTATAGACACGACTCTGAGCTTGTCATTTTTTACCTCGCATGTTGCTTGCACCCTCCGATTTAGTTTTGGGGGACAATCGGGCAGATTGTTTACCCTTTTGTCCCCCCCTCCTAGTTTAAATATTTCTTTGTGAAACCTTTGAACTTCTCACTGAGAACATATGTTCCCCCATGAGTAAGATGCAAACCATCTTTTTTATACAGTTCCTTTCTGCTCCAATTAGAGCTATCATCGGACACAAAGCCAAATCCTTGCTCCCGACACCATTCCCGAAGCCACAAATTGAATTCCCTATTGCGCATCTTCCTATCTTGAATGTTATGCACAGGCAAAACTTCAGAGAATGACACAGTGGACGCAATCTGCTGTATTTCACCTCCAAGAACACAAAAATCTTCCTTAATCTCAGAAACCTCATTGCTAGCCAAGTCATTTGTCCCTAGATGGACTAGAACATCCACTTCTCCTTGCTGCTTTGCTTCTTTGACAATATTGAGTATACGTCTCCTGCCTCTACGAGCAGTAGCCCCAGGAAGACATCTCACCAAACCACTACTCTCCAGCTCAACACCTCTTATGATAGAATCACCCAGCAACGATTGCCTTCTATCAAGTCCCACCTTTTCATTTTTGTCCTTGGTTGCATTGCTGCATACCTTAGGCATAGTGGATGGTGGTTCCTCAACTATGGTGTCTGAGCCTGCATCCGTCTTACCACTACACTCTGAAAGTGCCTCAAAAGAATTAATAAGAGCCACAGATTGTGGGACATGCTTTCTATCCACAACGCTAAATCTACCAGATCCTACAGTAGTCCATCTGCCGCTCCTAGGAGGCCTCTGTGGCAGTGGCTTTGTAACAGTCATAGCCTGAGTTTGTCTAACAGATAATTTACAAATCTCAGACTTCAAACAGGCAATTTCCTGCTGCAATAAAGAGAACTGCCTACATATCAGGCACACTCCAAACCTCCAAAAATTGGATCTAAAAACAAACGCATGACAGCTCTTACACTGGACCAAGCCTGCCATTATAAAAGAATGGATTTAAAACCAGCAAATCTTACCTTTTTGTAGGATTTCTACCTCCTGTCAAACATCAGACTACCTCCAGAGTATCTCCAGAAGATCTCCTCTAAGAGTTCACTTTGAAGACTTCACTTAGAAGGCTTGCCAAGCTCAATTAGACCAAGCTAATATTCCACAAGCTTTATATAGCCACCTCCCCCAGCAAGGAGTGGACAAGCTAAACCTCTTTGCAAATACCACCTAATTGATTCCAATTGTATGCTAATCAGTATGAAAATGAGTCACCAGCCTAACCTAATTTACTCACTAGACCTAACTTAAAACCTTAAAATGAATAGAAAAGATTTGTTTGAAACAAAAATCAAAATCACTCACCAGAAGATCTCCTCTAAGAGTTCACTTTGAAGACTTCACTTAGAAGGCTTGCCAAGCTCAATTAGGACAATGTTATCGAGTCATTGGGAAAGGCAGTCAGCAGCAAGGTGCATGTGACTTTAGACACGTGGTCCAGCAAGCATGGACAGGGTCGTTACATTTCCTTCACGGCACACTGGGTAACTCTGATTGCAGCTGGGAGGGATCCAAGACGGGGCTCTGTGCTGGAGCTTGTTCATCCACCACGCCTCCAGAAAGCTGCTTGTATGAGGTCTGTCTGCTCCACCACCTCCACCACCACCTCTCCCTCTTCCTCCTCCTCCTCCTCCTCCTGTGTCTCTGGCGAAGTGGCAGTTAAACCGACGCCTGACAGGGTCTACGGAATGGCTCAAGCAAAAAGAAGCCATACTGTGTTTGAGCTGGTTTGTTTAGGGGACAGGAGCCACACCGGGCCAGAATTTCTGTCAGCTCTGCAGGGCCAGGTGCAGAGATGGTTAACACCACGCCAGCTTCAGCTGGGAATGATCGTCTGTGATAATGGCAGCAACCTTCTCTCCACCCTACGCAAGGGTAAATTGACGCATGTACCATGCCTAGCACACATCCTAAATCTAGTGGTACAGCGTTTCTTAACCAAGTACCCAGGGCTGGCAGAACTTCTCAGCCAGGCCAGAAAAGTCTGCAGCCACTTCGGACGGTCATTCCCAGCAAGCGTTCGCCTGCAGAAATTCAAAGAGAATTCCACCTTTCCACAAACCGTCTGATCTATGACATGCCCACAGGTGGAACTCGACATTAGCAATGCTGCAGCATCTGCAAAGCAAGCAGAGGGCCATCAACGAGTACCTGTGTGAGTATGGCACAAGGACAGGTTCAGGTCAACTTGTTTTTTTTTCCCCCCGCAGTGGCTGATGATCAAGGATGCATGCACTGTTCCTGTACCCATTTGAGGAGGCAACGAGGATGGTGAGCAGGGACAGTGCATGCATCAGTGACACAATTCCTTTAGTGTTCCTGCTGGAGCACACTCTGCGGGGAATTGTTCGAATGAGAAACTAATTAGGAACGAAGGAGGTTTAAGAATTATCACCGTATATTACACATGAGGAAAGGGGGAGTGAGTTCCTTTGTTCTATGGGATCAGGCGGGGGTGTCCTTGTTGTTATGGGCGGAAACATGGCTCTTTGTGATTGGGTACAATGGGAGATAAACAATGGAAAGGAGGGGGAAGGGAGTTTATAAAAGGCTGTGCGTGAGACAAGTTGGTATTGCAACTAATTTTCTTTTACTAAGAACTTCAGAGACAGGGCGGCGGCGAGCTCCATTTTGCCATCACCATCATCGTATGAAAACCAATGACTGGATAAGTATTACTTGCAGTATCAATCTGTTATGCATACTCTATTATCATAAATCTGCTATGTATATATATATATATATATATATATTATTCCTAGTTCCATTATTTATTGTAAGGATAGGTGTGGGTTTACCATTGTATGGATTTGTAGTTTTATTTAGGGGATGCTTATTTATATTTGTTTCAATTTGCAATACTGTATTCCTTGTTCATTTGGTGTCCAGCTGCGTGATAGTAATTTCTAATGCGTTACTGATCTGCGATAACTCTGCCAGAATTCAGTGATTTGTTTGGTTTGATGTTATTAGGGGCATTAGGATTTCCAGTAATTTTCCTTTGGCTGTTGTGTGGGACTGCTGTGCCTTATTAGTTTATGTGCTCAGTATAGCGCATGACTGACTGTCCAATTTTAGTATCTTTTAAATCATCCATGTATGCAGGACAATCATAATAAGCACCCATATAGACACCGTAAACAAAGCACAGGGCATCACTATACACGCATGTGCCACTCAACATGCACACAGTAGGAACTTATTATACATAGTGAAATGACACGTAGGACCTCGGTATAACACACAAAGTCACGCTAATGATGTAGCTATCATACACCCTGAAATCACGAAATTCCTCTCTATAACACACTGAAATCACTAATGTAATATAACACTAAGGAAAATTAAAAAAATTAAATAAAAAAAATAAATTAAAAAAAAAAAATAATAATGTGTGTGGGTGTGTGTGTGTGTGTATATATATATACACGTCTGTATGTGTATATAATAAACATAAAAGTAAAATAAATACTTGCTATAACACACCGTAATCACCTAATGAAACACACTGAAACCTAGCCATAGCACACGGAGACAACACAAAGGGAATGTAATCACACATAGGAATTTGATATAACAGACTGAATCACTGGACATTAGTCACTATAACTCTATAGTTGTATTCTCAAGCAGCTTCACATGCTGGCCTTTTATGTGGGTTATGATTTACAGGGTTATTCAAAGAGCTGTGTGTTTTAAATAATGTTGGAGTAACCCCAAGGGCAAAGCAATAAGTTGATGAACAAATTAATTTGTATACTGTATTTAAGTTCACTATTCTAAATGTTACAATTTTAAAGTGACAAAGCAGCAATGTACAGTCTTTTGTTTTGAGCACTTGCTACAGTTGAGTAAATAATTATTTAGAACGGTAACTTTGTCTTTATTGAGGGAGAGGAGAGACTTATTTCAGAAATAGAGGAAACATGAGCAGTAACTCACTCATATTTCACACTTGTACCATCATCATAATCAAGCCTGCGAGTGGATAAGTATTAAGTGTATTAATTCGGTGAATTTGAAGCTATGTTGATAATATACTATATGCGTGTGTGTGTGTAATCTATTGGGTTAAATACGCACTAATTTATCCGTTCTAGTGATTTGCATTGTTAGCTAGAATATGCTCGTTGATATTTGCTTCACTTTGTAATACTTGATCAAACCTTATTAGTTGTATAATCTGTATGATCTTATCAACATAAGTAGTCAGTGACCGCATGGCTGGCAGCCATCTTAAACCTCAAAAAGTCACATGTGCTTCTACCAATGAGGAAGTGCGGCAGCAGTAACTGTACAATCTGTTTAAGTTTACATTTGCGCAACTAAATTAATCCAGATTGTTTCTGCCAGATTTATGAATATATAGCAATTACTAACCAAATACACATCTAAATGTGTCTGTTATAATTTCTGAAGGCTTATCAACTAAACAGTGATTCTGTATGTTAGCAAGGGCTGTGTCATTAGGTTAGTTCGGTTGGCTTTAACTTCGGGTCTATAGATTAATATACTAAGCAAGAATCAGTTTCATTGTGGATGGAGGTTAAAGACTTTCACATGTGCAGCTTGGTTCTATTGATAAGGAATTCCAGCCAGCCCTGAGATTCATAAGATGGAGGACAATGCAGCCACTTATGTACAGAACATCTATGCTCCTCAACTCAAAATGGAGACAGCGTTATTTACATTTCGCAAGGGAAAGAACAATGGCTCAGATAACAGTGAGCTGGTGACCTTAGTTGCTGGGGGGAGGGGGGGCTGATGGAAAGCATGTGAAAACAAAAGGAATTCATTACTTACAGGGGGGTGTACACTATACAAAGACTGGATCGTAATACAGAGGTTACGCTATACAGAGGGAATACAATACTCTACATGATACACAGAGCAAGGGAATGTAAGGAAAATACATACAAATAAACATTGGGACGGCCGTTTCTTTGCAGAGGCAATAAGTAGGGAAGATGTTTCTGTTAGCTACCATTCATTCAATCAGGTGGTGATTTTGGTAAGGGTAGCTGGCGAGGGGACAGAGTTACCTATGCTTGATCTAGATGCAGCCTTCAGGCCGTACCGCTGTGTCCAGGGGGTTTTCTTTTAATGGGGTGTAAATTCGATGGGTAATTTTACATCGATATCTGTTTACCCATTGGGGTGGGCAATATCCCGTGCCCCCCTTTTTAAAGGCTTCCTACTTTTTTGCATTGCTTAGTGGAGAAGAGAGCGGGGAGGAGACGTATAGTACATTACTTGGACGATTTCATGGTAATGGGTTCCAAAGGGACTGGAGAATGAGGTAGGATCGGGGGGGGGTAACAAATAAATTTAGTTGATCGGGAGAATTGTAGGTGGTTTGGGGGAATGGCCAGACATTAAGATCAAATGGTCTAGTGTAATTTCAAATGGTGAGCAGGCAAATGGCCCAGGAGTGGTTTCAATGGATGGGTGCAAAGCTTGGCGTTTCTGGAATTTTTTATTTTCCAATCGTCGGGGCAATACCACTGTGGGGGATAGAATTAAAAAATAAATAAATAAATAAAAAATATATATATATATAAAAAAAAAAAAAATAAACCCTCCCCCCCCTTTTTAATTTTGCATCTGATATTCAAGGTGTGGTGCAAGTGCTGAATAACATGTCTGCATCACCACCGTAGGTTGTAGCCTATGTCAGGTATTTGGTGTTGATATGTTGTCTGCATCATCACCGCAGGTGGTAGCATATGTCAGGTATTTGGTGTTGATATGTTTGGAAAGCAATATTAATTTCACGGTAATCACATACCGGGGGGAAGGAAGGTGGTGGTGGATACATTGTCCAGTTACAGATGGGATGTGTCCCGAATTAAATAAATAAATACATAAAAAAAAAAAAAATGGGTGAAGACTGCCCTCCATTTCTTTGCCAGATGGGGAGCAGTTAGAGGGCATCAATGATTAGGAGAGGAGATTGTTGTGGCAGAAGACATGGGCACCATAGAGCAAGCAGTGAAAGGGTTGGATCGAGTTTTAAAGGGACAGAGGAGGTAGGGCAGAATGTTGTGTTCAAATAGCTACTGAAGTTCGGCGGTAAGTCAATAAAGGACGGCTTGGAACTATTTAGTGGTATTTCATACTTTGCTCGGTTAAAGGAAGAGGAGGACTGGGCTAAACAATTCGTGGTGAGGAAGATCTTGACAGCAGAGTACAAGTAGGAGATAAGATGGAGCTGATAACAATCTTTGTAGGGCAGCATTTGTTTTAGTTTTACAGCTGCCCTAAGGATTGAGAAAACAATTGCTCTAGGTGCCCATGGTGGGGAAGTATGCCCAGTGGTATGTATGAGGGCATACTTGGAGGCGACTCCTTCAAACGGTCGCATGTTCTGGGGGCACAAGGGTGGTACTAACTTGTCCGGGTATCAATTAAAAATGGTTCCGCAGCAGGCCACGGAGGGGCTTGGTGGAAAGAGGAGTTATGTTTGCCCCCATTCTTTCAGGATAGGAGCTGCTGGTACTGAGGCAGAATTGGGTTATCCAAAGGATCGAAGTAAAAAGATGGGGAGATGGAAATGGGAAGCGTATAGGAGACATGTGAGGTCATTAAAGAAATGAAGGGAAAACTTATGGGGAACAATTGTTTTGTTTTAATAATAATAATTTGTTTCCTTGTTTCTTTTGGTTTCTTTTCAGTTCGGGTACACTGTGTGTGTGTGTGCGCATTACCGTTAATAGTTTACATTTTGGTTATTTGCAGGACACGCAATGAGAGTGCGGATCCTGGGACACTCCTATGTGCACTGGATGGAGAGTCGTGCTGCTGGCACCAAGAGAGGAGCGACCCCGGGGTGCAGCGTAATTGAAGTAGGGATTAGATGGCAAGGTAGGGGGTGGGGCAGTTATTGGGAATAGTAAAGACATCCAGGATAAAGTGGGGTAAGCCAGATATTATGGTACTACATTTAGGGGACAGCTAGAGAAGAGATAGGTATTGTGAGTGGTGAAATAGCGGCCTGGCACGTGGGGATGCAATGGTAGGGGGAGGGTCTGCAGGGTACGGGGTGAGTGTGGTTTCGTACGGCCAAGCTCAGGTGCCTTCCTGGTTTGCAGATCCTCTCGGCCCGCTATTTGCGATATAAAGAGAACCCTGAGCAGATGTGTGGTCATCCTGCTTAGCCACGTGGGGCCGCTATTTCTGGGCAATATGTGTGGTGCATTGCATTTGCTGATGTTATCTGGCAATGGTTTATGGAGCACCCCGAAATAGGAGCAAGAAGTGAGGAGTTCATTGAAAGGAGTGATAAGGCTGGGAACACACTTCCATTGAAGGCGCGATAAGGAGCCTTTTGTGGGGTAAGGAAAGGTCACGGGTTTTTTATTTGGTGGCAGTAAAAAGAGGGTCCTCGTTTTTGGTGGCGGCGAAATAGGCGGCCTGGCACGTGGAGGGCGATAGTGGGGGGATGGTCTGCAGGGTACGGGGTGAGTGTGGTTCGTACGGCCAAGCTCAAGTGCCTTTCTGGTTTGCAGATCCTCTCGGCCTGCTATCTGCCATAAAATAAACTGAGCAGATGTGTGGTCAGCCTGCTTAGCCACGTGGGGCGCTATTTCTGGGCAATGCTTGTGGTGCATTGCAGTTGCCAGTGTTATCTGGCTGCCAGTGTTATCTGGTGTAGCGAATTTGGCATACGAGGATCGATAATAATAATTCTGCCTTAGAGGCAAAGAATTTGGCCTTAAGTAATAAAAGACGTGACCTTTTCTAAATGCCAATACTTTGTTGTGTTTTTATTTACGGGAAGGGGGGGAGGTGGGGTGGGAGGGCCTTGGGGGGTTTTGTAGGTTTAAGAAGGTAACTTACATGGGAGAAGATGTAAGAAGAGAATAGGGGTATAATTCTTAGTTCGAATGAGAAACTAATTAGGAACGAAGGAGGTTTAAGAATTATCACCGTATATTACACATGAGGAAAGGGGGAGTGAGTTCCTTTGTTCTATGGGATCAGGCGGGGGTGTCCTTGTTGTTATGGGCGGAAACATGGCTCTTTGTGATTGGGTACAATGGGGAGATAAACAATGGAAAGGAGGGGGAAGGGAGTTTATAAAAGGCTGTGCGTGAGACAAGTTGGTATTGCAACTAATTTTCTTTTACTCCCACCCAACCCACCCCGTTTTATTTTCTCTTTCAGAGATGCTGGTTTCTCTACAACGTCGGAAAGGTCACGCAGCAGAAGCACCACAGATAGGGGCAATGGAGTGGTGATTTCACTACTCATGCAAGACCGCCTGTGGTTTCCCATATGGAAATATGCCGTGTCGCATGAACCTGGTTCATGGTTTAAATGGCCGTGTCTGGGGGATTGTAAAATATCGACATGGTTAGTTTACCTATTGACTCAAGTGATACACCATGTTACATGAAGCCAGCCCGAGGTTTTTTGAACGGCCAGGGTTGGGGGATTGTCTTTGATAAAAGCATGGTTAGAGTAGTTATTATCGATCAGACAGTATCCCAAGATTGGGGTACTTTACCATGTGGCAGGAAGCCAGCTGGTGGTTTGTTCGGCCACAGCTGGGGGATTGCGCTTTAAGATGGACATGGTTTAGGTTAGGGAGGAGCGGCGAAATAGGCGGCCTGGCACGTGGAGGGCGATAGTGGGGGGATGGTCTGCAGGGTACGGGATGAGTGTGGTTCGTACGGCCAAGCTCAAGTGCCTTTCTGGTTTGCAGATCCTCTCGGCCTGCTATCTGCCATAAAATAAACTGAGCAGATGTGTGGTCAGCCTGCTTAGCCACGTGGGGCGCTATTTCTGGGCAATGCTTGTGGTGCATTGCAGTTGCCAGTGTTATCTGGCTGCCAGTGTTATCTGGTGTAGTGAATTTGGCATACGAGGATCGATAATAATAATTCTGCCTTAGAGGCAAAGAATTTGGCCTTAAGTAATAAAAGACGTGACCTTTTCTAAATGCCAATACTTTGTTGTGTTTTTATTTACGGGAAGGGGGGGGAGGCGGGGTGGGAGGGCCTTGGGGGGTTTTGTAGGTTTAAGAAGGTAACTTACATGGGAGAAGATGTAAGAAGAGAATAGGGGTATAATTCTTAATAGATGTGGCTCTAGAGGCAGAGCAGCGGGAGGAAGAGGAGGCCTTCCTTAGCTCTGAAGGCCCCAGTCTTTCTGCAGACAGCATTCCAGCTGGTCCTACTCAGATCAGACAGGAGGAGGATGAGGAGGAGGAATATTTAAGTAGTGGGGGCATTGAAGGTGGGGATTCCTGAAGGGAGGGTTTTGTGTGCCCAGAAACACAAGGGCTAGTGCGTGGCTGGGAGGAGGAAGTGCACGATGGGGTCATCCTCAGTGACCAGGAAGACTCGGAAGCTAATGCCACCTCCAACCTACGCTGCATGGGCTCCCTTATAATGCAAAGCCTGCTAAAGGACCCCCAGGATTCGTGCTATCAAGGAGAGGGATCATTACTGGCATTATATGGTGCAGGACTACCTAGGGGCAAGGGCAGACCTGGATATGTTTCCAACAGATGATCCACTGGCTTACTGGGTGTTGAGATTGGATCACTGGCCAGAACTTAGCCAATATGCTATGCAGCTACTAGGTTGCCCTTCATCTAGCGTGCTTTCTGAAAGGACGCTCAGTGCCGCTGGAGGTTTTGTCACAGACAAAAGAGTGCGTCTGTCCACCGACTCTGTAGACCAGCTGACATTTATAAAAATGAATCAGTCCTGGATCAGCAGCCATCAATCCCCTGATGCTGACGTAACGGAATAGATCGGGGATGTCTTCTGCATTCACAAAACCTCCAGCACTGAACTCTTCCACAATACCACAAAAGGGTTATGGTGTGAAGGCACTTGCTGCCATGAAAGGCGCAATATTTGGCTGCAATGACGCCTGTGCCACATCTATATCATTTAAATTTTTTGAACCGCAGGGTCCAACCCTGCACTCTTCCACAATACTACAGAGGGGTTACTGTATGATAGTACTTGCTGTCCTGGCATTTTGGCACCAAAAGCACAATATCTGGGTGCACTGACGCCCATTACCAGATTCATATCTTTAATATAGGACCGCAAGGACCACCCCTGCATTCTTCCACAATACTACAGAGGGGTTACTGTATGATAGTACTTGCTGGCCTGGCACCAAAAGCACAATATCTGGGTGCACTGACGCCCATTACCAGATTCATATGTTTTTAATATAGCACCACATGGTCCACCCCTGCATTCTTCCACAATACCATAGAGGGGCTACTGTATGAATGCACTTGCTGGCCTGGCACCAAAAGCACAATATCTGGGTGCACTGCCACTGACGCCTGTATCAGATTCATATCCTCAGAGGGGTTACGGTGTGACGGCACTGTTGCCGACGCTAAAGGCCCAATTTTAAAGCACCTATTGTTACTTTCATCCAAAGCCTGCATAAGTTTCACAATAATTTAGCCAAAAAATCACTAAACTTTTTCTATGTGTACGAAAATGTCTCCTCTTTTCATACAGACTGACGCCCCAAGCAGTTGTTTATGGATAGATTAAAGGAAAAGCATTTACAGTCTTTTGAAACGTAATTTTTTTGTTTATTGATGTAACGGAATAGATCGGGGATTTCTTCTGCATTCACAAAACCTCCACCACTGAACTCCTACACAATACCACAAAGGGGTTACGGTGTGAAGGCACTTGCTGCCACCAAAGACAAAATATTTGGGTGCACTGACGCCATTACCAGATTTATATAATTGGTGCCCACCGACTCTGTAGACCGGCTGGCATTTATTAAAAATTAATCAGTCCTGGATCAGCAGCTATCAATCCCCTGATGCTGACGTAACGGAATAGATCGGGGGTGTCTTCTGCATTCACAAAACCTCCATCACCGAACTCTTCCACAATACCACAAAAGGGTTACGGTGTGAAGGCACTTGCTGCCATGAAAGGCACATTATTTGGGTGCACTGATGCCATTACCAGATTTATATCATTTATTTTTTTAACCGCAGGGTCCAACCCTGCACTCTTCCACAATACCACCAAAGGGTTATGGAGTGAAGGCACTTGCTGCCATGCAAGGCACATTATTTGGGTGCACTGCCACGGATGCCTATATTACCAGATTTATATCATTTTAATATTTGACCGCAGGGTCCAACCCTGCACTCTTCCACAATACCACAGAGGGGTTACTGTGTGACTGCACTGTTGCCGACACTAAAGGCCCAATTTTAAAGCACCAATTGTTACTTTCATCCAAAGCCTGCATAAGTTTCACAATAAATTTAGCCAAAAAATCTCTAAATTTGTTCTGCGCGTCCTAAAAGGTCTCTTTTAATACAGACTGCCGCCCCAAGCAGTTGTTTATGAATAGATTAAAAGGAAAACAGTTTACCGTAATTTGAAACGTCATTTTTTTGTTTTTAAAATGTTTCTATACATCCTAGAAATCCGCCACTTCATGGGCAGGTTATACGGACCTCCTAGGCACGATATTTGAAGGAATTTTTTGGGTCGTTTTTAAAAAATTTTTATTTTTGAATTTCTAGATAACAGTGTAGCATCATGTAGTGCAAGGCAAAAATGGCCACGCAGGGGCAACACAAGACATCAGAAGAGTAGCCAATAATAATTATAAAATGCAAAAAGACATCTAAGGGCAACCAAAGATCAGCAAAATTATCCCCAATTGGGGGGGGGAGGTCTCATCAAAAAATAAAAGTAAAAGCGATTCCTCAAGTCATATTGACAAAGATAAGGAAAAAGTCAGCCGAGGATGTCAAGCAGGAGGAAAAAAAATGGGGGGGGGAGAGGAGAGATGGCAAAGCCAAATTAAGTGGGAGATGGGAGGACAACACAAAAAAACAAACAAACAAAAGCGTCTCCACTCGACAAAAAATGTCATAAAAACAGCAGGAAGGTCTCATTAAAATAGTCTCAGCATGAGGGAGGGGGACCTAAAACAAAAGGCCGCTCGGGAGACAGTGAACGGGTCCCTTCATCCAGCGTCTCGGAAGGGCAGCACATGCAGAACAGGTAGGGCAATGCAGTGCAGGCTAGACATTTCTGCAAACAGAGGCCCGGTGCGAGTAAACGCAGCCAGCTGGGCTATCCAGCCCCCACCCGCAACGTAACTCCTAACTCCAGCTGCCCGAGTGTAAGCCTCAAGCCGCAACAGAGCAGGGGACTGATCCAGCTTCATAGTCAGCAGGGGGGGGATCCAGCTCCGCCGACACAGCAAACTCCTCAGCTGCCCCGCAACCACTCGGCCAGCACATCACCCGGAACCACACACAGGGTTGCGCCTGGAGTCTCAGGAAGCATCTTCTGCTGCTCCTCCAGGGCGATCTCCACAGTAAGACACTCCTTTTCGGCATCTGGAGGCCTCAGGACAGCACCTCTGGTCACCTCGTCCTCCAGACCTGCAGTCGCCCGACCAGTTCTTATCGCGGCCATCAGTTGGCGCCAAGCGCCGCGTGTGAGTGGCTCCCCCTCATCCCCTGGTAGCCGCATCAGGCAGTCTTCTAGAGCTGCAAACGTTGCCTCCATACCTCGTGCAGGGGGGATGGGGTGCTCTGGTCCGCACAATGCCGCACAGTCCCTTATGCTCTTCACCAGGGGGACCTCCGGCGCAGCCAGAAGATGGGGGCCCTCCATCCTCAGAGCTTGCGAGAAGCCGTCACCTGGCAAGTAAAACCCACAGGGGGAAGCAGGAGGGGCTCAAGATGGCCAGGAGCCTGAGCGGGTCTCAAAATGGCCGACGGACATCCAGATCCACCACACAGCGGCCAAAAAAGTCAGCTTATGTCCGTAGGGGGGACAATCAGGCTCCAGACAGCTCAGTTCCAGTAGCCAGCCACAGCGGGACCTCAAATTAAAATTATCCCCTCCCCCCCTTTCTTTTCAGGCGCCTCCTCCGCACACACGGGGGGGCGCCTAAATTAGATGTCATCGCGCCGCCGCGATGACATCTAATTGTGCCGGCGGCGGTACCGGGTGCTGGGCTGACATCGAGGGGAATCCGGCCGATCGCTGGCCCCAAAGGGAGGACGCGCTCAGCGCGTCCTCGGCAGCGAAGAGGTTAAAAACTTTTTTTTTTACTTTTTGTCCTTGTTTCCTGTCCCCCAGGGCACTACCCGGACCCCCATACACCTTTTATGGCAAATATCTAGCATATATGCCCTCTTGGAGGGCACTCTAAAAATCGAATTTTCAGCCCCATTGACTGGTATTGAGTTCGAGTTCGAGTTCGGATTCGAACATTTGGAAAGTTCGGGTTCGAATACGAACCGAACTAGGGGGTGTTCGGCTCATCCCTAGTGTGCTCCATTAATCCCTTGCAATACCACGAATCTGCCCTGCAGCCTCTACTTCATTAATCCCCTGCAATGTCCGAAGTTCTGGCATTGCAGGGGACTTAATGGAGCAGATGGAGACTGTAGAGCTGAGTTTTGGGCTGGCACTGCAGAGGTTAATGTAGCAGACTGAGGCTGTAGGTCAGAGTTTTGTCCGGCACAGAAGAAATTATGGAGCAGATGGAGGCTGTAGGGTAGTTTTGGACTGGTACAGTAAGGGTTAATGGAGCAGGTGGAGCCTGTAGGGCAGAGGTTTGGGCTGGCACTGTTGGAGTTAAAGGAGCAGGTGGAGGCTGTGGGACAGGTTTGTGCTGGCACAGTAGGGGTTATAGAGCAGATGGAGACTGCAGAGCAGAGTTTTGGTCTAGCACAGCAGGGTTAATGGAGCAAATGGAGGCTGTAAGGCAGATGTTTGGGCAGGCTGTTAATGGAGCAGATAGAGGTTGTAGCCCATTTTTTCCCCTTTTGCTCAGGCTCCATTAACCCCTGGCAATGCCAGAACTCTGCACAGCAGCCTTTGATTCATTAAACTCCTGCAACGCCAGAACTTCTGGCACTGAAGGAGATTAATGGAGCAGTTGGAGGTTGTGGGATCGTTTTAGGCTGGCACAGCATGGGTTAATGAAGCCTAGGTTTGGACTGGCACTGCAGGGAGTTAATTGACCAGCTAAGGACTGTAGGTTTTTTTCTGCCTTTGAGCACTGCCAGAACCAACTTAAATCACTTAGAGCAGTGGTTCTCAACCTATGGACCCTCTGGACCCACAATTGTCCTTGGTCACTAAGTTCTGACCCAAAAATAATAGAATTTCTGAAACATTATAATTTTTTCCACAAAACACCATACTGTATGCAACATTCTACAATGTATGCACTTTTTAAACAATTTTGTAAACAAACAGGGATTCTTTCCAAAACAAGGATAGTGCAGTAATCACAGCACTAGTGAAAACGAAAGCGTTTGCTGTAAAATAAACTATTGAAACATATGAAATTAAGTATAACATATTGGAATACTGGGGATGCTTCTTGCTCTTAATAAGGCTAGGGTCAGACTAACGCATTTTTCGCGTTGTCCGTGAAAAAGTGCGTTGAACGAATGGATGTATTTTTTCACGGAATACGCGATAGCAGTCATACGATGCGCATTTTCGTCCATGATTTTGTACGGATCATCAATAAAACCCTTTTTGCGTCTGGACGTGATGTTGGCTGGACATTAGCAGCGTCTGACGTCTCCTAATCACGCACACAAGCCGCTAGCGGATGCAGCGCACTCTGTACGTCAGTACTAGCGGTTTGACGTTCTCGAAAAAATGCGTTAGTTTGCCACCTGCGTTGCGCAGCCGGACTTTCGTGCGGCCGTTCTTCGTATGCTGCCCAGCATTGGATGTCATTTGCTGCTAGCACGGCCGTGATTTAGTGCGGATAAACGCACGTTAATACTGCGTTAGTCTGACCTTAGCCTTAGTGTCTAAAAGTCTGGGCTGATGGTAGACAAAGCAACTCTAATTGAAATCACTACTGAATGAATAAATTTTTTTTTTTTAACAAACTCCCCTGCTCCGCGCTCCCCCGCCGTCTGTCTCTGCGCACATTATTTTTTCGCAGCAGCCTGCCCTCCCTGAGCCTATGCAATTTGCGTAGCTGAACGCTACGCTAATCGCATAAACTCAAGCTGGCCAAGAGATTGAGGTCTGCAGCGTGCATCCGGCTCTGCCTACTTCCTGAACCTACGCTCTGCAGTGCCTCAGAGATGGGCTGAAGAACAATGAAATAGCTTGGACCAATGGAAAAGCACCATTGGTCCAAGCCATTCAAAAAACACCTACATGGGAGGCTGGCCTCCCGGGCATTGATTGACGCAGGACAGTCATGTGACTTTACGTGGGTGCAGGGCTGTGCTCGGGGTGTGACTGTTCACTGTGTCGGCAACTCCTCCCTGCAGGTGGAGGGGGCAGTGCACGACTGCCTGGAGTGGATGATGCAGATCCTGGGGAGCACTGAGAGCAGCCAGTTCCTGGGGAGCACTGAGAATAGCCAGATCCTAGGGAGCATTGAGAACAGCCAGATACTAGGGAGAACTGAGAGCAGCCAGATCCTAGGGAGAACTGAGAGCAGCCAGATCCTAGGGAGAACTGAGAGCAGCCAGATCCTAGGGAGAACTGAGAGCAGCCAGATCCTAGGGAGAACTGAGAGCAGGCAGATCCTGGGGAGCACTGAGAGCAGGCAGATCCTGGGGAGCACTGAGAGCAGACAGTTCCTGGGGAGCACTGAGAGCAGACCGTTCCTGGGGAGCACTGAGAGCAGCCAGATCCTGGGGAGCACTGAAAGCAGCCAGATCCTGGGAAGCACTGAAAGCAGCCAGATCCTGGGGAGCACTGAAAGCAGCCAGATCCTGGGGAGCACTGAAAGCAGCCAGATCCTGGGGAGCACTGAGAGGAGCCAAATCCTGGGGAGCACTGAGAGAAGCCAAATCCTGGGAGCACTGAACCTATGTAACCTGTGTATATCTGGCTCTGATACTAGCCAGTGCCTCACCAGCCACTGACCTCACCGCACATCCCTGGTATGCAGGGAGGCCGGGATCAGGAAGCAGTGTGTGATGCTGCTAAGAATTCTCAGTTTACATTCTAGTTTTCTGCAGCGATTATCACATCAGGAGGAAGGCAGGAAAGGAAGAGGAGTGAGAGATTTATAGAGTAAAAGGGAGAGAGTGATAGAGAAAGGAGAGAGATGAAGAGAAATGGAGAGTAAGACATAATTACAAGGACAGATGGAAAAATACACAGAAGGACACATAGATATAGATGGACAGACAGAATACCAGATATTCAGAAAGAAGGCTGCATAAATAGGTAATAGGACAGATTAACAAAAGGACAGAGAAAAACACAATCAAATATACATAGGGAGCCCCTCCTTACCCAACAGCCTTTTGCTTCACTGAGATGTGCATTGTGCACAGTGGCTCATGGTGTTGGGAGTACAGAGCTGCTGCCAGTCACCGAGGCCCACCCCACATCTTCCCATTATAGAATCTCTGCCCCACCTTGCAATTTATTTATTTATAAAGTATTTTACCAGGAAGGATACATTGAGATTTCTCTCGTATTCAAGTATGTCCTGGGATTAGAGAGTATTTTACCTGATGCAGCAGGCCCCAGGTGGCACCTGGGAACATTCAGAGATAGTCGCACTGCCTGGGACCCGCTGCTGCAGGTAAGATGCATCAGCGGGTCCCAGGCATTAGAGACCCAGTCCGCCCCTAGTTGCGACCCACCACTTGAGAAACACTGACCTAGAGTGTCTGCTGGCAATCACTGCTGCAGGGGCAGGCTTGGTATCTCATGTTAGTTCAGCAGAGATTCAGGAAACGTCAGGCAGATTCGTCATTATGGTAATACAGGAAGCTCCTGCAATGTCTTGCGATCGCAAAGTCTGAACATCGCGCAGGCGACCAGAACACGCTGCCAACGAATTTCATAATTGATTATTATCGATTAGTTGTTGCAGTCCTACCAGAAGTAATGGTTAATCTATTCACAGAATGCCGAACTGCACCGAGCGTCTGCGAAATTACATGATTTTCATTGTTTCAGTGCGACCTGATTTAAACAAGCAAATCCATTGGGATTCAATGAAAGAAATATATATATTTTTAAAAATCATTTATTTTCAGCAAAAAGTTAGATTTTAATACCTTTGTATTTTTTGTAACTTGTTTCCCTTTTTAATAAACAGACCTTTTTTATTATTATTACTTTTATAATTTAGACTCATTTTAAATACATTTTTTATTGGTTTAAACACCCATAAGGAGAAAACGAGAGTTCAGGTTCTTTATGCATTTCGGTGCATTTCACCAAGGCCACTTCAGCGACATTCTCCAACTTTTTAATCGGGCTTCGGTGCAGTACTGTGACCCTACAGGGAATAGTGAATTCACCGTAGTTTTGGCGGAATGGAATCAAAGTGCTAAGCACTGAAATTTTGCAGAAATTTCAGTGCTTTGTGAATAATCCCTGTAGTTTAAAGATGTGCAGGCAACAGATTTTTGAAAAACTGGAACAGCTCTTGGTCCATGAGCATCTTCAGCAAGATATGCATCTCCCCATCACTACAGAATAAAACCTTTATCAGCACAGACTAGTCCCACATTAGCAAGCAGCATAGATTTGACTGGCAAGTCTCCCCGCACAGAAACAAAAATCACTTTTATTCTATTATTATTATTATTATCTGCCCCTATTGATCATTTCATTCAAAGCGTGATACAAGATATTGATATACTGCCAAGTTACTTTAAAGACAGGAAAACATATAACCTTACAAATGAGGAATCCAAAGCCTTCAGTTAACCCCTTCACTGCAGGGCCATTTCACCTATGTGATGAGCTCCTTTTTACTGTTTATGCTCATCATGTTTAAAACACGATTTGAAGTCACGTTTTATTATACGACCCAGACAATTACATATCCTTTTTTTCAGCAAACTAATATATTATAGCATTCTGGCATAGCATGGCGTATACATATAACAAAAAAAAGAAAAAATGTGAATTTCCAGTCTACAACGTGTAAAATATTTTTTTACATTTTATCATGCTTTGACTCATAATTTTTACCTTCTCCTCTGGAGTATTCACCTCTGCTTCCAAACGTACTTTGATCACCCCCATTCTAAAAAAGCCATCTCTTGATCAGTGGAGGCTCCTCCATAGGAGCACGTGAACCAGAATAGTGAACCAGACAAAATAATACGTGACTGGGCTGGCGTGGTGTGTGTGGGGGTGGCAGGGCCGGCCCAGGGGTCAAGTCCTGGGAAAAAAAGTGAGGGAACTCATCCACGAATTCCACAACCCCTATTACCTGAAGAAAAAATATATATATCACGAGTATAGCCGGACGAGCCGGTGATACCATTTTTATTGGGTTAACTTTACATTTAAAAGACAAGCTTTCAAGAGTGTAAACTGGAAACTATACTGATCAGTGAAAGGTATCACTACGTACAGGTATACTCGCGATTTTGGCAACTGGACTAACGCGTTTTATATATAATCTATATATATATCCAGGCCCAGACCCCCCAGAATTATATACACAGCACTGGACCCCCAGAATAATATACACGGCACTGGTTATATGGATATATTTTCACAGTTCACATGGATATAATTGCCCCAGCTCTCATGGATGATGCCCCCAGCTCTCATGGATAATGCCCCCAGGTCTCATGGATAATGCCCCCAGGTCTCATGGATAATGCCCCCAGGTCTCATGGATAATGCCCCCAGGTCTCATGGATATATGCTCCCAGGTCTCATGGATAATGCCCACAGGTCTCATGGATATTGCCCCCAGGTCTCATGGATAGT
Source organism: Leptobrachium leishanense (assembly GCA_009667805.1). NCBI lineage: Eukaryota > Metazoa > Chordata > Amphibia > Anura > Megophryidae > Leptobrachium > Leptobrachium leishanense. Next base: position 218,327,431 of record CM019064.1, on the reverse strand, counting down.
GCCCCCAGGTCTCATGGATATTGCCCCCAGGTCTCATGGATAATGCCCACAGGTCTCATGGATAGTGCCCCCAGGTCTCATGGATATATGCCCCAGCTCTCATGGATAATGCCCCCAGGTCTCATGGATAATGCCCCCAGTCTCATGGATAATGCCCCCAGCTCTCATGGATATATGCCCCCAGGTCTCATGGATATATGCCCCTAGGTCTCATGGATAATGCCCCAGGTCTCATGGATAATGCCCCCAGGTCTCATGGATAATGCCCCCAGGTCTCATGGATATTGCCCCCAGGTCTCATGGATAATGCCCCCAGGTGTCATGGATAATGCCCCAGGTCTCATGGATAATGCCCCCAAGTCTCATGGATATATGCCCCAGCTCTCATGGATAATGCCCCCCAGCTCATGGAACTGCCCCCCAGCTCAGGGATACTGCCCCCCAGCTCAGGGATACTGCCCCCAGCTCATGGATTTGCCCCCCAGCGTTACATGGATAGTGCCCCCAGCTCATGGAAATGCCCCCCAGCTCATGGATATGCCCCCAGCTCATGGATTTGCCCCCCAGCTCATGGATATTGCCCCCCCAGCTCATGGATACTGCCCCCAGATCATGGATTTGCCCCCACAGCTCATGGATATGCCCCCAGCGTTACATGGATACTGCCCCCAGCTCATGGATTTGCCCCCCCAGCTCATGGATATGCCCCCCAGAGTTACATGATAGTGCGTCCAGCTCATGGATTTGCCCCCCAGCTCATGGATACTGCCTTCAGCTCATGGATTTGCCCCCCCGGCTCATGGATATACCCCCCAGCGTTACATGGATACTGCCCCCAGCTCATGGATTTGCCCCCCCAGCTCATGGATATGCCCCCCAGAGTTACATGGATAGTGCCCCCAGCTCATGGATTTGCCCCCCCCAGCTCATGGATTTGCCCCCCAGCTCATGGATATGCCCCCCAGCTCACCTCTCTGCGCCCGGCGGCCGCGTGCTTCCTGTTAGAACGGCCGCTGACAGGAAGTGCAGCCGCTCGCCTGGGATTGATGAAACAGCCAGGCGAGCGGCTCCACTTCCTGTCAGCGGGCCGTTCTAACAGGAAGCACGTGGCCGCCGGCAATGTGCGGCGGCCGCCTGCTCCAGCCTTTCGGGCTCAGGCCACAGCGGGAACACTGCGTTCCCGCAGCGTTCCCGCAGCGGGAGAAGTGCGGGAACGCCGTTCCCACGCGCTCCCGCTCGACTCGAGCCCTGGGCCGGCCCAAGCAACTCTGCTGCGTGGAGCGATGGATGAACTGCTGCCCCCCCAAGAAACGACATGTATGAGCGTATCACAGAGCTCCACTTATTTAAAGCTATATGTATTGTATTTTGGTGTATAACTTACAGAGTGTGAACAGCCTTATATACAGATATGTGCTTTGCATTTAATTATATATGCCTAATGAGAGAGCTGCCTTAAATCAGCATATATCTGTATATAAGGCTGCTCACACTCTGAGTTATACACCAAAATACAATGCATATAGCTTTATATAAGGCAGCCCTTGCTCTCTGTATAGGGCATATAAATAAATACAAAGCCTGTGCCCTATACAGAGAGCAAGGGTTGCCTTATATAAAGCTATTTGCATTATATTTTGGTGTATATCTTACAGAGAGTTTGAGCAGCCTTATAAACAGGTATGTGCTTTGTATTTAGGTATATAGGGCAGTTTCTCTCTAGGAATTAGCTAAATGTGCATCATGTCAGTTTCTGTATGAGGCAGCTCTGGTTTCACACACAGGGCCATCTCATACAGACCAGCAAAGATACACTCACTTTCTGGCATCTTTACACCCAGCTTGAGATCCCCCCTCCCTCTCCCCCACTGAGCAGCTTGTGCTGCACAGTACACTTTTCACGGGGGAAGGGGGGGGAGGATTCCTTGTGTTCTCCCGGTCCTGGCTCTCTCCCCTCACCCTGTCTATATCTTGGTAGAGGCAGGATGAGAGAGAGATCTCCCAACCCCCAGCTGATGCCTTAACTCAACGGGAAGCTGCTCTGCCTCAGTGAGCTGTGGAGGGGACCTGGCTGACGATCAGTTATGTGGAGTAATGCTGGGTCTGCTGGGGGACGCACACTCTCCTTCTAATGCAGTTTCTTCTGCTTTACCCTCTCTTCTGCTACCGGTGGGGAATCCCTGCCTTCACAGTGTGGAGCTGCGTGCCTCCTCGTGCTCGGCTGCTAAATGAGATCAGGCCTGCCCACACGTGTATGGATTCATTTCTTACTACTCTCCCCCTCCTGGCCGCATGTGGATGGGCCGATCGACGGTCATAGCACGTGCCGGCTCGAAGAGATGCCAGCGCAGCGCCGATACAGAAAAATAGTGCAGCGGCGGCGGCAGAAAATATGCCACCCCAAAATGTGGCCAAAAATTTCCCGCCTGGAGCAGTTGCTCCACACTGCTCCATTGTCGGGCCGGCCCTGGGGGGGTGGACCAAAATAGTTTTTTGCCTAGGGTGCCAAAAGTCTTTGCACCGGCTCTGCATTTAACATTGCGAGGAGAAAGAAAAATAGAAAAAGGGCCGAGAGCTGAGAGAGAGGGAGACCTACTGTGTAACATACAGGACTGTTCTTCGTGTGTAAGAACAAGTGTAAAAAACTGTTAAGATGGCACTTAGTAAACTCAGGGCCCTATCACATTCTTCGCGCAAATTCGTACGCGCAGCGCAATTTTTTTTGCGTGCAGCATCAAGCGTTATCGCGCAAAAATTATGGTGGTATTACGATCCGAACGCATTATTTCATCCGTCAAAAAATAACGTTCGTAAAACCGACGCGCAAAACGAAGAGAAATACGTGCGCAGTAACGTAGTGCACGTAAATCAGTGTGCGGACTGCTTTTTTCGCGGGATTCAGCCAATCAGAATTAACCACTTCGATGCGGAGGACGCGCTGAGCGCGTCCTCCGCATGGCTCCTGCTGTGCTGAGGACGCGCTGAGCGCGTCCTCCCTTTGGGGTCAGCGTTCGACCGGGTTCCGGCCGATCGCTGGCCCCCCCGGTGCGGGCTGACATCCTCGATGTCAGCCCAGCATCCGGAACCGCCGCCGAGGAAATTAGGTGTCATCGCGGCAGCGCGATGACACCTAATTCAGGCACCCCCCCCCGCATGTGCGGAGGAGGCGCCTGAAAGGGAGGGGGGAGGTCCTTCGGACCTCTCTCCCTCCCGATCGGCGGCGTTGCGGGGGTTAACCCAGGCACCATTTGGAAGGGCACAGCCTGCCCTTCCAAATGGTACCTGGCATTAACCCCTGGGGAGCTGGATCACGAATCGGCGCTGAAAAGCGCCGGTTCGTGATCCTTTCTCGGAGCTGGCCGACATCTTGGATGTCGGCCAAGCCTCCGGGAACTCCCCCTGAGGACTGGCGTCATCGTGCATAGCACGATGACGCCAGTCCTGGAGTTAACCCCTAACTGCCACCAACGGTGGAGATAGGGAGTTCCAATGAACTCCCTATCTCCCGATCCGTGGCAGCTAGGGGTTAACGTTTGGTATTGTTGGATCGGCCAGAGCATGGCCATTCCAACGATACCAAACTCGAATGTGAAAAAGTTTGTAAAAAAAATAAATAAATAAAATAAAAATAAAAAAATATTTTAAAAAAAAATTATAAAAAAAAAATAAACACTTTTTTTTCTTTTTTTTGGTTTGTTAATGCAGCAATATTGTTCCCATTTCAATTATAATGTGAACAATGATGCTGCACTAACGATTTTTGTATGCGGTGCGTTTGTTAAAAATCGTGTAATTTTCCCCAAAAAAAAATGTAACGAGACCCCATCTCTAATTTTTTTAACAAGCGCACCCCATACAAAATATAACCGCAATTGCTCGCATGTTAAAATGTGGAAAAAAACACTTTACACGCTGTAAATTATTGAAAATTCATATTTTATTGCATTTTTTGTTATAATATATAGACAGGTCATGACGTATTCATATAATAATGACATATTATTAATCTGCCGAGTCTGACGGAAAGAACGATATATAATATGTCTGGGTCATATACTAAAATAAGCCTTCAAAACAAGTTTAAACATGATGAGCAAAACCGGTAAAAATGACCTCAGCACAGAGGCGGGAAAAGCCTCAGCAGCGAAAGGGTTAAGAACCTTAATTGACTCACTTAAGTTTTTGCGCCTGTCAAAGTAAATCTGAGTATACAGGCTGCAGCAATAATAAAAACACGCACAAATTCACAATTTTATTGTTTGGGTATGTGTAGAATGTGGAACTATACTCAGCTGTATTTTTTTTTGTGCTGGTGTATTTCGTTTCGACCAGGATGTTCGGATTTGACATTAACACCAGCTTTTCAAAAATGTTAAAATTATGCACACAAACGTTAGCCGTCAAAATTTGCGCATAGATTGTAATACCATCCGCGTTTCAGCGCACGAACGCATTTGCGCTCACAATGTTAAGTATAGGACGCGCAAAGTATCGTACGCTCACGCAGCGTTCACGCAGGTTCACCCGCGGTAGACGAATACGCGCATTCGTTGCACATAGATTGTAATACGACATTGTGCGCAAATGGTTTTTCCCGTCGCGTTCATGCGTTTTTGCGCACGCGTTAAGAATTGAATTACGCGAAGAATGTAATAGGGCCCTCAGTGTTTCTGAGTGTATGAGTGCTTGTTGTTTTCTTTTAATCCCATTGCTTTTTTTTTACTTGTTCGTACAAACAAATGCATTTTAACCTGTACAGTAAGTCGTAAACGTAATTTTAATTTTTACAATTCATGTATTGTGAACTAGGGAGGAGCTGTTCGGTTCGGAGTTCAATTCGAACATCGCCTGTTCGCGAACTACGAACATTTCCGCGTGTTCGCCGCATGTTCGCCCACAATGCACCACAATGGACCACAATGCACTTTTCCACTGGCCTGAAGCTTGTAATTGCACCTGGCCTGTGGTTCAGACGGTCATTCCCAGCAAGCGTTCGGCTGGCAGAAATTCAAAGAGAATTCCACCTTCCCACAAACCGTCTGATCTGTGACATGCCTACCAAGTGGAACTCGACATTAGCAATGCTGCAGCGTCTGCACAAGCAGCAGAGGGCCATCAATGAGTACCAGTGTGAGTATGGCACAAGGACAGGTTCAGGTCAACTTGGTTCCCCCCCCCCGCAGTGGCTGATGATCAAGGATGCATGCACTGTACTGTCGCCATTTGAGGACGGCAACGAGGATGGTGAGCAGGGACAGTGCATGCATCAGTGACACAATTCCTGTTGGAGCGCACTCTGTGGGGAATTATAGATGTGGCACTAGAGGCAGAGCAGCAGGAGGAAGAGGAGGCCTTCCCTAGCTCTCAAGGACCCAGTATTTACGCAGACAGCATTCCCGTGGGTCCTCAGATCAGACAGGAGGAGGATGAGGAGGAATATTTAAGTAGTGGGGGCATTGAAGGTGGGGATTCCTCAAGGGAATGTGTGGCCAGAAATCCAAGGACTAGTACGTGGCTGGGAGGAGGAAGTGCACGATGGGGTCATCCTCCTCATTGACCAGGAAGACTCGGAAGCTAATGCCACCTCCAACCTACGCTGCATGGGCTCCCTTATCCTGCAAAACCTGCTAAAGGACCCCAGGATTCATGCTATCAAGGAGAGGGATCATTACTGGTTGGCAAGCCTTCTTGATCCACAATACAAGGGTAAAGTTGCAGAGCTCATCCTGCCCTCACAGAGGGAGGACAGGATGAAAAAACTTGAGGACGCTCTAAAGCGACACTTGTGTAACACCTTTACAGGCACTGGTAGGTTACCAAGTGATGACACAGGTGCTTCTGAGGCTGCGGTCGATCAGAGGAAGAGCGGTGAAAGGGGCCGCTTGACTGATGCCTTTTCCAATTTTTTTAGTCTACGATGCCCAGGGACGTCAAATGTAGGCACCCATTGCCAGCATCTTCACCGTATGGTGCAGGACTACCTAGGGGCAAGGGCAGACCTGGATACCTTTCCAGCAGATGATCCACTGGCGTACTGGGTGTTGAGATTGGATCACTGGCCAGAACTTAGCCAATATGCTATGCAGCTACTAGGTTGCCCTTCATCCAGCGTGCTTTCTGAAAGGACGTTCAGTGCCGCTGGAGGTTTTGTCACAGACAAAAGAGTGCGTCTGTCCACTGACTCTATAGACCGGCTGACATTTATAAAAATGAATCAGTCCTAGATCAGCAGCTATCAATCCCCTGATGCTGACGTAACTGAATAGATCGGGGATGTCTTCTGCATTCACAAAACCTCCACCACTGCACTTTTTCACAATACCACAAAGGGGTTACGGTGTGAAGGCACTTGCTGCCACCAAAGGCACAATATTTGGGTGCACTGACGCCTTTACCAGATTCATATCTTTTTAATATAGGACCACATGGAAACTTGAAAATTGTCCTGTGGCCCTCAGGTAATTTGAGTTTGAGACCCCAGGACTAGAGGGACATGAGGTATCATTGGAAAGGCCAGATTATGTAACCAGGGTGGATGTAAAATTTTTTTTTAGAATGCCGCACTATTATTCAGTTTACAATTACAAAGTGAACAGTGATGCTGTGCTAACTCCCCTTCTCATTTCCTACACTGCCAGCAAGGGTGGAGCTGATTACGCAATGCATGGTTTCAACGGCAACCTAGACCGTGCCACTGCAGTGGGGAGAGACAGGGGGACTTTGGAACCCTGTACCTCTGAATTGTACAACACTGCACAAGGTTAAGCGAGGTGTCATTGGAAGGGGGAGTGTCTGGACTTTACAATGATACCAAAAATGACCATGTAATGTGTAAAAATAGAAAATGTTAAAAAATGCTATTTTTTTTCCTGTTCTGCAGCAGAGGCAATATATGCTTTTATATATAAAGCAAACAATGCCACTGCACTAATGCAGATTCTGCTCTTTTTGATTTCAGCACAGAAACTGTTTCAGTTGTTTAAAAAATATATATTTCCCGAGTTTGCCCCTAAAATTAAAATTTAAAAAGTCATTTCGCTGGTCCTTTTATTTGGCAGGGGGGCCTTCACATTTCTGTGCCTACGGACTCCTGAGATGCAAATCCAGCCGACTTGATTGAAGAGCTGTTCAATATTAACCAGTACTGGACAGTCATAACATACTGAGAGGTGTATAGTGAGGACTGAAATGGGGTCTGATGGTATATGATGTGGCGCATATGTGGACTGAGAAATATATGAAGCAGTTGGCATGTGGTCTGATGGTTGTACGGGGCAGTTTATATGGGCTGTGAGTGTATGGGGCAGACATGAGGTCTGAAGTATGTAGCAGGAGTGTCATGTCTAGAGGAACCATGACATAGATTTTACCCAAGGGCCTGGTGAGGTCTTGTTACACCTTAGTGCCATAGAAACAATTATAGTAATTTATCATTTTGTTATGGCAGGAGCAAAAGTTAAACAAAGAATACTCACAGTTTGAGAGGCTTCATTAATAATTTTGTCTATAAGATCTCTGACAGTAAAACCTTCTTCCATCATGGTGAAATCAGATTCTTGGATGTAGTCCATTGTCACTTTATTTTGGTGAAATAGTGCCACAAAATTTCTTGTAAATACTGTACTGGAGAAAGAAGTAAACATATGTATAAAGATTTTTTATAATATATATATTTATATACCTAGATCATCTAAGTTTTAGGAAGGGGTAATATGATGTTAATAGTTAGACCCAGGGCTACAACAGAAATCGTTGGGCCCCTTACTGAACCACTGGTCAGGGTCCTCCTCTCTTTCAACCATTTCTGGCACACACCTTCCCAATAACACGTACATAAATATTTTAACACAGTACATGTTTACTGTATATAATGGGTGCAACGAGTCTGTTTGATGTGTACATACCGTACACAAAGTGTGTGTAAGAGTGCTGTGCGTCTCCAGAGGTATGCAACGTGTGTGTAGCCGTCTCTGCCCTGGGCTCCTCCTCCCACATATGTGTACCTCCAGTCCCCCACTAACTCACTAGTACCCTTGAATTAGGAGACCCCCTTAGCCCCAAGTGACAGTCCCCAATAAATAACCGTTCGGTGCAATTGGAGGCAAGTTTGCCCCTTATTGAATAACCCCTAAATTTAATGAATGTACTCTAATGAGATTAACAGATTATTATCACAATTATCACATGATTTACATGTATATTTAACCCCTTCACTGCAGAGATCTCAGGCTGCAAAAGGCACCATCCTGTACCTGATAGGCTGGGTTCACACCTAAGCGTTTTACAGGGCGCTCCTGCGAGCTGTAAAACGCTCAAACAGTGAAATACCATTATTCCCTATGTGGGCATATCACACCTGGCCGTTTCTCAGCGCGCATGAATGCGCTGATAAACGCCCTACGTCCAAAGAAGTGCGGGAGCTTCTTTGGGGCAGTTATCAGCGCGTTCGCGGCCATAGAGTTTTCCAATTCAAAAACGTACGTTTTCGAACAGTGTGCGTGCGCGTTCTGCACATGCCAGGCACATGGCAGGAAGATACCACACCCCCGGGAAATTCAAACGCCGCTGTGTGAAGATTGAAGATGGATGCTGATGCTGGAGCTGGAGCTGGAGCTGGCGTAGGTCTGGGCGACGCGGAGCTGTTCATCCGTCTGGTGCATGGGAAACCATGCATCTATGACCAGCGGAGGAGCGACTATAAAAATAGAACAGCGAGGCTGCGAGTATGGCAGGAGATCGGGGAGAAGTTGTGGGCGGATTGGAAGACCTGCAGCAACCGAGAACGTGATAACAGAGGTACATAAAACAAGAATACCCATGTGTGACCTAGGGGCAATAAATAACCATGTGTGGCCTAGGGGCAATAAATACCCATGTGTGGCCTAGGGGCAATAAATACCCATGTGTGGCCTAGGGGCAATAAATACCCATGTGTGACCTAGGGGCAATAAATACCCATGTGTGGCCTAGGGGCAATGAATACCCATGACAGCTGCTGTGGCCATGGCTATAAAAACCGGAGAAGCACACAGCGTGTATTTTTTTTTAAAAAAATACAAAAAGGTCTGAAATCCGTTATATACAAACAAATTTTATTAATCAAAACATAAACTTTTTAAACGAAGAAACAGGGTTTTTTTGCATACAATGGGCAAATACTGCTGCGTCCGAGCTGCTCCCGTACGATCCGATGTCTATGTACGTGAAGCAGTAATTTGCATCGGATACCGCAAACAGGACAAAAGAAAAATATTTTTTATAATTGAAATTGAAAATTGAAAATTGCAGGTCTTGGCAAAAACGTCTGCAATCGCCATCCACTCCTCTTTGTTGGGTTTCTTCATAACGACATCATGAAGGATATCCCATAGGGCACAGCATGTTTCCCGAATGATGTTGCTAGCTGTTGATTGTCCGATCATGAAGGCATAGTGCAGACTGACCAACGACTGTCCGGTTGCTAAATACCTATGAAATGTAGGAAAAACAAAATTAGTTCATGCTTACATTTTGTTTCAACAATGAATAATATGAAGCAAAGTGGAAGAGCATTAAGGATGCTTTCATACACCACAGGCGTAAAGAAAAGTAGTACCGGAGTGGAGCGGCTGCCAGTGCGCCATCGCGCTACATTCATGCTGACCAGCTGGAATTTCTCATCCCATGCGTGGAAATGCGTAGGTAAGTCAAACCAATAACAATGTTTATGAGGGTCGTGGATATTGTCTTACAGAACATGTAAATAATAATATAATGCACCCACTAATGTATTATTTGCTATTGACAGCACTGACAGCAGCTGGGAGAGGCAGGAGGACGACCATGAGGAGGAGGACACGGCCACCCAAGATCCACAGCCATGCACCTCGTTAGAAATGTCGGCAACCCAACCCTCACCGTCACCGTCACAAACACAGACAGAGACAGAGGCACCAACGACTTCTGTGCCAAGGTCTGCCACACCAGCCATGACACCTCCTGTATGGAGACGTACAATTTTAAGGGGCCGTCGACAGAGGACCCAGCGTGAGGACGACCGAGTGATCTGCGTCATGGAGGACCTGGTGCCGAATGTTCAGAAAATGTCCTGTGAGGCCCATTTCCTCCTCAGCTTGGAGGACAAAATGAAAAGGGTGCCTAGGAGTCAACAGACAGAGGCACGTGATGCCATCACCCGTGCCCTCGACTCCTTCCTTCCACCTGAAGAACGCTCCTCCCAACAACATACACAAGCTACAACACAAACACCTCTACATACCACACACCTGCACACACACACTCCTCCACCTACCACCTACTACCCACAAACACCCATGCACCTCCCCCCTGAAACATGGTACTCACACACACAGCCCCCTTTCAGATATCCCACACCCAGCTGTGGAAGGAGGGAGGAGATGCAGGGTGACGAGCATCACTATCAGAATTTATAATCTCTGTATCCCTAGGCACCTTTTTCATTTTCTTTACCTTGCTGAGGAGGGAAAATGCCTTGCCCCTTGGCTGTTTTGTGTTTGTTTAGGCAATATGTGGCAAACTGCCCTGCCATTATGTGGTTTAATTTGTATAGTTTAGGATAATATTTACCTTTTTTTCTACATATTTGTAGAATAAACCGTTCTTGGTTTAAAACAACAGTAAAAAGTCTCTTTATTTATTTTATTGACCGGCGGCTGCTCTGCGTTCTGATCGACTCGTGCTCGGGTTTCTACAGTGTGTTCGGCGGGGTTAATCCAGATGTTTTTGCAGGGTTTGGGCAAGCAATTGCCGGGTTATGGGGTGAGTGTTCAGCAGGTTTGCGGCGGCTTTTCCCTACACTACATCGGCCCTGTGGCACTTGCTGAAACCACCGCAGGGTTGGTGAAGGGGTCGCCGATCTGCTCCGTATTGGATGAAAAGTAACCAAACATGCAGTGACGGCTTGATTCTCTTTGAATAACCCCGACAGCACATCGCACTGTATTATGTGTGTAGTGATGTTAGTTGACGTAATCAGCAATCTTTCCACCGGTGCAATGCTCTCACGCATGAAGGTGTCCTGCCGTTGCAAGGTGGGGGACATCAAGTCCAGCAGCTCATCAAAACTATTGTAAAATAAAATAAAAAAACAAAAAGGGGGAATTAATAGCAAATCAAATCTCTGATGGTGCCATCATATGGGACACAACAACAATAAAAGCAGGGTACATGTACTAACCTCTTTACCGTGTGTATTGCATAAACTTCTCCTCGTGTGCACGCAGAGTTGCAAACAACGCCCAGACCTGACCTCGTTGTCGGTCTGCAATGGTCGGATGCACCCAGTAGCGTCGCCTGGCCATCGCCTGCCTCCTTCTCCTCAAGCGCAGATAGTGGAAAGCTGCGATTGTTGCAATGGTGCGTCTTGGGCAGATCTCCATTTTGCAACTTTGGTTCGTGCACAGGGAGGTCTTTTTCATTGGTCGCCTCCGTAATTAAGACAGTAAATTTCCTATTGGACACCTCCGTAGTCAATCACAAAACGCGCGTACAACGCGCGTTTCGATTTTGCAAAATGCTCGTGAAATGCAAGGAAAACGCCGGTGAAAAACGCGCGTTAAAACGCGCGTATTAAAAACGCTTAGGTGTGAACCCAGCCTTAAAGAACAAAAGCGAATGAAACTTGTTTGCTGGAAACAAATTTCATCTGTATTTGGGCTGCAGAAGGTGCACCCAAAGTTTTAGCCCTGTGGGCATAATGCCCAAAGAGCCAAAACTTAAAATCAGCTGATGGTGCCCTGACATCAGACAGACATTCAGCAAGCCGATGCAGGGAATCTCGAGTTGCAGCTGTAACTCACTTTGGCAGCCAAATAGGTTATTACATTGTGAAATCCACTGGGAATATGCCCAAATATTTCTTACTGTACAGTGAATGATTTCTCAAAAACCACTGGCTCTTGTCAATATTTTTTTGGACACTCATTTTGTATTGAAGGGGTTAACAAACACAATAAAAGGGAAGAAATATATGATTACTAGTAGCTTAATAAGACTAATCTTAAAAATTGCATTGGTAGATTATTTGCACTAAACACCCAAAAATATTATGTTGGTGATTAGTATATATACACACATTTAAATGAATAGTTTTAATAAATAGATAATTTTGTAACTCAACTATCTATAAAAGAGTTGCAAAATTAAACATATACAAAATAGATATACACACACCCCCCTCACCAGGAGGAGAGCACTCCAGCCAAATTCAAAAATTAACAGTAGCCAATATCTCTACAGATTTTACCAGAATTTAACCCTTTGTTCGAGAGAAAGACTAAATTAGGAATGAACAAGGTTTAAGGATTATCTCTGTATTGTACAAGATGAAAGGAGGGAGTTTCCTTTGTTATATGGGATCAGGCTTTGTTTTATGAGCTGAAGCATGGCTCTTTGTGATTGGGTACAATGGGAAGATAAACAATGGGAAGGAGGAGGAAGGGAGGATATAGGAGGCTGGGCGGGGGACATTTTTGGTATTGCAATAATTTTTCTTTTACTCCCACCCAACCCACCCTGTGTTGTTTTCTCTTTCATAGATACTGGTTCGCTACAACTTCGGAAAGGTCACGCAGCACAACCACCACGGATAGGGGCAATGGAGCGGTGATTCCACCACTCATGCAAGACCACCCGTGGTTTCCCATATGGAAATATGCCATGTTGCATGAACCCGGTTCACGGTTTATACGGCCATGTCTGGGGATTGTCTAAATATGGACATGGTTAGTCTACCTATTCCATCGAATTATACACCATGTTACATGAAGCCAGCCTGTGGTCTTTGAACGGCCAGGGTTGGGGGATTGTCTTTGATTAAAAGCATGGTTTACAGCAATTATTATGGATCAGATAGTATCCCAAGTAGCTTGAAGCCAGTTGGAGGTTTTACGGCCACAACGGGGTGGATTGCGCTTAAATGGGGTACTTTACCATGTGGCAGGAAGCCAGCTGGTGGTTTGAATGGCCACAGCTGGGGGATTGCGCTTAAGATGGACATGGTTTAGTTTAGGGAGGAGCGGTGAAATAGGCGGCCTGGCACGTGGAGGGCGATAGTGGGGGGAGGATCTGCAGGGTACGGGGTGAGTTGTGGTTTCATATGGCCAGGCTCAGGTGCCTTCCTGGTTTGCAGATCCTCTCGGCCTGCTATCTGCCATAAAAATACACTGAGCAGACGTGTGGTCATCCTGCTTAGCCACGTGGGGCGCTATTTCTGGGCAATGCTTGTGGTGCATTGCAGTTGCCAGTGTTATCTGGCTGCCAGTGTTATCTGGTGAAGCGTATTTGGCATACGAGGATCGATAATAATAATTCTGCCTTAGAGGCAAAGAATTTGGCCTTAAGTAATAAAAGACGTGACCTTTTCAAAATGCCAATACTTTGTTGTGTTTTCATTTACGGGAAAGGGAGGGGGGGGGGGTCGAGGCGGGTAGGGGGGGCCTGGGGGGGTTAGTAGGTTTAAGAAGGTAACTTACATGGGAAAAAGTGTAAGAAGAGGATAAGGGTATAATTCTTAACAGCTTCTAACAACTCTTAACCCTTTAAGCATTTCTACTCATTTAAAAGTTTTTTCAAAGTTTTTAACCCTGGACTCTGTTAAAAATATGAGAATTTAGTTCACAATATATGGGTTGAATTTAGTGCTTCTGACAGTTCCTTTAAAGTTAGTTGCAGCCTGGATGGTTTTCAGTGTGGGTGCAAATAATGGGTTGTTCTCAGTGCCTCAAAGATAGAACATAAACAGGGCATAGAGTAGTAAGGTCTTAATACCAATACAGAGTTTATAGAAAAATACACTCACGTGGAGTGGTGTCTCAGATCAGACACTGGATGAGTGGGCAGCTGGCGACTTTTATAGGGAACCCCAGATTTCCCTTGTACTGCGCAGGAGGGTGCCAAGCTCAAGGTTTCTCAGTGCAATGGGGGTCCAGACGTTCCTGTCCTTTGTGGGAGATGGGTCAGTCAGATCCCTGCAATGAACGTCGCCTCCTTGGGGGGATGCAGTCTCAACAGCAGTTAAATAAAGGGAAAAATTTCCACAAAGTGGTTTAAAAGGTATTATTCCTCTAAGATGGTAACAAAGGTAAACTGCAATAAAATGCAGTAAAATAAATCAAATACAATACACTAAAACGTGTTTTGCGGATCAAAGCCTCTTCCTCAGTTAGTAGTGTATTGCTGGTACTGTTCTGTGTGTTTAAATAGTCGAAAACAAAAGTGGAAATCAAGCGTCGATGAGGAGGATCCAAGATGCCCGCCGTCGGTTCTACTGCGCATGCACGTAATGTATTGTGGGTCAGTGCTAAGATGGCGGTGCGTTTCAAGCAAGCAAATATTGCGGTTTCATTCTGGAGTGCAAAGCATCGCTAACTGCTTGTAGCTAGCGAAGAGATCTGCTGATACATTGTCAGTGCTGGGCAAATATGTACAGTGTACACAAAGTGTCATAAATATAAATAAATGGGTATGGGAAGGAGAGAATGCTAAGAAATGGCATAAATTGGATGAAAGTCCACATAGAGAAAATCATGATGGATGAATAAAGGATCGTTTTCATGGATGCATAGTTGAACATGGCTAAACTATATGGGTGGAGCACATGCAGAGTAGGGGGCTGTGCTGGCTGTAGTAAACAGCAGTTAACTGTCCCCTTAAGGGATTGCATTCTGGGAAAAGTAGTTTATTCCACATGGTCACACCAGCGTCTCTGATTGGCCAGGGGTTGTTTTCATGATGTTATGAATCTAAGATGTAGGTTGTCATGCCCCATGATTTAGGATTTATTTATATTTTTTCTGTTGTGTTGAATCTGCCTTTGCTGCTTACATGGTATTGATTTCATAGCTATTTTGTCCCTGCTGAGCTTCCTTAGCTTTCTGCATTCAGCTAGTGCCACCCCTTTGCTTACAGGGTTATCCAAAGAGATCCGAATTGCTTGAGAAAGGTAACCGAACGCTGAAAATCAGCGTTCGGTTCCCTTTCCTGGCCATACGGCTATCCAGAGAGCAGGCAATTCGCCAAATCCTGGCGAATTGCCTGCACATACGGTGCCTGTTCGGTCCCTGTTCGAGGGCAGTGAAATCCCCATGAAAAAGCACTGCTTCGGCTATTCAGAGAACACAAACCAGCAGTGAAAGGTTCCCCTAATGCCCTGCCATTCGGTGGTTTAATTCGGCAAATTTATTCAGGAGAATCCCATAGGCTTCAATGTTAAAAATATTCCCGTTTTAATTCATATCTAATAAACCGTTCATTATTTTAATCAGCAGCAAAAAGTCTCTTTATTTATAGATTTTTTAGGATACTTTAAGCATTTTTCTGAATTTTTTAAAAAAAAATTAAAAGTCCGATTTTGTTTTTTTTTTTTTTTTCAGTTTACTTATTTTTTCTGTAACAGCCCTCTTTATTATCATTCCTGGGACCTCCTGTGAAAATTTCAGACATTTTCGCTCAGTAGTTTCTTTGCAAACAGCGTTTCATTTTCCAGATTCATACAAATGGTTTTTCTAATTTATTCACTGCCTCCTCTACGTCACAGCTGCTTCGGCTCTGTGTGATTCGGCTCCTTTTCGGCTCCTTTTCGGCTCCTGTTCGGCTCCTGTTCGGCTCCTGTTCGGCTCCTGTTCGGCTTTTTCGAAGGTTAATCCAGATGTTTTTGCTTGTTTTCAGCGTGCATTCGGTGAGTTTTCGTCAGGTTTTCGGCAGCTTTTCCCTGCAATTCGGGGACCCTGTGGTGTTTGCTGAATACACCGCAGGGTCACCGAAATGCAATCGGCAAAAGGAACCGAATTGAAGAGAACGAAAAGTCACCGAACGTGCGCTGACTTTTCGGATCTCTTTGGATAACCCTGTTAGTGTCTTGTTGTTAGTGAAAAGACAACAACTGCTAGCAAAAGTAAAAGACATTAACAGCAGCAGAAGTACACAGCTAAACCAGCAGTAAAAAAGGCTTTACAGCAGCCAGCATTAGTATACAGCCTTCAGTAACCAGAGAGCAGATACTGCTGCATCCCACAGACAGTGCCTGTTAACCACAGCTCCTCTGCTGCTCTTTCTTATTCTTCTCATCTGTGTAAGCATGGCAGACAGAAGAAACTCTCTAACAACACAGGAAATACAACTTGTTTCAGATGTGGAAGTAATGAAAATAAATCCAATCAGAAGCAAACGCAATACAAAACCTACATGGAAGATTACTGAAACACTTATGGGTATAAACTATGAGAAATCACAGCAAATGTCATGGCTTTGGGAACAGGTGATGAGTTATGTCCACCATTACACAACCTATTTGTGACGCTTTCGAACTAAAAGAAGTTTTAAGACAGCTTTCTACAACTCATGCTCAATATCTTGCCCACTGTCACATTTATGTCTCTAATTTAGAGAAGATAAATTCTGAACAGGCTTTACAAGAAATAGATGAATTAAATTGTCTTAATGCAGAAAGAGACAATTTAGTACATCCAGAGCCGTAGCTAGCTCCTTTTGCACCCGAGGCAAGAACAGAAAATTGTGCCCCCCCCCACACGTTATTTTTAAATAGGCATATGAATTATACATGTTGCAGGGCAGCACTTTCCCCTGTGCTCCCCCTCTGCATGAAATAATAATGTATGTCCAGAAAACATGGCTGACCTGGTAACAATACTTTATGGTCCTGGGTTGAGTGTAACCGAGTGAGAAACGAGTGGTTAAGTGTGAGGGAGCTTATAGTTCATGGAGTATAGGATGGAGGTTATTATTTGAGTGTAACACACATCCACACACACTCAAACTGATAGCCACACAGTAACCGCTACAAAGACCTACAAAGACACACACATTGGCAGATCTTCACATACTTCAATATCTTAAATCACCCCTGTTCTCCATACAATAAATCAACCCCCTCCATGCCTTCTATTAGCAGCCCACTTCATGTCCCAGTTTCATCACTATCTCCATGCCCTCGATATTACACTTGTCTTGGGGTTAGCCAAAGACTGCTGAATGGGCCACCGAATTGCACCAAACGGTGCAATTTCGTGGCCATTCGGCTGTTCAAAAAGCAGCAAAATACGGCAGTGAAATGCCCCATAGAGAAGCAATGGTTAATCTATGCACACTGAACACACTGCTGTTCGGTGTTTTCATTCGGCAGGTTTATTCAGGCGAATCCCATAGGCTTCAATGTTACAAACATTCCCGTTTTAATCCAATATCTAATAAACCGTTTATTAATCTGCAGCAAAAGTCTATTTAGAATTTGTTAGGCATTTTTCAGGATTTTTCCAGCAAAATTTTTGATTAAGATTTGTTTACCTGGCTTTTTTTTTTTTTTTAAATTCTGTAACAGAACTTTTTATTATTATCCATAGGATCTTATATATTATTTCCATGCTTTAATTTAGTTTTAAATGCCCTTTAAAAGTTGCAGTTTTTTTTTTCTTACCCCTGTTCGGCTGCTGTTTGGCTTTTTCCGGCTACATTCATTGGTCTGATTGGTGGGTCTTTCGGCGGCGTCCAGTCAGTGGCTCCCTTCTGCGACCCTGTGGTGAATGGTGAATTCACCGCAGGGTCAGCAAATTGAGGTTTGTTGAAGGAGAGAGCACTGAAATTCTGTTGAAATTACAGAGCTCTATGAATAACCCCTTTTAGAATGATTTTAAATTATGAGCATAATAATTTAGTTACATGCATCGCTTTTTTTTTTTATTAACATAGCTGCTGGCATTTAACCCTTTCATTGCCAGCGCAAACCATTGAACGTCATGGGGAGGGGGAGAATCTGTTTCTTGGTACTGCGGACATGGTTTCTCATTTCTGCATAAAGAAAAGCAAATATTGTGAAATTTATATTTTTTAAAGATGGATCTAAGCCTGTCTAAATGAGAGCATTTGGCTGTTAAACACATCCCTGCTGATAAATACAGCTACAGCAGGGATGTGGTTTTGATCCGCCTGGATTTCCCAGCATTTTAAAAGCAATACAAAAGTTTTTTTTCTTTTTAACACTCAAGTCTGAGATTGGGGGGGGGGTGTGTGGACAGACCTGCTTCGATGTGTCGTTATCTGCTCCTGGATCTCTGTCCCTCACTGCCGAGAGGGTGGGGAGGGAGAGCTCACTCAGCTGCAGCAGGAGCTGCTTTCACCTCTGGTAGATTAATTGACTGGAAACACAAGCTCCCTCTGACTGCCTGTGTTATTCACATACTGGCCAACAACTTGCTGAGCGGGGCTGCTGAGAACACGGGGCGGGTACTCTTCGCACATGGTAAAAGTCAGCCATGCACGCACTAGAGCAGGTGGCTTCCTGCTTTGATCTGAGGCTGCGCGGAGACACCCGGCCATAAACACACCCCTCCCAGCTTGTCAGCCACCAGGGGCCATAGCTCCACCCCCCGCAGTACGTTACTGGCAGCAGATTGAAGAAAAAAAAAAGTGTTTGAAACTACTTTTGATTCTGAAACGGCCGCTCAGCCCAGCGGCCCCAAAACGAAGCAACCCTGGCTGCGCCTCATCACAACTGTGCCCGAGGCGAGTGCCTCACTGGCCTCGCCCTTCCTACGGCCCTGAGTACATCAGGCCAGAGTAAAGGCGGAAGAGAGAATTGCCCAGCTCCAAGAGACTGCTTCTCACATTTCAGCATCTAGCAAGCATTCAAATAACTCACGTCTCTCAAGGTCAAAATCCTCACAATATTCAAAGAGTTCATCACTTAGTCTGCAGCTTATTCAAGCCTGGGCAAATGCAGAGACTACAAAAATACAAACGGCTTTTGCAAAAAGGAAAGCAGAGATGGAGATGGACGCCGCTCGTGAAAAAGCAGAAAGGAAAGCAGAAATGGAAATGGAAGAAGCTCACAAAAGAGCAGAAATAGAATCCCTAGAGAAACAGTGTGAGCACACGACAGCCGTAGCAACATTAAAAATCCTAGTGCAGGCTGCCGTGGGAAGTGAAAGAGACAGCATTAGCTTATGCAACGTGGATACGGAACATTCCACTATACGCACCAGAGACTATGTACTAAAGCAAAACAATGAACCTCTCTTTACCCCACGAGCAGTGTCGAGATAGCTGAGGCCAGGTAGGAAAGTGTCTGTCTTGGCCAGCTGCAGCTCCCAGAGAAGGTCACTGAGTTCCAAGTATTTCTGATTGTCCTTGTCGGAAATCTTTGGGAAACAATGCAGACGATTCAACAGCGCGTTCTCTATGACTTCAGGGCTGCCGTAGCTTTCACACGGTATAATGGGAATAAGCGCAGATTACATCTTTTTCTTTGTTATGTTTCACACATGTTGTTGGGCTGGATGAATTTGCTGGTTGCGGCCGCCCCATCGGGGAAAAGGCGCGACCCTACCCCTCCTGTACTATGTATGTTTTAATGTACTTCCAGCCAGGTCATCCCTGCAGCAAGATCCCGCTCTGTGTGTTTGTTTTTGATCCCAAAGTGTTTTTTTTTCTGGGGGAGCATAAATAAAGGCCCACCAGTCTAACTCATGTCTGACAAGCAGCATGAGCAGGTATGGTTTGCTATACAGCAGCCTGTGGCTTCATTTTTGGATATGACTCGCCCTCATTAGAGGTGTCTTGACGCTGACGGGGGGACTTAGTCTTATAATGGCCATTAATAAGAAACCAAACCTCTAATTGTGTTTAGTTTCACACGGTATAATGGGAATAAGCGCAGATGACATCTTTTTCTTTGTTATGTTTCACACATGTTGTTGGGCTGGATGCATTTGGTGGTTGCAGCCGCCGCATCGGGGAATAGGTGCGACCCCACCCCTCCAGTACTATGTAGCTTTGATCAAGTCTTTGCCAAGCAGTGTTGCGGCCCGACGTTGGATTATTGATGTGGACAGCTCTGAGGCTCTTGACACGTTCTGTAGACTGTGGACCAAGCCATCTGATCAGCAGGTCCAGTTCCTCAGCAGGAGAAATGCCAAGATCACTAATTGCAGTTTTGAAGGCACCCTTCCAGCTTCTGTAGTTTTCAGACTGGTCATCGAAGTTCGAAAAGCTTGTCTTGGTGAGTTCACAGCGAGCCATGTATCTAGAAAACTCAGACATGTCTGTTTTCTCTGACTTTGGCCAGGGAAAGGAAGTTTGAAAGGCATTTGCTGTATTCTGATTAAGCGACATAGGGTAGTATGCGGTTGCATCTGTATTTAGCCCTGGAGTCAGTTTATCGTCCATAGACTCAGGCAGGCATGGTTTTATAGCTGTATGGTTGCTAGGATTTTGATGAATTGCTTGGATGCAGGGTACTGCTACAGAGTCTTTTCCCTGTTTTGGAAGGTTGTCACAACTGTCGGGAACATTTGATGTTATCCCAGTAGTTTCCAAGCTGCCATACAATATCCAGGAAAAATGGATGGCAATTGGGGCAAAGTATAAAAGAGTGAACCATATCTCCTTTCCACCTTTCTCCTACTTTTGTGAGTTCATAAGGGACATTGCAGAAACAAAGAATGACCCCAGTTTTTCCTACGAGTTCCACGATCCGGGCTTCCTTCCTCAGATGTCCGACAGCTCACACTTTAATCACAGAGGCAGCAGGGGTCCAGTATCGGTGAAGAAGACTAACGTCCTCCCCCCTCCTACCTCAATTCCTGACGAGTGCATACAAGGTGAAAAGATTGGGAATCCTAACTGCCTTTGTCCTATTCATAAGAAGCCACATCCCCTCAAAAAGTGCTTCGGCTTTAGAAAGAAACCACTCCAAGAGCGCAAGGAGCTTCTAAAGAAATATGGTGTATGTTTCAGATGTTGTGCTTCTACTGAGCACTTTGCCAAAGACTGCAAATTTCCTATCAAGTGCATAGAATGCAATAGCGTGGATCATGTACAGGCACTACATCCATCTCAGGTCATGCCTGCAACGTCAACAGACTCCCCTCCCGTGTTAATGCACGGCGAGGAGACTACAGATCAGGAAGTTACCATAGTGTCCTCTTCTTGTACAGCAGTATGGGGTGAAGATCTTTGCGACAAGTCTTGTGCTAAAATATGCTTAGTTAACACATATCACAAGGATCACCCAGGAAAGTCTGCTAAAGTATACGCCATCCTGGACAATCAGAGCAATCGGTCCCTCGCAAGAACAGAACTTTTTGATCTTTTCAACATAAAAAGAGATTCCTACCCTTATACTTTAGGTACATGTAGTGGCATTACAGAAGTCTCTTGAAGAAGAGCAAGCGGATTTGTAGTCTCCTCTCTTGGGGGCAATCTGGAATTACCATTACCCACACTGGTCGAGTGCAACCAGATATCATCTAACAAGCAAGAGATCCCTACACCAGAAGCTGCCCTACACCATCCTCATCTGATACATACTCCTCAATGGACGCCACAGGGGGAAGCGTGTGATTTTTCAGAAGTCTTTCCACATACAGCCAGTTGGATTACAATTGTGTTGGTGGAAGTTTGGCCTAGTGCGGCTTCCCCACCACGAAGATGGGTTAACTTGTTAAACTACTCCTCGCATATGGAACTATGGCCTACGTTTAAGACTGTCGATTTACTTACCGACTATAAAGTGTAAAGTGTATTGTTGAATGCTTTACCTTTGTTTTTCAGGTCTCCGCATTGGGTTTCTAGGAGGACATTTAAAGTTCTAGTGTTAGTTTATTTTAAATCTAAAGATTTCAGACGGGGAGTGTCATGCCCCATGATTTAGGATTTATTTATATTTTTCTGTTGTGTTGAATCTGCCTTTGCTGCTTACATGCTATTGATTTCACAGCTATTTTGTCTCTGCTGAGCTTCCTTAGCGTTCTGCATTCAGCTAGTGCCACCCCTTTGCTTAGTGTCTTGTTCTAAGGGGCTTCCTGGTTACATAGCAGCCATTCTGTTCTCACTGCTAGACAAAATTAATGACTTTTTACCTGCAAGCTGTACATTAACAAGATTGTCAGTCTGATCATTAAACTCAACTGGATTCATCTTTCTACGTGTCAGTTTTGCTGAGTTGAAGCTATCTGCTGAACTTCATTGTGTGAGTACTGGTCAAATACAGACAGCTAGTCTAAAGCACCCACAGCTCACAGCTTTGCTTAGGGAAGCAGAATAGAGGTTGTGTACTGTTTATGCTCTCTAACCTAAAGAACATCACTTCGTTTCACACTACAAGAAAGGGACGGACGTTTTCCTCAGAAGAATCTCTTCAGTAATCGTGAGTTGTTGTTTTGAGAATGCCTGAAGAATAAAGTTTATAAAGTGACTAGAAGACCCCTCTCTGTGGAGTTTATCTGTCTGTAATTAAGCAGCCTGTGCTTCTGGAACAGAACAGGGGCATAAAGAGAACAAAGTACCTGCATACATGATTAAGGCAACATTGTATAAGTGAGGCACATAAGGTGCGGAACATATCGTTTAAGTAGTGATGGTGGAACGACGTAGATGAAAGTGCATGAACTATAATTGCACAATCGGATGGTACAATAGGAATTGTTTGCTAGCATAAATGGGACTTCTGGTTCAGGGCTGCGTGTTGGGGGGACCTGTTGATCAAAATAGATATACGAAAGGGATGAGTGCAGAATCATAACACAGGCAGGGTGGAGAGGTGTGTGGATGATTTGGCCAACCTGAGAGGCATTGAAAATGTGGAGTCCATATGGGAGGCATGGAATGAGGGGTGAATAAATATGTGTGATAGGGATAAGTGGTGTATTTTTCTATAAACGCTTTATTACTATTAAGACCTTACTACTCTATGCCCTGTTTATGTCTTTGAGGCACTGAGAACAACCCATTATTTGCACCCACACTAAAAACCATTCAGGCTGTAACTAACTTTAAAGGAAATGTCAGAAAGAAGCGCTAAATTCTACCCATTCCTTCACCCTGAATAGAGGTGGACTGGGATATACCACTTTGTGAGCAAAATTAGCTGCTGCATTGCTTATTGCACCTTATTGACTGATAATTTTGTTCCTATATTAAGTATTCTAATTGTTGAATTTTACACATTTGGCACATTTGTACTGTTTTGCACTGCTGTTACCAACTTGCTGCTATCCATATTGTGAATTTTGCACATTCTGCACATTTTACAATGCAGTTACTACTTGCTGCCAATAGGTTGAGACCGATAGAAAACTTAGAGCACGTTCAGAAAGCAGAATAGAGGTTGTGTACTGTTTATGCTCTCTAACCTAAAGAACATTACTTCGTTTCACACTACAAGAAAGGGACGGACGTTTTCCTCAGAAGAATCTCTTCAGTAATCGTGAGTTGTTTTGAGAATGCCTGAAGAATACAGTTTATAAAGTGACTAGAAGACCCCTCTCTGTGGAGTTTATCTGTCTGTAATCAAGCAGCCTGTGCTTCTGGAACAGAACAGTGAAACGAAGATGATTCTCTAGCAAACAAGGATATGTTTACATCCTTCTCTGTGTATGAAATAAGAGAGACTTTTAGATCAATCTAGAGGATTCCTATGAGAGTGAATAAGAGAGATTCCTAAGCATTGCATAACCAGCAGCTCCAACAGTGAGGCTCTCACTCTGCCTATAAAAAGCAAATCTCCTACAGGACTCTGTTGCATTGGAATGCTTACAAACAGGGTGTTACGTCCTGGGTCTCTGGCGCCCCCTCTGGCAGTAATGGACATTGCTGCTTTTGGACTTTTTTGTTTCGTTCATTTCTTGGATTCCAAGCCTGATCAGTACCTGGACTCCATTGGTTCACCCATGACCATTTTGTATAAATGGAGACCACTCCCTTAGTAAGGTGCGGTCTCATTCATCCTGAATCAGTCATTCAGCTCATGTCTGGTTTGCCTTGCTCTAGATTCATCCTGAATCATCCATTCAGTTCAGTCTGTCTGTCTGTCTGTCTCCAAACTTATGTCTGGGTTTGCCCTGGTCTAGATTTATCCTGTTTAGCCTGTCTACCTGTTCATTCTGTTTACAGATTCATGTCTGGTTTGTCCTGTTTTTCTTGCCTCCTTGTAGTATCATGTTTAGTTCTGCTTCCCATGTTTAGTTCTGCTTCCCATGTTTAGTTCTGCTTCCCATGTTTAGTTCTGCTTCCCATGTTTAGTTCTGCTTTCCAATGTTTAGTTGCCTATTTGTTTATATCTGGTTTTCTTTATACAGTATTTCTTGCCTTTTGTTTAAAGGCTCTGTTTATTGTGTTCTGGATCCCTGTTTTGGGTTTAAGTTTAGCCTTTTCATGGTCCATACAATAAATATATATGTTTTCTAGTTCTGGATTTCTGCCTGTTTTCACTGCTCCTTAGGCTCACACCCATGGCTCGAGTCGAGCGGGAACGCGCAGGAACGGCGTTCCCGCACTTCTCCCACAGCGGGAACGCTGCGGGAACGCAGCGGGAACGCTGTGGCCCGAGCCCGAACGCCGCCGCTGCACATTGCCGGCGGCCGCGTGCTTCCTGTTACAATGGCCGGTGACAGGAGGTGGAGCCACTCGCCTGGCTGTTTCATAGATCCCAGGCGAGCGGCTGCACTTCCTGTCAGCGGCTGCTGAAACAGGAAGCACGCGGCCGCCGGCAATGTGCGGCAGGAGCAGGAGCAGCAAAGGTGAGCTGGGCTGGGGGCAGTATCCATGAGACCTGGGGGGGGCATATCCATGAGACCTGGGGGGGCAATATCCATGAGACCTGGGGGGGCAATATCCATGAGAGCTGGGGCATATCCATGAGACCTGGGGCAGTATCCATGAGACCTGGGGGCAGTATCCATGAGACCTGGGGCATATCCATGAGACCTGGGGGGGCAATATCCATGAGACCTGGGGCATATCCATGAGACCTGGGGGGGCAATATCCATGAGACCTGGGGCAGTATCCATGAGACCTGGGGGGGCAATATCCATGAGAGCTGGGGCATATCCATGAGAGCTGGGGGCAGTATCCATGAGACCTGGGGGGCAATATCCATGAGACCTGGGGTATATCCATGAGACCTGGGGTATATCCATGACACCTGGGGGCATATCCATGAGACCTGGGGCATATCCATGAGACCTGGGGGCATATCCATGAGACCTGGGGGCAGTATCCATGAGACCTGGGGGCAGTATCCATGAGAGCTGGGGGCAGTATCCATGAGAGCTGGGGCATATCCATGAGACCTGGGGGGCAGTATCCATGAGACCTGGGGCATATCCATGAGACCTGGGGCATATCCATGAGACCAGGGGGGGGCAATATCCATGAGACCTGGGGCATATCCATGAGACCTGGGGGGGGCAATATCCATGAGAGCTGGGGCATATCCATGAGAGCTGGGGGCAGTATCCATGAGACCTGGGGGGGCAATATCCATGAGACCTGGGGCATATCCATTAGACCTGGGGGCAGTATCCATGAGACCTGGGGCATATATCCAAGAGACCTGGGGGCAGTATCCATGAGACCTAGGGGCAGTATCCATGAGAGCTGGGGCATATCCATGAGACCTGGGGCATATCCATGAGACCTGGGGGCAGTATCCATGAGACCTGGGGCATATCCATGAGACCTGGGGGGGCAGTATCCATGAGACCTGGGGCATATCCATGAGACCTGGGGGCAGTATCCATGAGACCTGGGGGCATATATCCAAGAGACCTGGGGGCAGTATCCATGAGACCTAGGGGCAGTATCCATGAGAGCTGGGGCATATCCATGAGACCTGGGGCATATCCATGAGACCTGGGGGCAGTATCCATGAGACCTGGGGCATATCCATGAGACCTGGGGGCATATCCATGAGACCTGGGGGCATATCCATGAGACCTGGGGCATATCCATGAGACCTGGGGGGCAGTATCCATGAGACCTGGGGCATATCCATGAGACCTGGGGGCAGTATCCATGAGACCTGGGGCATATCCATGAGACCTGGGGCATATCCATGAGACCGGGAGGGGGGCAATATCCATGAGACCTGGGGCATATCCATGAGACCTGGGGGGGCAATATCCTTGAGACCTGGGGCATATCCATGAGACCGTCGGGGGCAATATCCATGAGACCTGGGGCATATCCATGAGACCTGGGGGGGCAATATCCATGAGAGCTGGGGCATATCCATGAGAGCTGGGGGCAGTATCCATGAGACCTGGGGGGCAATATCCATGAGACCTGGGGCATATCCATGAGACCTGGGGGCAGTATCCATGAGACCTGGGGCATATATCCAAGAGACCTGGGGGCAGTATCCATGAGACCTGGGGGCAGTATCCATGAGAGCTGGGGCATATCCATGAGACCTGGGGGCAGTATCCATGAGACCTGGGGCATATCCATGATACCTGGGGCATATCCATGAGACCTGGGGGCAGTATCCATGAGACCTGGGGGCATTATCCATGAGACCTGGGGGCATTATCCATGAGACCAGGGGGCAATATCCATGAGACCTGGGGCAATATCCATGAGACATGGGGCATATCCATGAGACCTGGGGGCAATATCCATGAGACCTGGGGGCAGTATCCATGAGACCTGGGGGCAATATCCATGAGACCAGGGGGCAATATCCATGAGACCTGGGGCATATCCATGAGACCTGGGGGCAGTATCCATGAGACCTGGGGGCAATATCCATGAGACCTGGGGGCAGTATCCATGAGAGCTGGGGCATATATCCATGAGAGCTGGGGCAATATATACCCATATGAGCTGGGGCAATTATATCCAAGTGAACTGGGGAAAATATATCCATATAACCAGTGCTGTGTATATTATTCTTGGGGTTCAGTGCTGTGTATGTTATTCTGGGGGCTCAGTGCTGTTTATATTATTCTTGGGGTTCAGTGCTGTGTATATTATCCTGGAGGCTCAGTGCTGTGCATATTATTCTGGGGGCTCAGTGCTGTGTATGTTATTCTGGGGGCTCAGTGCTGTGTATGTTATTCTGGGGGCTCAGTGCTGTGTATATTATCCTGGAGGCTCAGTGCTGTGCATATTATTCTGGGGGCTCAGTGCTGTGTATGTTATTCTGGGGGGTTCAGTGTTGTGTATATTATTCTGGGGGTTCAGTGTTGTGTATATTATTCTGGGGGCTCAGTGCTGTGTATGTTATTCTGGGGGTTCAGTGTTGTGTATATTATTCTGGGGGTTCAGTGTTGTGTATATTATTCTGGGGGCTCAGTGCTGGGTATGTTATTCTGGGGGTTCAGCGCTATGTATATTATTCTGGGGGTTCAGCGC
Organism: Leptobrachium leishanense; assembly: GCA_009667805.1. Taxonomy (NCBI): domain Eukaryota; kingdom Metazoa; phylum Chordata; class Amphibia; order Anura; family Megophryidae; genus Leptobrachium; species Leptobrachium leishanense. Next base: position 218,300,262 of record CM019064.1, on the reverse strand, counting down.
TGTGTATATTATTCTGGGGGCTCAGTGCTGTGTATATTATTCTGGGGGCACAGTGTTGTGTATATTATTCTGGGGGTCTGTGCCTGGATATATATATATATATATATATAAAATGCGTTAGTCCAGTTGCCACAATCACGAGTATACCTGTACGTAGTGATACCTTTCACTGATCAGTATAGTTTCCAGTTTACACTCTTGAAAGCTTGTCTTTTAAATGTAAAGTTAACCCAATAAAAATGGTATCACCGGCACGCACTGCTATACTCGTGATATATATATATATATATTTTCTTCAGGTAATGGGGGTTGTGGAATTCGTGGGTGAGTTCCCTCACTTTTTTTCCCAGGACTTGACCCCTGCTCACACCCCTCTCTGTAAGGTCAGGTCCCCGACCCCCATCGTGACATAATGAGACCGCCAGTAACAAGTGAGCTAGCAGTGATTCATGGTCTGTTGGAGACATAGGCGACTCTACAGGGGGGCAAGGGGGGGCAATTGCCCCCCCTAGGTTATTCCTTGCCCCCCCATGTGCCCCCCCACCAAAAATCAGCATCCAGCTTCCCACACTGTTTCGGACCGCTGTATCTCCGTCCCTGTGCATCGTATATGGACAATCTATGTGTCATTGGAAAGGGCAGATTCTGGCCTTTCCAATGATACCCAACATGACCATATTCAGTTTGAAATAAAAGTCATAAAACATTAAATAATAACGGGCACTTAATCTTAAGCATTTTCACAGGGTTGAAATGTCTCAGCAGTGAAGTGGTTAATGTTCAGACTATACATTACATTGTGTATTACGTTAGTTTTTGCCTTGGTTTAGTTGTATATTAAGGGTTAATGGGTAGGCTTCATCCCTCACAGTATAAATTTTATTTTTTTCCTTGATTAATTGCATTGTAGGGGTTAATAGGTAGGCTACATGCTGCACAGTGTATTCATTTCATGTTTTCCCATGATTAGTGGCATATTAGGGGTTAAGGGGTAGCTAAAAGCCACATTGTTTATTATTTTTATTGTTTTTTTCCTTGGTTTTATGGCATTTTAGGGGTTATTATGGAAGTTAGAATCTAAAGCGTCTAATCATCTTTAGATCCTTTGCTTTTCATCACATTTCGGGGAATTCATTTAGCCGAAAATAGTGAATTCCTATTTAGTGAATGGTCACTGTAATTTGCTAAAAGTGTAGTCGCTGAAGCAGCTATCAGACATTCAGCGAAAACTGCCGAATTGCGGCAAATAAAGTATCAGGTTAGTACAATAAAAAGGCATCATTGCATCACATTACTCATTGCATCACATTACTCTGGGGTTTTGGAATCTTATTTATATATACTTATTTAGGGAACTATTACCTGGTGTGGTTCGCATGGTTTTGCGTTAGCGCCAGGTTAATTGAGTCTAGCGCCTGACCAACAGATCGTTTGCCTCCTGCTGCAAATGGGAAAAATCACTTAGTGTGTTGCTATTAGCGATTTGTACCGCGAGCTTAATGTACTTTCCGCGTCCTTTACTTAACACGGAGAGCGCTAGAGATCTGTAGCGCTTTTGCAGCTAACAGATCACTTGGTGCCAGCGCTAATTTTTTTAGGGGCGCTAATTGCAACATTTTACCTACTGCTGAACCCTGGCGCTATCTCCAAAAAAACAGAAAAAACAGGTCCTCACCCAAAATTAACAGGCAATTGAAAGGAATGCAGCACAGGTGTTCTCTTGGCCCCATACACCATAGCAATGGATCTGGTCCGCATTGTCGTTGCTGTTGCAGTAGGCTCTATTATAAATGTATCCTTTATCCACATATATCCTAATATATTGCCTAGTTTTAAACATTTTATGCTGGAGGTTATTCATAGTATGGAAGTGGTTGATTATTAGGGTGACCGTGTGGACCATGTTTAAAGTGACACATGGATAAGTCTTGCCCTGAAACATGTATTATTTATATGCTGCAGCAGGGAAATTTTTGTCGCTCACCTGGCCTTCCTTTTGGATCTATTAAATGCAGTATAATGTTTCTACATGCTGCTGGGTGGCATTTATCATGCAATGTCCATCAGCCTTAATAAATGTGTGCATCAAAACATGGATGATACAGCCACCTTGGAGGATTTTAATAATGCAGGGTGTGAGGTTATTCACTGTATGTGTTCATATTCAAGCTTGTGAGGGCGGGGGATAGGTATGGCCCGGCACTCTGCAATGGAAAGAAAAAACAGTTCTATCCTGTATACAACCGCATTAGCGCTGGGTCTCAGCTCGGGTCTTAGAGTTTTCCTAGCGTGCGCCAAACGACCTTGTTTATGGACTACCGCAGACAAGGTGATCTGTTAGGCACTAAGTTTTAGCGACTGGCGCTAAATTTTTCCTTTAGTGATGGTGTTTTAGTTCACACCAGGTGACAGGGCCCTTAGTTTTATTCAGTGATATGATTTAGTGGTGAAAATTATTAGCGCCCCCCCCAGTTTTGACTGCGGTATCTTCTGTGCCCCCCCTAAATATTGTTCCTAGAGTCGCCACTGGTTGGAGAACCTGCAAAAGGTTAATAAAGCTGCAGAACAGCACCTGGAGAGGCTGAGTGCTATACTGCGGAAAACTCCTAGGGACGTCTTCCCAAAGGAACCTGTTCCAGTGAAAGATTCCAGAGGACCCCTGACCCTGGAGGAAAGGGTATGGAGGAAAACCCAGGGCTTATGTTTCTACTGTAGTTCCTGCCTACACAGAGTGGCAACCTGCCAGGTGCGCCCACAGAAGGCCCACACGGTCCAGCCTTACCAGACCTCCTTGACCAAGCCATGCCAGGCCGCAGTATCCATGTCCACTGCCCTGCAGCATAAGGACTCCTCCGTGTCTGCTGCCCTGCATCCTGCAGGATCTCCAGAGGTCGGTGCCCTGCATCCCGCAGGATCTCCAGAATCCGCTGCCCTGCATCCCGCAGGATCTCCAGAATCCGCTGCCCTGCATCCCGCAGGAACTCCAGAGGTCGCTGCCCTGCATCCCGCAGGATCTCCAGAGGTCGCTGCCCTGCATCCCGCAGGATCTCCAGAGGTCGCTCAGATCCGTGCTGCCGCAGAGCCGTGCTGAGGTCGCTGACCCACAGATCCGTGCTGCTGCCACCATGTCCGAGTCGCCGCAGAGCCATGCTGAGATCGTTGACCCACAGATCCGTGCTGCTGCCGCCATGTCCGAGTCGCCGGAGAGACATGCTTCTGCTGCCGTGTCCAAGTCACCACAGAGTCGTGCTAAAGGCGCTGCCCCTCTGGTCCTTGCCAAGGGCACTGCCCAACCAGTCCACGCCAAGGGCGCTGCCCCACCGAGCCCAGCTGTCCCAGTGTCTTCAAGCCCAGCTGTCCCAGTGTCTTCGAGCCCAGCTGTCCCAGTGTCTTCGAGCCCAGCTGTCCCAGTGTCTTTGAGCCCAGCTTTCCGAGCGACTTCTAGCCCAGCGGTTCCAGTCAAGTCGCCGCAGAGCCGTGCCAAGGTCACAAACCTACGGAGCCGTGCTGCTGCTGCCCCAGTCGCATTGCCACAGAACTGGATCGCCGCTGGTGCCATCATGTTCATGTTGCGCAGAGCCGAGAGGACACTGTTGCTGTCCATTCCACGTACCGTACCAGGGGGAGGAGACACAAAAGGACTGGTGCCAGTGCCTTCAAACCTGGACCCAGTTTTGGCTCCCAAGAGGCCTAAACCTCAGGTCCTCAAGCCCGAGAGTCGAGTCCTGTCCCTGCTGGATCCTCTAACGGTGCTATAATATGCCTTGAGGACCGAGAGGTGTACGAGAGGACTCTACGTGCCTACGGGACCCATTGACTTTTGCCTTTTCGTTCTTCTTGTTGTCTTCTTTGGAGCATCCGGGGTCTGCTCATGGAGGGGGGGATATGTTACGTCCCGGGTCTCTGGCACCCCCTCTGGCAGTAATGGACATTGCTGCTTTTGGACTTTTTTGTTTCGTTCATTTCTTGGATTCCAAGCCTGATCAGTACCTAGACTCCATTTTTTCACCCTGGACCATTTTGTATAAATGGAGACCACTCCCTTAGTAGGGTGCGGTCTCATTCATCCTGAATAATCCTGTATCAGTCATTCAGCTCATGTCTGGTTTGCCGTGCTCTAGATTCATCCTGAATCATCCATTCAGTTCAGTCTGTCTGTCTTCAAACTTATGTCTGGTTTTGCCCTGGTCTAGATTTATCCTGTTTAGCCTGTCTACCTGTCATGTCTGGTTTGTCCTGTTTTTCTTGCCTTCTTGTAGTATCATGTTTAGTTCTGCTTTCCAATGTTTAGTTGCCTATTTGTTTATATCTGGTTTTCTTTATATTTCTTGCCTTTTTGTTTAAAGGCTCTGTTTATTGTGTTCTGGATCCCTGTTTTGGGTTTAAGTTTAGCCTTTTCATGGTCCATACTATAAATATATATGTTTTCTAGTTCTGGATTTCTGCCTGTTTTCACTGCTCCTTAGGCTCACACCCCTCTCTGTCAGGTCAGGTCCCCGACTCCCATCGTGACACAGGGCAGCCATCAGAATTGATGGGGCCCCTTACTAAACCTCACGATGGGCCCCCCCCCGGCAATCCCTCAACCTCTAACAACAGCTTTTCTCCCCCTTCAAAAAAAAGGACATAACATAGCACCACAGCAATAAAACTCCCAGTAATGTGCAGTGTGTGTGAACGTATCACAGAATCCACAGCAATAAATCTCACAGTAACAGGCTGTATATGATGGCCATTGGGTCTGGGTCTGGGCCTGGTCCCTGGGTCTGGTTTGGGCCTTGGGGTCTGGGCCTTTCGGTCTGGTCTGGGCCCTGGGTCTGGGGTCTGGTCCCTGGGACTGGGGTCTGGTCCCTGGGACTGGGCCTTGGGGTCTGGTCCCTGGGCCTTGGGGTCTAGTCCCTGGGGTCTGGACCTTGGGGTCTGGGCTGGGCCCTGGCACACCACTCCGCTGTCTTCCTTCCTTCAGCTCTTCTATCTTCTGCTCTTCAGCCTGGGCCCTCCGTCTCAGGAGCGCAGCTTCACTGAGTGGAGGGGCGGAGCCAAAGCAACGTGCTTGGGAGGCCCCCACAAGCTGCTTGGCCTCGCCCAGCCAGCCAGTGAAGCTGCCAGGAGCCGGAGGAGACACCGTGTCCTCCGGCTCCTGCAGCAGACACACAGCTCCGGATTCAGACTCATCGAGTCCGATACCAGAGCTGTAAAAGGGTGACGCCGCTGCTGACGGGGGCCCGGGACCGCCCCGGCCCCTTACAGCAGCATGGGGCGTAATGCCCTGATGGCGGCCTTGCTTACAAAGGAGATCAGGAAATATAATCAGCAGTTGTTTAAAGTTACTATTCAGCTCTTGATTTCTGCTTGAAAACTGGTAACGTATCAGTCCAAGTGGGACAGCCAGCCCTACAAACCTTACCAAAGAGAAGTCACCATTACTCAGTTTAATCCAAGCATTAGATCTAAGGTTGCAGTGCCATTTGGTGACTACTCTGCAAACAACGTGCTCACACTTTAAAGGGATCTGCCATGATTATAAAGTGCCGGAATAGCTGCTCCTTCCATCAAACCTCGACACAATTGCGGAATGTGTTGTCCAAAACTCAGAACAGATAGATACATCTCAGAAATCCTATGGCTTAAGGCAGCAGAGAACGCTTACTGAAGCCATGCAGCCACATCGGCGGGAGGAGTGGGATAGGTGCTATCGACGCCATGAAAAATCCTGGGATAAATTGCTACAGCTATGCAACACACCCAAAGATAAGTTTTCCCTCAAACGTATCCGTTCGATGGAAGAGGACATGGAGGGGCTTTTCACGCAATGGACAGGTTGTGAATACCAACTCATTCATATCCAATCACAGCTAGCAGACTCAAAGCTTGAAGAGGAAACACAACGCCTTGAAACGCTAAACAAAGAACGCAAGAAGCTCTTTCAAAGCAGTAAAGATTATCTTCAAGCCGTTCTTCAGACAGAAGACACACAGAGCGAGAAGTCTGAGTCCGACATGACCCATCGTTTGCATACTTCGTCTCAGCGGTCATATGAGATTTCCTCTCACCCCTCTAAGAAAGTCTCCTCCTTCCATCGTAAGCCAACACAGTCTAAGGCGTGTACCAGTATTTCACAGCATTCTTCTTCTGCAAGTTCCTACCATCTTTCCAAAGCTTCTTCTCGTCACAGTCAGTCGTCCAGGTTCACAAGGGCAGAGAGTCTCGCTGCCCAAGCTGCACAGGCACGAATTGAAGCCGCAGTGGCCAATGCAAGTTTACGTGTGGCAAAAGCGGAGCAATTGCAAAAAGAAGAAATGGCCAAAGCTCAGGTCAACCTTGAGTTTCTTCCGCACGAACGAGAAGCAGTAGAAAAGGCAACACGGGCTGCAGCTTTACAGGCGGGGGCTGAAAGTGCCAACCCCAGCAACAATTCAGGAAAGCTAGATAGAGAAAGCCTGCACAGTCAGGTCAAGTCCTAAGTGGATGATCAGAATGCACTACAGCATGAAGCGGGACAGTCGATCGCGAAATTCTCAAAGCCAAGTGTGCAAGTAGGAGACTTTCAACCACCAGATCTGCAAACTAGTCAGAAAGCTGACATTGTGCGATATGGACCACCAGACTTTCCCTTAGGATTTAGAGAACTTACTCCAACGAATGAAGATACGTGGGTTAAGCAGCTTGGTTCAGAAGCAATAGAGAAAGTTCCCCAGCAGGTAGGCATTCAAGAAGCTGCGATTTCCAAACTCAACGTGAAAGCAAGGGAATTCCTACCAGACCTTCAGGGCAATTCGTACACAGACTTCTTGCCCAACGAATGCAGTCTGCCTGCCTGGCAGCGAAGAGGACAGCCCTTGCCTGTGTCATGGGAAGATAAGCTCATCAAGAAGCACTCTGCAGAAAACTTCCAGCAATCTTTGGTGCATACTCCTGCCCCTGGGGAACCTGATTACAAGAATCCACGGGAAGCTCCTATTCACGCTCCTACCGATTCCACAATGCACACCGCACCACCTCACCCTGACTAACTTGAATACAGCCCTGATCGATCCTCCAACAGCCTGGAGAAGAATGAGAGAATGGTCACCACGTCCGAGAAGGTTGGATCTGGCATCTGGTGGTGTACAGAAATTCTCCAACAAGCCAGGTAGAGAATATTTACTATGGAAGCCTATATTCACGAATGCCATTGATGACGAAGGATTGAGGCCAGCCGAAGAGCTACAATATATGATAGCATGGCTAGGAACAGAATCTGCAGAAGTAGTGACAACATCTACTCAGCCCAACTAGGTAACCCTGTCATCGCCCTTAGACGAGCTTGGGACATGCTCGATCAGCAGTATGGCGCATCTATATTGACAGAATCCTCTCTCTTGGATCGTGTCTACGACTTCCCTGACATCAGTCTCAACGAACCAAGTAAGCTATGGAAATTCTCTGCCATCCTTACACAGCTGCAGACAGCACAAGAAGATCCCACCTTGCCGGGACTTATCTGTCTTGATCAGTTCAGGACGCAAAAGTCTATTGTACAAAAACTACCACTACAGCTATGTGAGGAATGGATCAAGTTATATACTGTTTACAAGGCAGAGAACCCAGGTAGAGACCCCGCCTTTGTCGTTCTTGAAGAATTTGTTGCTCATCAAGCGAAGTTATGCAATGACCCTCAAAACCTTAGCATCAGAGAAAAATGGTTTCCGGCCGCCAGAAAGACCAGCCAAAACTATGGCTCAAACAAGAGTTCAACGCAAACTGCAAAGGAAAAAACCTCTGTCTGTGTATAAGACAGAAGTCGCTACTTTGCCCATGAAGAATTCAGGTGAACAATCGTTTAAGAAAGTTCAACATAAACCTCTGACATCAAGAAAAAAATCTGATTTGTCCACTCCACAAGACTTCGCATGCGCTGAACAAGTGCAGAGAATTCGGAAAGAAGTCCTTGGATAAAAGAATAGTTTTGATCAGGGAGTACAAAGTATGTTACAAATGTTGAGAGTCTACAGAACATATGGTCAAAGCTTGTCCAGCCAAGGTGCAGTGTCACCTATGCAAAAGTGACAGACACCCAGGTGCCCTGCATCCATACTCGGAGTCGCTACAACTGGCAACTCCTACCTCTCCTTCAACCAAGGAACCTCAGCATGACACCCAAGCACACCCAGAGGCGACCGCACCGCGAGTGTAAATTGCATGTCTGTATGTGGTGATTCCATTCCCTCGCCATCAAATCTGTTTAGCTAAAGTCTACCCCGCTGGACACCCAGAAAAGGCCATGAAGATATATGTAATAGTGGAAGCGCAAAGTAATCACTCATTAGCGAGGACAGCTTTTTAGACCTGTTTGACATCCAAAGTGAGGAAATGCACTTCTCAATATCAACGTGTACTGGGCCTCAGCGCACGGCCGGGAGGAAAGTTACTGGACTCTGCATAGAATCATTAGATGGGAGTTCACGCTTCCCGCTGCCGCCTTTGCTAGAATGGGACACTTTATCAGATAATCGCAGTCAGATTTCAACACCAGAAGTAGCAAGCACCATACCTCACCTGAGGCACATGGCTAATCACTTTCCTTCCTTAGATCCTGAAGCCAGAATCCTGCTCTTGTTGGGAGTGGACGCACCTGATGCTTTCGCCTGCCACGGAATGGCGAGAGGCCCTATAGGCTCCCCACTCGCCCTTAAGACAGAACTTGGATGGGTCATCTCAGGAACGGTTTGTGTCAATTGGCTGCAGACACCAACCCAGGTGAATGTCTTTGCGGCGTCTGTTCTCAGTAATGGAAGAGCATCCCACTTGAAACCATTCCAAGAACATTTTACGATTTCGATAAGCAACCCTGTCTTAGGAGTGTCAGTGTTTCAGACCAGCAAAGAGGACAATGACATAGCCTTGTCGATAGAGGACAAAGAATTCCTGCAGCTCATGAACAAGGAATTTCAACAAGATGCCACCGGGAGCTGGGTAGCCCCATTACCCTTTCGTGTACCCAGGAACTGTGTCCAAAGCGTCCGTGTGCAATGCTCGTATGTTCCTGTCTCACCCGCCGCTGCACCGAAGAAAGAATTGCACATCTTCTCAGACGCGTCAATGAATGCAATAGCAGCCGTAGGATACATCAGGGTCTACGGCGGGGAGAATGACATTTACGTCGGCTTCGTTATGGGAAAGGCGAAACTAGCACCACAACAAGGTCACACTGTACCAAGGTTGGAACTCTGCGGTGCCGTATTAGCAGTAGAACTCACAGACTTAATAATGAGAACGACAGACCAGAACCCAGCAGATCATGCTACACGCTTTATTCCTGCATCTCAGTTATCAGCATCAACCTGGCTAAAAGGTCCGGAGTTCTTAGCTCGCCCAGATACCTTAATGTCACAAAGATCAGAACATAATGAGCTTCTGGATCCATACCAAGATGCCGATATTAGACCTCAGGTGCCCAGCGAATTGCCCAGACAAGACAAGAAGACGACTACTCAGGTCAGCTGTTTGTCGACATTGGTCAAAGAGACCGGGAAACTGCCCCTAAGCCATCCCCTAGAACCAACTCGCTTCAAACGCTTCTATAGATGGAGACCTCTCATATCGGGCATAGCAGTCATTGTTTGTTTCCTGCATCGTGACATAAGCTTTCCAGATAGCTGTCTACAAGCAGAAAGAAGGATTCTTCGAAGCGTGCAACAAGATGCTTACCCAGTAGTAGTTGAGCGTTTAAAGACTATGAAACCTATCTCGAAGTCTCTGCACTCATGAGGCTGAACCCGTCCCTTGACATACACGGCTTACTTCGAGTAGGGGGACGTCTAGATAAAGCTAAAATAGCTTTGAATATCAAACACCCTGTCATCCTTCCTGCTCATCAACATGTAACGAACTTGCTAGTCCAACACTACCACGAAACCGTCCACCATCAAGGCCGGCACTTCACAGAAGGTGCCATCAGAGCTGCTGGACTCTGGATCGTGGTAGCCAAGAGGAACATCGCTACTGTCTTGTTCAGGTGTCTGCATTGTCGAAAACGAGGTACAGCCCAACATCAGCTGATGGCTGACCTGCCAGCCGAGCCTCTTAGTCCTAGACCGCCGTTTACCATTGTAGGCCTAGACATCTTTGGGCCTTGGACCGTGACTGCCCGTCGTACCAGAGGTGGTCAAGCTGTCAGTAAACGTTGGGCAGTCCTCTTCACATGTCTCAGCATTCGAGCAGTTCACATTGAAGTCATCGAATCTATGGACTCCTCCTGTTTTATTAATGCTCTAAGAAGGTTCCAAGCCTACAGGGGCCCAGTCAAGGTATTTAGATCAGACCGCGGAACGAACTTTGTGGGAGCCTGCAAAGAATTACAGTTCGATGAAGGCCCTAACTGTGTATGGACATTTAATCCTCCCCACGCATCCCACATGGGGGAGCATGGGAACGTATGACCGGCATAGCCCGCAGGATTCCTGATTCCATGTTGATGAAGACACCCACGTTGACACATGAGATCCTTACCACTAGGGATGAGCTGTTCGGGTTCGGACGGTTCGGGGTTCGACACTCCGCTCCGTGTCTTTGTTTTGATCCCAAAGTGGATTTTGTTTCTGGGGGAGCATAAATAAAGGCCCACCAGTCTACCTCAAGTTTTACAAGCAGCATGAGCAGGTATGGTTTGCTATGTAGCAGCCTGTGGTTTCAGTTTGGTTAGGACTCGCCCTTATAGAGGTGCCGTGACGTTGGCGGGCGAGCTAGTCTTATAATGGCCATTAATAAGAAACCAAGCCTCTAATTGTGTTTAGTTTCACACGGTATAATTGGAGTAAGCGCAGATGACATTTTTTTCTTTGTTATGTTCGACACGAACTTAGCCTGTTCGAGCGGATCGCGAACCCCGAACATTTCCGGGTGTTCGCCGCATGTTTCGACCACAATGGACCACAATGCATTTTCCCACTGCCTGAAGCTCCTAATTGGCTACAGCCTTGCATCTGACCACATGTCTGGTGCAAGACTGGTTGAACACTATGCCAATCACCGCTCAGAGTCCTGATTGGGCAAATTTTGCCCAATCATGGGCTCACAGAGCTAAGTCCCGCAGCACACTATATAAGGTTTCCACGCAGCGCTTCTGCACGCATTTCAGAGGAGATTTCAAAGGAGATAGTTGTGTGTGTTGTTACTGCCGGTCTGCCACGCTACTGGGGGGGTCTGGGGGGGTCTCATTTCGACCAAATATCAGGGAATTTAGATGATGTGTGTCTTGTCACTGTGCCAGCAAGTTTTTTTGGGTCTCATTTATACCAAATATCAGGGAATTTAGGTGATATGTGTCTTGTCACTGTGCCAGCAAGTTTTTTTGGGGTTTACAACTTTATTTAAAACATTTGTGAATTGAGGTGATTTTCTGGGTCTTGTCACTGTGCTAGCAAATCTTTTTGGGGCTCACTAATTTCTTTAAAACACTTGTGAATTAAGTTGATCTGTGTCTCGTCACACAAACAGTACCACGCTGTATTTTGGGGCTCACTAAATTCTCTAAAACACTTCGGAATTAAGGTGATCTGTGTCTCGTCACACAAACAGTACCACGATGTATTTTGGGGCTCACTAATTTCTTTAAAACACTTGGGAATTAAGGTGATCTGTGTCTCGTCATACAAACAGTACCAAGCTGTATTTTGGGGCTCACTAATTTCTTTAAAACACTTGGGAATTAAGGTGATCTGTGTCTCGTCATACAAACAGTACCACGCTGTATTTTGGGGCCCACTAATTTCTTTAAAACACTTGGGAATTAATGTGATCTGTGTCTCGTCATACAAACAGTACCACGCTGTATTTTGGGGCTCACTAATTTCTTTAAAACACTTGTGAATCAAGGTGATCTTCTGTGTCTCGTCACACAGCCAGCAAGTTTTTTTGGGGCTCACTAATTTCTTTAAAACACTTGGGAATTAAGGTGATCTGTGTCTCGTCATACAAACAGTACCACGCTGTATTTTGGGGCTCACCAATTTCTTTAAAACACTTGGGAATTAAGGTGATCTGTCTCTTGTCACTGGCTGCTAGCTATCAGTGTGTCTCACTGAGTTATACCAGAGTTGAGTTATTTAAATCTTTATACCAGAGTTGAATCAGAGTTCTGTATATATTAATCTATATATCACTCACTATGTCTGAAAGAACAAAAAGGATAGGCAGACACTCCCAGCCACAGATAATAGGGCAAGCAGCCCCTGTGTCGGGAGGCTGTGTCTCTGGTCGTGGTGGACGTGGTGCATCCTCTGCAGGGGCACGCTTGTCCTTTCTAACTGGTGCTGGCCATCTTAAGCAGCAGTAACATACAGAGGACTTGGTGGATTGGCTAACTAGGCCATCCTCATCCTCCGAGTCCTCTGCCAGCCAGGCTTCTAGTGCTTTACAGTCCACATCAGCTGCCAAAGCATCTAATGCAGCCTCCATGTCCACAGCTACTCCTGCCGTAGCCTCGCTATCACACACGGAGGAGTCAGCTTAATTGTTTGACTACAATGAGAGTGACATGCTGCTTGAGGTTGCACAGCAAGTACAGTGCTCTGATTCCATCTCTGAGGTTGAGCAAGGGAGTATAATCAACCTAGAGGAAGGGGGTGCCAGTGATGACACACAAATAACTGGCACTCATGTTGCCCCAGCAGCTGCAGCATACTGCCAAGTTGGCTCCAGTGACGAGGAGATAGGGGGTGAAGATGACATTGATGATGAGGTCACTGACTCCACCTGGGAGCCAGATCGAACTGAGGAATCAAGTGAGGAGGAGGGGGAGGAGGCACGCAAACACGAGGCACAACATCCTCTGTGACCAACTGTAGCACTAGCCAGTCCAATGCATCACATGTCAGAGCTGCTCCGGTGCAGAGCGCTGTTGTCTCAAAGAACACATGCAGGAACTCTGCTGTCTGGGAGTTCTTTAAGAAATGTGCAGCAGACCCCACCGTTGCTATTTGTAATCTATGTCAGAGGAGGCTGAAGCGTGGGATAAACACCGGACACTTGGGTACCACGTGCTTGAGGCGACATATGAACAAGTGCCACACATCCCGTTCGCGCAAAACTTTGCGTAGGTCCTCCTCCTCCTCATCTGTCTCTACCCACACTGTATGTCCTGCCATGCAATTGCCTACAACCTCCACCCACAGGGATGATGCTACAGTAATGGATGTACCAGCAGGTCCTTCCTCACAATGTGACATCATCCCAGTAGCTGAAGATTTATGCAGTCAGATTACATTGCGGCAGCTGCTGCAGCAAAAGAAAAAATATAGTCCCAACCATCCCCAAACACAGCGTCTAAATGCCAGCTTAGCAAAATTACTCGCATTGCAGCTGCTGCCTTTCCAGCTGGTGGACTCTGCTCCCTTCCGTGAATTTGCTGAATGCGCTGTACCACAGTGGCAGGTTCCAAAATGCCATTACTTTTCACGGAAGGCCATTCCAGCACTATACCAGCACGTGGAAGACAATGTTATCCAGTCATTGGGAAAGGCAGTCAGCAGCAAGGTGCATGTCACTTTAGACACGTGGTCCAGCAAGCATGGACAGGGTCGTTACATTTCCTTCACGGCACACTGGGTAACTCTGATTGCAGCTGGGAGGGATCCAAGATGGGGCTCTGTGCTGGAGCTTGTTCATCCACCATGCCTCCAGAAAGCTGCCTGTATGAGGTCTGTCTGCTCCACCACCACCACCTCTTCCTCCTCCTCCTCCTCCTCCTCCTTCTGTGTCTCTGGCGAAGTGGCAGTTAAACCGACGCCTGATAGGGTCTACGCAATGGCTCAAGCAAAAAGATGCCATACTGTGCTTGAGCTTATTTGTTTAGGGGACAGGAGCCACACCGGTTCAGAAATTTTGTCAGCTCTGCAGGGGCAGGTGCAGAGATGGTTAACACCACGCCAGCTTGAGCAGGGAATGATCGTCTGCAATAATGGCAGCAACCTTCTCTGCGCCCTACGCAAGGGTAAATTGACGCATGTACCGTGCCTAGCACACGTCCTAAATCTGGTGGTACAGCGTTTCCTAACTAAGTACCCAGGGCTGCCAGAGCTTCTCATCCAGGCCAGAAAAGTCTGCAGCCACTTCAAACAGTCATTCCCAGCAAGTGTTCGCCTGGCAGAAATTCAAAGAGAATTCCACCTTCCCACAAACCGTCTGATCTGTGACATGCCCACCAGGTGGAACTCGACATTAGCAATGCTGCAGCGTCTGCACAAGCAGCAGAGGGCCACCAACGAGTACCTGTGTGAGTATGGCACAAGGACAGGTTCAGGTCAACTTGGTTTCCCCCCCCGCAGTGGCTGATGATCAAGGATGTACTGTCACCATTTGAGGAGGCAACGAGGATGGTGAGCAGGGACAGTGCATGCATCAGTGACACAATTCCTTTAGTGTTCCTGCTGGAGCACACTCTGCGGGGAATTATAGATGTGGCTCTAGAGGCAGAGCAGCGGGAGGAAGAGGAGGCCTTCCCTAGCCCTCAAGGCCCCAGTCTTTCCGCAGACAGCATTCCAGCGGGTCCTACTCAGATCAGACAGGAGGAGGATGAGGAGGAGGAGGACTATTTAAGTAGTGGGGGCATTGAAGGTGGGGATTCCTCAAGGCAGGGTTTTGTGTGCCCAGAAACAGATGGGCTTGTGTGTGGCTGGGAGGAGGAAGTGCATGATACGGTCATCCTCATTGACCAGGAAGACTCGGCAGCTAATGCCACCTCCAACCTACGCTGCATGGGCTCCCTAATGATGCCAAGCCTGCTAAAAGACCCCAGGATTCGTGCTATCAAGGAGAGGGATCATTACTGTTTGGCAACTCTTCTTGATCCACGATACAAGGGGAAAGTTGCAGAGCTCATCCTGCCCGCACAGAGGGAGCACAGGATGACAAAACTTGAGGACGCTCTAAAGCGAAACTTGTGTAACACCTTTCCAGGCACTGTTAGATTACCAAGTGCTGACACACGTGCTTCTGAGGCTGCAGGTGATCAGAGGAATAGCGGTGAAGGCCAGGGCCGCTTGACTGATGCATTTTTAATTTTTTTTAGTCCTCGATGCCCAGGGACGTCAAATGTAGGCACCCATTGCCAGCGTCTTCACCATATGGTGCAGGACTACCTAGGGGCAAGGGCAGACCTGGATACGTTTCCAGCGGATGATCCACTGGCTTACTGGGTGTTGAGATTGGATCACTGGCCAGAACTTTGCCAATATGCTATGCAGCTACTAGGTTGCCCTTCATCTAGCGTGCTTTCCGAAAGGATGTTCAGTGCCGCTGGAGGTTTTGTCACAGACAACAGAGTGCGTCTGTCCACCGACTCTGTAGACTGGCTGACATTTATAAAAATGAATTAGTCCTGGATCAGCAGCTATCAATCCCCTGATGCTGAAGTAATGGAATAGATAAGGGATGTCCTCTTCTGCATTCACAAAACCTCCAGCACTGAACTCTTCCACAATACCACAAAAGGGTTACGGTGTGAAGGCACTTGCTGCCATGAAAGGCACAATATTTGGCTGCACTGATGCCTGTGCCAGATTTATATCATTATATTTTTTTGAACCTCAGGGTCCAACCCTGCACTCTTCCACAATACCACAGAGGGGTTACTGTATGATGATACTTGCTGGCCTGGCATTAAAGGCACAATATATGGGTGCACTGACACCCATTAACAGATAAAAAAACACTTTTCAATATAGGACCACATGGTCCACCCCTGCACTCTTCCACAATACCACAGAGGGGTTACTGTATTATGATGGCACTTGCAGGCCTGGCACCAAAAGCACAATATCTGGGTGCACTGACGCCTTGACCAGAATCATATCTTTTCAATATAGGACCACATGGTCCACCCCTGCATTCTTCCACAATACCACAGAGGGGTTACTGTATGATGATACTTGATGGCCTGGCATTAAAGGCACAATATCTGGGTGCACTGACGCCCATTAACAGATAAAAAAACACTTTTCAATATAGGACCACATGGTCCACCCTTGCACTCTTCCACAATACCACAGAGGGGTTACTGTATTATGATGGCACTTGCAGGCCTGGCACCAAAAGCACAATATCTGGGTGCACTGATGCCTTGACCAGAATCATATCTTTTCAATATAGGACCACATGGTCCACCCCTGCATTCTTCCACAATTCCACAGAGGGGTTACTGTATGATGATACTTGATGGCCTGGCATTAAAGGCACAATATCTGGGTGCACTGACGCCCATTAACAGATAAAAAAAACACTTTTCAATATAGGACCACATGGTCCACCCCTGCACTCTTCCACAATACCACAGAGGGGTTACTGTATGATGATACTTGCTGGCCTGGCAGTCTTGCACCAAAGGCAGAATATCTGGGTGCACTGACGCCCATTCCCAGATTCATATCTTTTTAATATAGGACCGCGTGGTCCACCCCTGCACTCTTCCACAATACCACAGAGGGGTTACTGTATGATAGTACTTGCATGCCTGGCACTAAAGGCACAATATCTGGGTGCACTGCCATTGACACCTGTATCAGATTCATGTCCTCAGAGGGGTTACGGTGTGACGGCACTGTTGCCGACGCTAAGGCTAAGGTCAGACGAAAGCAGTTTTAACGTGCGTTTAGCCGCATGAAATCACGGCCGTGCTAGCAGCAAATGACGTCCAATGCTGGGGAACATACGACGAACGGCCGCACGAACGTTCGTCCGTGCAACGCAAGTTACAAACGAACGCATTTTTTCAAGAACGTCAAACCGCTACTACTGACGTACAGAGTGCGCTGCGGCCGCATAGCGGCGTGTTTGCGTGATTGGGAGACGTCAGATGCTGCACACGTCCGGCCAACATAACGTCCAGACGCAAAAGGGTTTTATTGATGATCCGTACAAAATCACGGACGAACATGCGCATCGTATGACCGCTATCGCGTATTCCGTGAAAAAATACGTCCATTCGTTCGAACGCACTTTTTCACGGACAACGTGAAAAATGCATTCGTCTGACCCTAGCCTTAAAGCCCAATTTTAAAGCACCTATTGTTACTTTCATCCAAAGCCTGCATAAGTTTCACAATAATTTAGCCAAAAAAACCACTAAACTTTTTCTGCGCGTCCTAAAATGTCTTTTCATACAGGCTGCCGCCCAAAGCAGTTGTTTATGGATAGATTAAGGCTAGGGTCAGACTGAGGCAGTGGGAACGCGCGTGCAGGCGCACTTAATCACGGCCGTGCTAGCAGCAGATGCCGGGCAATGACAGCCAATATACGAAGTACGGTCGCACAAAAGTCCGGCTGCGCAACGCAAGTGGAAAATGAACGCATTTTTTCGAGAACGTTAAACCACTAGTACTGACGTACAGAGTGCGCTGCGTCCGCTAGCGGCGTGTGTGCGTGAATTGGAGACATCAGACGCTGCTAATGTCCGGCCAACATAACGTCCAGATGCAAGAAGTGTTTTATTGATGATCCGTACAAAATCACGGATGAAACTGCGCATAGTATGACCGCTATTGCGTATTCCGTGAAAAAATACGTCCATTCTTCGAACGCACATTTTCACGGACAACGTGAAAAATGCGTTAGTCTGACCCTAGCCTAAAGGAAAAGCATTTACCGTCATATGAAACGTCATTTTTTTGTTTTTAAGTGTTTCTATACATCCTAGAAATCTGCCACTTCACGAGCAGGTTATGGGGACCTCCTAGGCACAATATTTGAAGGAATTTTTCGTTTTTATTTTTAACCCTTATTTCATGAAAAACTCACTGTCCCTTTAAAAACGTTTTTTTTAAAATCTTTTTGTCCTTGTTTCCTGTCCCCCAGGGCAGTACCCGGACCCCATACACCTTTTATGGCAAATATGTAGCATATATGCCCTCTTGGAGGGCACTGTAAAAAAAACGAATTTTCAGCCCCATTGACTTGCATGGGGGTTCGGGTTCAGGTTCGATCCCGAACAAATGGGAAGTTCGGGTTCGGGATCGGGCTCGAACCGAACTCGGGGAGTGTTCGGCTCATCCCTACCCCTGGTCAATCAGAGACGCTGATGTGACCATGTGGAATAAACTACTTTTCCCAGAATGCAATCCCTTAAGGGGACAGTTCTTAACTGCTGTTTACTACAGCCAGCACACTCCCCGCATGGAATTATGAAATTCCACTATTAAATAAAATAAACAGAGACATAACAATAAACAATAGGAGAGATTACAAGGCATGCATAACTCTAGGTTCAATCTTCAAGATCGGTCTTCCTTATCCTTAGCAGCAATACCAGGTCAGTAATTTTTAACGTGCGTTTAGGTGTACTTAATCACGGCCACACTAGCAGCAAATGACGGGCAATGACGGACAATATATGAAGTACGGTCGCACGAAAGTCCGGCTGCGCAACGCAAGTGGAAAATGAACGCATTTTTTCGAGAACGCAGAACCGCTAGTACGGACGTACAGAGTGCGCTGCGTCCACTAGTGGCGTGTGTGCGTGATTTGGAGATGTCAGACCCTGCTCATGTCCGGCCAACATAATGTCCAGACACCCAAAGCTTCCTGGTTTGGATCCGTAAAAAATCACGCCCAAAAATGCGCATCGTATGACCGTTTTCGCGCACAATCCGTGAAAAAATACGGCAATGCGTTTGGACGCACTTTTTGACGGTCGCTGCGAAAAATGCGTTAGTCTGACCCTAGCCTTATCTCACTTTCCTAATCGGCTATTTGGTCCAGATTGTTTTCTTTTCCTGCCATTCTCCTGGTTTTCACCTTTCTCTGAACAACCCTGAGAGAGAGGTGAAAACCAGGAGAACTGGCAAGAGAAGAGAACAATCTAGACCAAATAGCCGATTTGGAAAGTGAGATAAATGGGAGAATTTTTCTGGTTTGGCTATTTTGACTTAGAATTTTCACTTCTCCAGTTATTCTCCTGCTTTTCACCGCTCTCTGAATAACCCTGTGAATGTTTAATCCCGAGGTGAAAAATAACATTGCTTTAGATTTTTTTTCAAACACCAGTTAAATGCAGCATATTAGGATGTTTTAGGGAAATTAATTCTCAAATATCAATCAGAAGCAGACACCACCCCACCCTCAGTATATTGCACAATGTATCAAATTGATTACCAGACTAAAAACACCTGGTGTTATGCCCGTTTGTGAACAGAGGTCATTTAGAGTTGATAATCTTTCCACGAACACATTAGTTTTTAATTCAATATCTAATAAACCGTTGCTTATAATATTCTGCAGTAAAGAGTCTCTATATTTCTAGATTTTTTAGTATTTTTTTAAGCATTTTCTATACTTTTTTAAAAATTTCTTTTTTTTTTTCGAACCGAACCGAACACGCCCAAAAAGTTCGAAATTTGCAAACTTTCGAACTGCCAAAGTTCGGGTCGAACTCCGAACTGTCGGAACCCGAACAGCTCATCCCTAACCAGGGGGTGTGTTCATGATGTTATGAATCTAAGATGGAGGTTGTGTACTGTTTATGCTCTCTAACCTAAAGAACATTACTTTGTTTCACACTACAAGAAAGGGACTGACTTTTTCCTCAGAAGAATCTCTTCAGTAATCGTGAGTTGTTTTTTTGAGAATGCCTGAAGAATAAAGTTTGTAAAGTGACTAGAAGACCCCTCTCTGTGGAGTTTATCTGTCTGTAATTAAGCAGCCTGTGCTTCTGAAACAGAACAGGGGCATAAAGAGAACCAAGTACCTGCATACATGATTAAGGCAACATTGTATAAGTGAGGCACATAAGGTGCGGAACATATCGTTTAAGTAGTGATGGTGGAACGACGTAGATGAAAGTGCATGAACTATAATTGCACAATCGGATGGTACAATAGGAATTGTTTGCTAGCATAAATGGGACTTCTGGTTCAGGGCTGCGTGTTGGGGGGACCTGTTGATCAAAATAGATATACGAAAGGGATGAGTGCAGAATCATAACACAGGCAGGGTGGAGAGGTGTGTGGATGATTTGGCCAACCTGAGAGGCATTGAAAATGTGGAGTCCATATGGGAGGCATGGAATGAGGGGTGAATAAATATGTGTGATAGGGATAAGTGGTGTATTTTTCTATAAACGCTTTTAGTATTAAGACCTTACTACTCTATGCCCTGTTTATGTCTTTGAGGCACTGAGAACAACCCATTATTTGCACCCACACTAAAAACCATTCAGGCTGTAACTAACTTTAAAGGAAATGTCAGAAAGAAGTGCTAAATTCTACCCATTCCTTCACCCTGAATAGAGGTGGACTGGGATATACCACTTTGTGAGCAAAATTAGCTGCTGCATTGATTATTGCACCTTATTGACTGATAATTTTGTTCCTATATTAAGTATTCTAATTGTTGAATTTTACACATTTGGCACATTTGTACGGTTTTGCACTGCTGTTACCAACTTGCTGCTATCCATATTGTGAATTTTGCACATTCTGCACATTTTGCAATGCAGTTACTACTTGCTGCCAATAGGTTGAGACCGATAGAAAACTTAGAGCATGTTCAGAAACACAAAGATACATCAGACAGTTGGTGAATTGGGCGGACTGCAGGACAGTCAGGAAATGTGCGGTTTTAACATTTTCTGATAATCTGGAGCAGGTCACCGGTACTGTATGATATTCAGAGGCAAGACATACACATCGGGGTCTACCATTGGTACAGCATCGAGTATATTTAGCGAGGAGTGCACACTGAACATGAGCTGCAGACAAACAGTAGTACCTTTCATCGCAGTTGTTAGAGAAATGTGTGGCAAGGAAACATGAGCTCTTGGTTGGGTATAGGAACCTAATGCGGCCACAGACGATACCCACAAACGAGAAGGGACAACACCCCAGTAACGTGTAAACAGCCCAGCGGCAAACATGAGGTTAGACCACCAAAGCACCACACAGGCGATCGTAATCGCGCAGCAATTAGAATAGTCAAAACAAGCTGGATCAAAAAGCAGGAGCTGGGATTGTATCCAGAAACGGGTTGGCAACTAGGGATGAGCTGTTCGGTTCGGACGGTTCGGAGTTCGATCCGAATTTAGCCTGTTCGGTTAGATCGCGAACTCCGAACATTTCCAGGTGTTCGGAGCAAGTTCGACCACAATGCATCACAATGGCCCATAATGCACTTTCCCACTGGCCTGAAGCTCGTAATTGGCTACAGCCTTGCACCTGACCACAGATCTGGTGCAAGACAGGTTCAACAGTATGCCAATCACCGCTCAGAGTCCTGATTGGGCAAATTTTGCTCAATCATGGGCTCACAGAGCTAAGTCCCGCAGCACACTATATAACGTTTCCACTCGCCGATTCACCACGCATTTGAGAGGAGATTTCATAGGAGATTGTTGTGTGTTGTTACTGCCGGTCTGCCACGGTACTGGGGGGGTCTGGGGGGTCTCATTTCTACAAAATATCAGGTTTTTTAATTTAGGTGAAATTAAATGGAATTGTGTCACTGATGCATGCATTGTCCCTGCTCACCATCCTCGTTGCCTCCTCAAATGGTGACAGTACAGTGCATGCATCCTTGATGATCAGCCACTGCGGGGGGGAAACAAGTTGACCTGAACCTGTCCTTGTGCCATACTCACACAGGTTCTCGTTGATGGCCCTCTGCTGCTTGTGCAGACACTGCAGCATTGCTAATGTCGAGTTCCACCTGGTGGGCATGTCACAGATCAGATGGTTTGTGGGAAGGTGGAATTCTCTTTGCATTTCTGCCAGACGAACGCTTGCTGGGAATGACCGTCTGAAGTGGCTGCAGACTTTTCTGGCCTGGCTGAGAAGCTCTGCCAGCCCATGGTACCTGGTTAGGGAACGCTGTACAACCAGATTTAGGACGTGTGCTAGGCATGGTACATGCGTCAACTTACCCAGGTGTAGGGCGGAGAGAAGGTTGCTGCTGCCATTATCACAGATGACCATTCCCAGCTGAAGCTGGCGTGGTGTTAACCATCTCTGCACCTGCCCCTGCAGAGCTGACAGAATTTCTGGCCCGGTGTGGCTCCTGTCCCCTAAACAAACCAGCTCAAACACAGTATGGCATCTTTTTGCTTGAGCCATTGCATAGCCCCTGCCACTTAAACTCGGTTTAACTGCCACTTCGCCAGAGATGGAGACAGAGGATGAAGAGGGAGAGGTGGTGGTGGAGCAGACAGACCTCATACAAGCAACTTTCTGGAGGCGTGGTGGATGAACAAGCACCAGCACAGAGCCCCGTCTTGGATCCCTCCCAGCTGCAATCAGAGTTACCCAGTGTGCCGTGAAGGAAATGTAACGGCCCTGTCCATGCTTGCTGGACCACGTGTCTATAGTAACATGCACCTTGCTGCTGACTGCCTTTCCCAATGACTCGATGACATTGTCTTCCACGTGCTGGTATAGTGCTGGAATGGCCTTCTGTGAAAAGTAATGGCGTTTTGGAACCTGCAACTGTGGTACAGCACATTCAGCAATTTCATGGAAGGGAGCAGAGTCCACCAGCTGGAAAGGAAGCAGCTGCAATGCGAGTAATTTTGCTAAGCTGGCATTTAGACGCTGTGCTTGGGGATGGTTGGGACTATATTTTTTCTTACGCTGCAGAAGCTGGGGCAACGTAATCTGACTGCGTAAATCTTCAGCTGATGGGATGCTGCCACATTGTGAGGAAGGACCTGGTACATCCATTACTGTAGCATCATCCTTTTCAGTGGAGGTTGTAGCAGGCAATGACATGGCAGGACATACAGTGGGGGTAGAGACCAATGAGGAGAAGGAGGAGGACCTACGCAAAGTTTTGCGCCAATGGGCAGCATGGCAGGTGGTCATATGTCACCTCAAGCATGTGGTACCCAAGCGTCCGGTGTCTTTCCCATGCTTGAGCCTCATCTGACATAGATTACAAATAGCAACGGTGGGGTCTGCTGCACATTTCTTAAAGAACTCCCAGACAGCAGAGTTCCTGGATGTGTGCTTTGAGACAACAGCGCTCTGCACCTGAGCAGCTCTGACATCTGATGCCTTGGACTGGCTAGTGCTACGGTTGGTCATAGAGGACGTTGTGTCTCGTGTTTGTTGTGCCTCCTCCTCCTCCTCACTTGACTCCTCTGTTCGATCAGGCACCCAGGTGGAGTCAGTGACCTCATCATCATTGTCATCACCCCCTATCTCCTCGTCACTGGAGCCAACTCGGCATTATGCTGCAGCTGCTGTGGCAACATGAGTGCCAGTTATTTGTGTGTCATAACTGGCACCCCCTTCCTCTAGGTTGATTATATTCCCTTCCTCAACCTCAGAGATTGAATCAGAGCACTGTAGTTGCTGCACATCCTCAAGCAGCATGTCACTGTCATTGTAGTCAAATAATTCAGCTGACTCCTCCGTGTTGTCGGGTATATTAGAGAGACAAAGGATTTAAAATGGATGCTTGTAGCCATTTTGTTTTTAAAGAAAGTTTTTCTTTCAAAATTTCTCTACGTTTAGAAATGAACGAGATTTTTTTTTACAGAGTTCATTCCTGGGTGAAGTCTTTCCAGACATGAAGGAACCTAGAATGAATGTTGTGTGAGATAATGCTAAGACGTGTCATAAGTAAATTTATTGGTCTGTCTTAAGTTTTTAAAACAAAAGAGATTTTGTTTTTGGGTATAGGAATAAGTGTTAATATTCTCTAAAATAGATTTATATTCACAAAATATATGTTTATAATCAAGGTATATTTTATTATAATTACAGTATGAAATATATGCTCCAATAAATATTGTAGAAAGTATAATTGGTAAATAATAAAAATTACTAAAGAATAGATTCTGTGAGTTAACCAGGAAAGAATTTAGCTGATAGGACTCTATAGTAATTTTAAAAGGGAGTAGGAATATAAATTAGGTATGGCAGATGGAGACAGAGACAGTCTAGTTAGAAGACAAGGTCTTTGTTAAGTCAGTCTGACCTTTTTTGACCCGAGTAAAAAGAAATGGTGGAATTATTTGGAATTAATAAAAGAAGTGCAATACTGCCCTCTAGAGGATAGTAAAAATAATGATTCATATTACCATTAATATTAACCATGACGTCAAATTGGCTATAATAAGCGGCAAGGCTCTTTGTGAGGCAGTCGGAGATTTCAGCAGACAGACACACATCGCAATGCATGCAGACGTCCAGTACATATGACACTCTGAGAAGTCGGAGATTTCAGCAGACAGACTCACAACGCAATGCATTCAGACGTCCTATACACATGACACTCTGAAGTCGGAGATTCCAGCAGACAGAGACTCACATCACGATGCAGGCAGGTCCCAAGACATGAGGCAATCAAGATTCTCACTAAATTTCTGATTCTCACCAACTCTCTAACTCACATGCATTGATTATCTGATATCGATAATTTTCACACATTCCAAAAATTACTACATCAGGAATTCCAAGGCAGACTTATCAATATCCAAATTGGACAGGTAATGTATGAAATAAGGAATTAATGTAAAAATATATTTGTAGAGATTCTTGCAACGTAGACTGAGACTTCTCGGATACGGTTAAAATCCAAATTCTAAGTATTTCTAATCTGCAGATGGAAATATGAAGAGGTGGATAGAAGGATTTATTCCTAAAGAAATGTTGCAGGATTGATACCAATATATATATTGAATTTGGAAATTACTGTGATTAAAATTAATAAGCAAGGAATTATATAACTACAAAATAAAAAGCAAAAGATTAGAAATTTAATTCTCGAGATTAGGGGAGGATTCACTAAATAAGTTTTTATTACTTATCATTAAATTAGCTCATCTTTTGTTGATCCATGTAGCATAGAGAAATATATATATCTATAAGAGCTGGCTGGTTAAACATTGTTTGCTGGGAAATGCATGTTGTATTAAGCAGAAATGTTTATTAACCATTTGTGTATTAGTTACTAACTGATAAGGTAAATGATATTAATCATATATGCAGTTACTAACCGGAGATACATATATTGTGAAGCTAGTTTTTATATGCTGGATTGTGGTTTATAAATTGTTGTTTATGATATGAGATTTGAAACTTTTTTGTATACGTAATAAATATATATATATTTTTATCCGATTATTGATTATTGTATTTTTTAAAGCAAAACACAGACAATTAAAAGAATTCAGGATCATTTCTAAGAGATATAGACGATTGATATTTGTGTCTCGTATAAGTTTTTTATGAAATAATAATCCCTGATATATTGGAGGCGACTGCCGAGGTAGGTCCAGTAAGTCCAATATAGACATATTGGAGGCTTGGCTGATAAATCCAATATATATAAACGTGTTGTATTCACGTGCAGATATTATATCCGACAGTGTGTGATAGTGAGGCTACGGCAGGAGTAGCTGTGGACATGGAGGCTGCATTAGATGCTTTGGCAGTGGAGGTGGACTGTAAAGCACTACAAGCCTGGCTGGCAGATGACTCGGAGGATGAGGATGGCCTGGTTAGCCAATCCACCAAATCCTCTGTATGTTGCTGCTGCTTAAGACGGCCAGCACCAGTTAGAAAGGACAAGCGTGCCCCTGCAGAGGATGCACCACGACGACCAGAGGCACAGCCTCCCGACACAGAGGCTGCTTGCCCTCTTATCTGTGCCTGGGAGCATCTGCCTGTTCTTTTTGGTCTTTCTGACATGGTGAGTGATATATAGATTAAAGATTTAAAGAACTCTGGTATAACTCCGTGAGACACCCTGATAGCTGGCAGCCAGTGACAAGACACAGATTACAATTCGCAGAAATCTGCTAGAAGTATGTGGGACCCCCTGATATCTGGCAGTGAGAAGACACAGATTACAACTCCCAGAAACCTCCTTTAAGTCAGAGAGACCCCCTGATGGGTGGCGGTGACAAGACACAGATTACCACAATTCCCAGATATTTTGTTGAAATTACTGACCCCCCCAAAATACTGGATGGCAGTGAGAACACACAGATTATAACAATTCCCTAATATTTTGTAGAAATTACTGACCCCCAAAATACTGGGTGGCAGTGACAAGACACAGATTACCTCAATTCCCAAATATTTTGTAGAAATTACTGACCCCCCCCCCCCAAAATACTGGGTGGCAGTGAGAACACATAGATTAGAACAATTCCCAAATATTTTGTAGAAATTACTGACCCCCCCCCCCCAAAATACTGGTGGCAGTGAGAACACAGAATTAGAACAATTCCCAAATATTTTGTAGAAATTACTGACCCCCCAAAATACTGGGTGGCAGTTACAAGACACAGATTACCTCAATTCCCAAATATTTTGTAGAAATTACTGACCCCCAAATTACTGGGTGGCAGCCAGTGAGAACACACGAATTATAACAATTCCCAAATATTTTGTAGAAATTACTGACCCCCAAAATAGTTGCTGGGAGTGAGAACACACAGATTAGAACAACTCCCAGATATTTTGTAGAAATTACTGACCCCCAAAATACTTAGTGTCAGTGAGAACACACAGATTAGAACAATTCCCAGATATTTTGTAGAAATGAGACCCCCCCCCAGTAGCTGGTGGCAGACTGGCAGTGAGAACACACAGTAACACAAGAACAATCTCCTTTCAAATCTCCTCTCAAACACGTGCTGAAGCGCTGTGTGAAGCCTTATATACAGTTGTGTTCAAAATTATTCAACCCCCAATGCTGTAAAGGGTTTTAGGGAGTTTAGTGTACATTTGTAATTGTATTCAGAATGAAATCCTACAAGGACTTTTTAAAGAACCATATGCAACTAAAATGACATCAATTGGTTTTGTAATACAGTAGTAAATGTTTCTTTTGTGAATTCTTCATTGACACAATTATTCAACCCCTTAAAGACTACCACTCTGAAGAACAGAGGTTCATTCAAGTGTTTTCAATCAGGTATTGAAAACACCTGTGGATGTCACGGAGCAGCAATAAAGCATAATAAGCACCAATTAGGCAGCTTTAAAATGACTGTGATACTCAGCTCCTTCTAGACATTTACTGGTGTGGTTACAAACATGGTGAAGTCAAGAGAATGGTCCAAGAAGAGAAGAGAAGAGGTGATTACTCATCACAGGAAGGGCAATGGCTATAAGAAGATTGCAAAGATGTTAAACATACCAAGAGAGACCATAGGAAGCATCATTCGCAAATTCAAGGCAAAGGGCACTGTTGAAACGCTACCTGGTTGTGGCAGAAAGAAGATGCTGACTTCGACTGCTGTTGGCTACCTGAAGCGTAGAGTGGAGAAAAGTCCCCGTGTGACTGCTGAGGAACTGAGAAAAGATTTGTCAGATGTGGGTACTGAAGTTTCAGCTCAGACAATACGGCGCACACTGCGTAATGAAGGCCTCCATGCCAGAACTCCCAGGCGC
Source organism: Leptobrachium leishanense (assembly GCA_009667805.1). Taxonomy (NCBI): domain Eukaryota; kingdom Metazoa; phylum Chordata; class Amphibia; order Anura; family Megophryidae; genus Leptobrachium; species Leptobrachium leishanense. The sequence continues at coordinate 218,272,894 of CM019064.1, read as the reverse complement.
ACCCCCTTGCTGTCTCCAAAGAATAAGAAGAGTCGACTGCAGTATGCCAAAAGTCATGTGGACAAACCACAGAAGTTTTGGGATAGTGTTCTGTGGACTGATGAAACAAAATTAGAACTGTTTGGGCCCATGGATCAACGCTATGTTTGGAGGAGGAAGAACAAGGCCTATGAAGAAAAGAACACCTTGCCTACTGTGAAGCATGGTGGGGGTCAATCATGCTTTTGGGCTGTTTTGCTTCTGCAGGTACAGGGAAGCTTCAGCGTGTGCAAGGTACCATGAATTCTCTTCAGTACCAGGAGATATTGGATGACAATGTGATGCAGTCCGTCACAAACCTGAGGCTTGGGAGACGTTGGACCTTTCAACAGGACAATGATCCCAAGCATACCTCCAAGTCCACTAGAGCATGGTTGCAGATTAAAGGCTGGAACATTTTGGAGTGGCCATCGCAGTCACCTGACTTAAATCCGATTGAGAACCTCTGGTGGGACGTAAAGAAAGCAGTTGCAGTGCGCAAGCCTAAGAATGTGACTGAACTGGAGGCTTTTGCCCATGACGAATGGGCGAAGATACCCGTAGATCGCTGCAAGACACTTGTGTCAAGCTATGCTTCACGTTTAAAAGCTGTTATAACTGTAAAAGGATGTTGTACTAAGTACTAAGATTGAATGTCACTTGGGGGTTGAATAAAACTGATAATGATGTGAGCACAGAAAAGACATTTGTGGTTATTTCATTATAAATGTTATGTTATATTTGTCTGACCTACACGTGCCTCTTTGATTTAATTGTAAGCAAGATGACTGAATGATCAAAATCAATGTCAAACTGGCCAAAACACTCAATTTCAGTGGGGGTTGAATAATTTTGAACACAACTGTAGTGTGCTGCGGGACTTAGCTCTGTGAGCCCATGAATGGGCAAAATTTGAGCCCTGATTGGCATAGTCTTGAACCTGTCTTGCACCTGACCTGTGGTCAGGTGCAAGGCTGTAGCCAATTACAAGCTTCAGGCCAGTGGAAAAGTGCATTGTGGTCCATTGTGGGCGAACATGCGGCGAACACGCAGAAATGTTCGTAGTTCGCGAAAATGCATACACTCCAAACCAAATAGCTCATCCCTACTCCTCGAGCCCTGTTTTAAACCGGCGGCTCCTTGTGACCACGCCAGGCCCCTCCCCCTCGGATGCCGCTCGGCGATTCCCCAGTGCTGGCAGTCGACCAGCTCTTGGCATAGGACCTTGCCCAGATCCCCCAGACAGCACAGCAGGGGCTGAGGATATGACAGAACCCCCCCCCTGACGGTCAGACTCAGAACGACCACCAGGCGCAGAAGGATTGGCCACATGGAACTGGTGAACCAGACGAGGCGCATGGACTTCACAGGCGGGGACCCAAGAACTATCCTCAGGCCCATAGCCCTCCCAGTCTACCAAGTACTGAAGGACACCACAGACCACACGGGACCTCAAGATGGCATGAACCTTGTACTCCTCCTCACCCTGGGACTTGATAGGCAGAGGTGGAGCAGTGACTCTGGTGTACCTATTACAGGTAAGGGGTTTCAAGAGGCTAACATGGAATACGTTGTGAATACGTAAATTTGGGGATAAAGCCAAAGCATAGGAAACAGGGTTAATGCGTCTTAACACCTTATAGGGACCAATAAACCTGGGAGCCATCTTCATGGATGGCACCAACAATTTGATGTTTCGGGTCGACAGCCATACTTTGTCCCCAATCGTATAAACCGGTGCAGGACCTCTACGTCTGTCAGCTTTAATTTTTTGCTTTTGGATATTGTCCAAGGCTGGCAATGCAGTGCCTTGGAATATGGAGGGAAGCATGGGAGGATCATAACCATAAACTGTATGGAACGGTGAGTGACCTGTGGTTTCACTCACTGAGTTGTTCAGTGCAACCTCAGCCCAGGGTAACAGGTCTGCCCATTCACTTTGCCTTTCTGAGACAAAACACCGCAAATATTGTTCGACACTCTGGTTGGCTCTCCCTGCGACCCCATTCGTCTGTGGGTGATAAGCCGAGGAGAAACTCAACGTGATACCGAGGTTGTCACAGAACCCTCGCCAGAAACGAGAAACTAATTGGGTTCCTCTGTCGGATACTATTCCCAGGGGAACCCCATGAAGTCTCACAATATTTTGCACAAATACTGGCACCAGCTCAATAGCTGAAGGGAGCTTGACCAGAGGCACGAAGTGCACCTTCTTAGAGAATCTGTCTACCACTGTAAGGATCACCGTATGACCCTGGGACACAGGTAGATCGGTAATGAAGTTCATAGAGAGGTGGGACCAAAGTCTCTCAGGCACCGGCAATGGCTGCAATAGACCTATAGGTAAGGACCGTGGATTTTTGCTTCTACAGCACACTTCACATGTGGCTATGTAGTCCTTAATATCCATTTGCATACCTGCCCACCAGAACTGTTTTTCAATAGAGGCTAGAGTCTTATTTATCCCCATATGCCCATAAGGCTTGGAGTCATGGTATATCATCATCATTTGTGTTCTCTCCTCCTCAGGTACAAAGACCTTACCAGGAGGTTTCTCAAGAGGAGCAACACCTTGAACAGCTTGAATTCTCTCCAACAACGGGACGACACAGTCAGAACTGTTGTACCCAATATCCTTTCCTGAGGAATGATGGGACTGTGGTCGAATGTATGCTGTTCATATGACTCGAATTGCCTGGACAAGGCATCAGCCTTCGTGTTTTTTGACCCAGGACGGTATGTCAACAGGAAATCGAAACTGGACAGGAACAAGGACCACCGGGCCTGTCTGGATTTCAAAAGTTTTGCATCTCCCATGTAAATAAGATTCTTATGATCTGTTATTATTATCACGGGATCTTCGTACCTTCCAGCAAATAGCGCCATGCTTTGAGGGCTGCTATGACTGCTAGTAACTCTCTGTTCCCTATGTCATACTTTCTCTCTGCAGGTGTCATTTTCCTGAAGAAAAACCCACAAGGGTGTACAGGTCCCTTTAGGACTCTATCTTTGAGACAGGACTGCACCAATTCCTATCTTGGATGCATCAACCTCAAGTTGAAATGGCAAGCCTTTGCTCTAGATGCCGTAGGACAGGTGCCGTGACGAATGCCTGCTTGAGCGACTGAAATGCCTGCATAGCTTGGTCACTCCAGACCTGATTTTGGGCTCCCTTATTGGTCATGGCAGTGATCGGAGACACAACGGAAGAAAAGCCCTTAATGAACCTTCTATAGTAGTTAGTAAAACCAAGAAATCTCTGTATAGCTTTTAAGCCCTGAGGTAGTGGCCATTCCTTGATGGCAGACAACTTTTGTGGGTCCATCTCAAACCCCTCAGGCGTAATGATGTAACCCAGAAAATTAACTGAAGTTATGTTGAACAGACATTTCTCTAACTTGCACTACAGCTTATTCGCCAACAACCTTTACAACACGGTCCGCACCTGGACATGTTGTGTCTCAACATCTGGAGAATAAATCAGGATATCATCCAGAAACACGATTACGAAGACTTGCAAAAAGTCCCTCAGGACATCATTTATAAAGTCTTGGAAGACGGCTGGCGCATTGCACAGGCCAAATGGCATAACCAGATATTCATAATGTGGTGGTACACATAATTCCTGGTGTTAAAAGCGGTCTTCCATTCATGGTCTCGTTTGACCCTTACCAAGTTGTATGCACCGCGAAGGTCCCATTTGGTATAAATCTTGGCACTAGGGATGAGCCGAACACCCCCAAGTTCGGTTCGCATTCGAACTCGAACTTTCCAAATGTTCGAATTCGAACTCGTACTCAATGCAAGTCAATGGGACTCAAAATTCGATTTTTAGAGTGCCCTCCAAGAGGGCATATATGCTAGATATTTGCCATAAAAGGTGTATGGGGGTCCGGGTAGTGCCCTGGGGGACAGGAAACAAGGAAAAAAAGTAAAAAAAAAAAACGTTTTTAAAGGGGAAGTGAGTTTTCCATGAAATAAGGGTTAAAAATAAAAACAAAAAATTCTTTCAAATATCGTGCCTAGGAGGTCCCCATAACCTGCCCGTGAAGTGGCGGATTTCTAGGATGTATAGAAACATTTAAAAAACAAAAAAATTACGCTTACAATGACGGTAAATGCTTTTCCTTTAATCTATTCATAAACAACTGCTTGGGGCGGCAGCCTGTATGAAAAGACATTTTAGGATGCGCAGAAAAAGTTTAGTGATTTTTTTGAGCTAAATTATGGTGCAGGGTTTGGATGAAAGTAACAATAGGTGCTTTAAAATTGGGCCTTTAGCGTCGGCAACAGTGCCGTCACCGTCACACAGTAACCCCTCTGAGGATATGAATCTGTTAAAGGCGTCAGTGCACCCAGATATTGTGCTTTTGGTGCCAGGCCAGCAAGTGCATTCATAGAGTAACCCCTCTGTGGTATTGTGGAAGAGTGCAGGGTTGGACCCTGCGGTTCAAAAAATTAAAATGATATAAATGTGGGACAGGCATCAGTGCAGCCAAATATTGTGCCTTTCATGGCAGCAAGTGCCTTCACACCGTAACCCTTTTGTGGTATTGTTCGAATGAGAAACTAATTAGGAACGAAGGAGGTTTAAGAATTATCACCGTATATTACACAAGAGGAAAGGGGGAGTGAGTTCCTTTGTTCTATGGGATCAGGCGGGGGTGTCCTTGTTTTTATGGGCGGAAACATGGCTCTTTGTGATTGGGTACAATGGGGAGATAAACAATGGAAAGGAGGGGGAAGGGAGGTTATAAAAGGCTGCGCGTGAGACAAGTTTGGTATTACAACTAATTTTCTTTTACTAAGAACTTCAGAGACAGGGCGGCGGCGAGCTCCATTTTTACCATCACCATCATCGTATGAAAACCAATGACTGGATAAGTATTACTTGCTGTATCAATCTGTTATGCATACTCTATTATCATAAGTCTGCTATATATATATATATATATATATTCCTAGTTCCATTATTTATTGTAAGGATAGGTGTGGGTTTCCCATTGTATGGATTTGTAGTTTTATTTAGTGGATGCTTATTTATATTTGTTTCAATTTGCAAAACTGTATTCCTTGTTCATTTGGTGTCCAGCTGCGTGATAGTAATTTCTAATGCGTCAGTGATCTGCGATAACTCTGCCAGAATTCAGTGATTTGTTTTTTTTGATGTTATTAGGGGCATTAGGATTTCCAGTGATTTTCCTTTGGCTGTTTGTGGACTGCTGCGCCTTATTAGTTTATGTGCTCAGTATACACTGAAATCACTAATGTAGTATAACACTATGGAAATTATAAAAAAAAAAAATAATAATAAATAAATAAATAATAATGTGTGGGTGTGTATATGGGTATGTATGTATGTATATATATATATATATATATGTATGTATGTATGTATGTGTATATATATATATATATATATATATATATGCGTATGTATGTGTATATAATAAACATAAAAGTAAAATAAATACTTGCTATAACACGCCGTAATCACATAGTAGAAACACACTGAAACCTAGCCATAGCACACGGAGACCCCACAAGGACCTCGCCATAGCACACGGAGACAACACAAAGGGAATGTAATCACACATAGGAACTTCATATAACAGACTGAATCACTGGACATTAATCACTATAACTCTATAGTGTGCCGAATGAGAAAAGCACCATACGGCATTGCTGAGTAACACCGTTAGTGGATTCTCAAGCAGCTTCACATGCTGGCCTTTTATGTGGGTTATGATTTACAGGGTTATTCAAAGAGCTGTGTGTTTTAAATAATGTTGGAGTAACCCCAAGGGCTAAGCAATAAGTTGATGAACAAATTAATTTGTATACTGTATTTAAGGACACTATTCTAATTGTTGCAATTTTAACGTGACACAGCAGCAATGACAATCTTTTGTTTTGAGCACTTGCTACAGTTGAGTAAATAATTATTTAGAACGGTAACTTTGTCTTTATTGAGGGAGAGGAGAGACTTATTTCAGGAATAGAGGAAATGTAGCCGGAGTCAGACAGGTTCACTTCATTAACGGCGCCGGACCAGACACAAGCAAGGATTGTCCAAACACGAGTCTCTTCAGGAAAGGCAAGAGTTTATTGTGTCGTCACACAAGTGCTCACACAGGATTGAATCGCTTAGAGTGAGCCCCGATTACACAGAGACATGAGGTTTTATGCCCCAAATACATAATTAGGTACATCCCCATTAGCCCACCTCCCTATGACACTCTATTCCACCCCACGTGGGTTAATACCTCCCATCATTAATTCGAACACAAAGAACATTCCACATATAACTATAAATTGATACACTTCTCGTTAGTTTGACAGTCTGTGATTTGTTTGTGCTGTCTTTCTCCGGGCAGTGCCTCCCTCCCTATCGGCTATGTTTATTCAGATGGCCTGGGGCCCGGTCTTCTATACTCCTTCGTCTTTCCACGGGCCCCAACGACCTTGGAATATCTACTTCTCCGTGCCAGAAACAGCAAAGATCTTTCATAAGGCTTTAATTGCTTTTCTGCTAATCTAAACGCATTCCTAAATTTCTACGTATACCTCATTCTAGTCTCAGCTACAAACCTGTCTAGTTATATACAAGTGAACCAATATTCTGAACAAGATGGCCGCCTGTGTACAATGGCGGCCGTCTTCCAGCCTATTTCCACTTCATTCCCCCTTGGCTCAAGTGTCAGGATCTCTTCCTGGCACTTGTAGCCATTACACTCCACTATTCTGAAACTACTGAAAAAGGGGGGGTTTCTTTCACTGGGAACATACCCTGTGGAATTATCAGTGGTATCTTCTGTGTTTGTGTAGATATCAGTGCTGACTTGCACAGTGGCCATATGCATAGCCCTATGCGGTATATCAGTATCCCTATGATCAAGATCACCACTATCATGAGTATCATGGATCCAATCTTTGAGATGAATCTCAAGATGGAACCAAACCATTCTCCCATTGCTCCAAACCCCCGGAGCGGATTCCAGCCTTCGGCAGCAATCCTCCTGGCTGTGCCCTGCAACTGTGCTACCTTCTCCTGATGATCTTGAATTACCTGGTAATAGTCTGGGACTTCGTGTGTAGTGTTTCTGATGAAGGTGCAACATTCATAGTGCATTGTCATTTCACACAATCCATTCAAGGCCGCACTGATCTGCTCAAGCGCCATTTCATATATCATTTGCACCTTTCGTAACTCACGCATTTCCAGATTCAACAGCTGGATGTCCATACTGGTCCTATTCAGAATCTCATCCATCAGATTGACATAGCTATTCAATCTCCTCATCATCTCTCCTCCCCATCCAGTCCATGCAACCATGTCCATATTCGATCCATCTTCGCAAACAATTCTCTCTTCGGTCTTTCAAACACCAGTGGGTACCTAGGGTGTAGTTCTGTGTCTTTGTTTGTGTCTTCTCCCCGTAGTTTCTGGATTGGGACCAGCTTAGCCAAATAACACATTCCCGTTATTGTTGGTGGTACCCATGTGTAACACACCCTTTCACAGCACACCTGGTATCCTCCTTTCACTATAAATGGCAATGAATGTAGTGTTCCCTTTGATATCTCTATCGCAAAATGTCTCAGCCGTCTCATCATATCCACTGCACCCTGCCTCCCATTGGTCACATTCCCAATCACCGCCTCTTGGTCTCTAGTGAGTTGCCTGCATCGTATGTATAAATAAGTCGCCTTTTGTCCTGTTTTGAATATGTAAATGTATGATGTCCAGTTGAACTGACTTGAGTTACATAACCCACCCTCGTTATTTGTTTCTTTATCTGGTCCTAGTTGAAAACACCATTCTGGTGGATACACTGGTCCTATTATGGGGTACCCGGGACTGACTGATTCTGTCTTTTCCCTTTGTGCATCGACAGCATATATTGTGATATTCCCTGATACAAACATACTCAAATTCATTGGAACAGAGGCAAATGGTATATGAATTGTCTCTGGGTGCAGTCTACTACACACCCAGCATGCAGTTTGCCCAGACTTTTTAGCATAGTCATATTTGAATTGCACAAGTAAGTGTCCTCTTGGGTTGGTTCCAGATAGCGCCTCTCGTTTTTGTCTCCACATGGTACGGTTCTCCATCACCGGGTGCGTACCATTCCAGATATGGGAAATATCCACTTTCCCCACATTGCCCGTACAATTAGAGCATGCTCCACGCGAGAGTCCATAAATCAAATTAGCAAGATATAAAATCAGCACCACACAAATGCCCCGAGTGTCAGAATTCCTTGGGCAATTCTTTTTACAGTCACATAAACCCAATCCCTCCCCACCGGAATTTCAAAAGTAAAAAACATTTCTGGATAATCAAGGGTGGGGGCCGGGCCCCTAAAAAGCACCCTGTGGGTATCCCCCGTTGGCGGGTGGTCAGGACCTGTGCCCATCAAAACACCCACTTGTTGATCCTCTGTATTATCTGGGTTAGGATCATTTAGGTGCTCATGGCTGTGGTCTTTGTCAGCTTCAGCCTCAGTGGGTTGGTCTCGTTGGTAACAACCTTCCATGTTGGTTCAGGACTGGCTGCGGCTGCTTTTACCCTGGAGTGATGTATCCACGGGACCACCTCGGCAACCTTTACTGCTATAGGGGTTGATAACAGGACAAAATAAAAACCTCTCCATTTTGGACCTAGTGGATCATTTTTCCACTCTTTTACCCATACTGAGTCACCCGGACAATACTCATACAGTGAAGGATACAGAGAATACAGTATATTATCCCCCACCTAAATATTTATTTTCTGCATTGTTTTACCCAGCATTACTACTTGTTCATTTAGTTTAATTTCTCCCAATGCCCGAAGGTCCCCCTTAGTCCATTAATCAGAGGGGTTGGCCGTCCAAACATAAGTTCGTACGGACTTAGCTTCAATTGGGGGGTTGGTCTGCACCTAATGTGCAAAAGGACTATCGGCAGCAAGTCCAACCAGCCTAGTGACGTCTCTTGGCACAGTTTGGACATCAAAATCTTTAGGGTACGGTTCATTCTTTCAACTTTTCCCGAACTTTGGGGCCTGTAGGCGGTCTATAGCTTCCAGGTGATGCCCAGTAGCCGGGCAAATTGTTGTAAACAGTTCTGGATAAATACAGGGCCATTGTCCGACCCTATCTCGAGTGGAAGTCCGTAACGTGGTATTATTTCTTTCATTAGACTCTTTACCACTTCTGTCGTCTTTTCAGTTCTAGTTGGGAAGGCTTCTACCCATCCTGTCAAAGTGCACACCATCACTAGTAAATATTTGTATCCTTTGCAGGGTGGCAGCACTGTAAAGTCTATTTGTAATAATACCATTGGGGATAGCCCGATGGGCCTGTTCTCAAAATAACAAATCTTGTCTGTCTTGTGAATCTCTTACTGCTGGTATAAAAAAATTCATTACACTTTTCTTCATTCTTGGCAGTCTGTTCTTGATAAGGATCTCCTTGAGGAAGAACCTCACCAGTGGGACTTGATATTCTTCTGCTCCCAATTCTCCCAGACTGTGCAGTATTCGTGTGATTCGTAGATTATTGTGAGAATTGATTGTCAAATTTTCAAAACGTGACGCGAAATTCTCTGCTCGTTCAACTTCAATTGTTTCTTTGTCTTCCTCCTCCCCCACTATTTTTACGCCGAAGAATTTCAGCCTCATCTTGCAGACTCTGCGCAGTCTTTGCTGAACTTCTGAGGTGTTAACCATTAGACATGTCTCTTGCGGATTTAGGGGAGTAGAGTAGAAATTTCGGCCTTGTGTTCGAGTTGGGAAAAACCATTGGATATAATCATGATTGAGTTCTAACAGTTCATAATCATCTTGCCATTTGTTCAATATTATTTCAATGAACTCGCCGTGGGGTTCAAACTTTATCAAATTCATATAGAACTCGTAATTTGGCATGGAAGATTGAGGCTCTTGCTTGCAGATCAGTACTTTAGCTTGAGCTTCTGCTTCTGTTGGTGGTGGCGGTTTTGCAGCTGCTTTTGCGGCCTGGTCCGCGCGTCTGTTACCTTTTGGAATTTCATCACGGCCTTTTTGATGGCCACGACAGTGCATGATGCTGACAGCACTTGGTTTCCACACTGCTTCCAGGAGGGCCGTGATTTCTGCAGCATATTTAATTTGTTGTCCTGAAGACGTGAGTAGGCCTCTTTCTTTGTAGAGTGCACCATGTGCATGGACTGTCATGAAGGCGTATTTGGAATCTGTATAGATATTTACTCTTTTGCCTTCAGAAATTTCAAGGGCTCTGGTTAAGGCTGTTATTTCAGCTAGTTGTGCCGATGTATGGCCTGGCAGTGGCTTTGCTTCAATAATTTCTTCTGTTGAGACTACTGCATAGCCGGAGACTTTCTTCCTATCATCCATGTAGCTGCTACCATCAGTGAATAGCTGTAGATCGTATTTGTCTAGGGGTACGTCTTTCAAATCTGGCCTGCTACTGAACACTTCTTCCATGACTTGGAGGCATTCATGATTTGGATCCTCTTCACAGTCAGGCAGTAAAGTAGCAGGGTTTAAGGTAGCGATGAGGTCCAAATGAACCCGTGGATTTTCACACATCATGGCTTGGTACTTCGTCATCCGGCTGTTGCTAAACCAGTAACCTCCTTTGACATCCAGCAGAGCCTTGACAGCATGGGGCACCTTGACATGAAGAACTTGTCCAAGGGTCAGCTTGTCTGCTTCTGCTATCAGCATTGCGGTGGCAGCCACTGCTTTCAGGCATGGGGGTAGGCCGCAGGCCACAGGGTCGAGTTGCTTGGAGAGGTAGGCCACAGGCCTCAGCCACGAGCCAAAGGTCTGGACCAATACTCCTGTTGCTGTTTGGTTATGTTTCATGTACGAACAGCTGGAAAGGCTTGCTATGATCTGGCAGACCCAGTGCAGGAGCTTCCATTAGCAGAGTCTTTAATTTCAGAAACGCTGCGGTTTGCTCTTCTTCCCAATGAAAGGGGTCTAATTCTCTTTCCTTGGTTGCTTGATGAAGCGGCTTGGCAATTTCTGCGAAGTTGGGGATCCACAGGCGGCAGAAGCCTGCAGCTCCCAGGAACTCACGGACTTGTCTCCTGGTCTTTAGTTGGGGTATGCGGCACATTGCTTCTTTCCTTTCTGCCCCTAGTGCACGTTTGGTACCTGTTAACTGGAATCCCAGGTATTTTACACTCTGTTTACATATTTGTGCTTTCTTTTTAGACACTCTGTAACCTGCTTGGCTTTCTGTGGGATATAATATTGTCTTAGAGCCACCGGTTTTGCGCCGGGCTTTAATTCAACTAATCTGGGCGGGTTGTCCTCCGCCTCCCACCTCAGGAATTCCAAGGAGTAGTGCGTGCGGATCCAGCGTGGCAGACAGAGTAGGTGCCGTGCGCCATTCTTCCTCCTTTGACATAACTACTGCGATTTTCACAGATTGGGGGTTGTGCGGGCTGGCTGGATTATACTACCGAACAAAACTGCCACCCTCCGGCAGGTTTAATTGAACGTGACCCCCGGGAAAAAACATAATTTGGGCTTGCAATTTGCAAAAAATATCCCGCCCCAGGAGCTGGATGGGACATTCGGGCATATACATATACACATTGTGTAAATAATATTCTCAGAAATATTTTCCCATAGCCCAAAACAGACTCTTAATACTACATCGAAAAAAAAACAATAAAAATAAATCATTCCATCAAAAATCAAACAAAAACATACCTTGTAAAAACAGTAAAGAAAAATTACTTTAATTATTTCTCGAATTAATTTTCTAACCGTTTCATATATTTCAATTTAATTTGTTAATAAATTTTATATTTTAGTAGGCAATATTGTATACTATTACATATTTATTATTATTTATATGCAATAATATAAAAAACCAGGACTCCCTTTTCTTTTCTTTTCTATTTAATTCTAGCTCTGAACAAAACTTAAACTTTCGGAATAATATCAACACAAAATATAAACATATATCTTGCACTCAACAGACTTCAAACAAATATTCTATTGTAACACACACTAAAATTAGCTAAACATAGTACGCTGCACAAGTACACAAAGTGTTTTCTTTCCAGCTATCAGAGAGCAAAGAAAAACAAACTGCTCCCTCCTTCTCGCCGCGCAATCGCGGCATTCAGAGCCTCCCTAGCTGCCCCATAACATAATAGATAGGACGGGGGTAAAACATTTATTTTCTTCCAGTTATTCTACTAACACCTCTCTCTCTCTCTTATTTTGGGGTCCTGTTTCTTATTCCTCCCCGCTATCATTATAAAATGACTCTGGTTTTTAATGCAATATCTCCATATATCTATATACGGGTATTGTTCAGGATGTCCATACTGCTCTGTAACTTGGGAATGTACCTTCTGTACTAACTCCGGGTCCATTGACCCCTGCTCTGGCCATCCTGGGACTAATAACGGCCACACAACTGTACACATTACTTTTAATTTCTCTTTTGTCAATTCTACACCATAATCATACGTTTTATATAATGCTTCGAAATTCCGCACCATATATTCTAGGGGCATCTCACCCTCCTTTACCTTCTTGGGCTTAGATGACCCGTTACCCATTGTCACTCCTGAAAACAATACTTTTTGCGATACAAATATCTTATTTCAACAACAGTTAAAATCTACAGTCTGATACTTCAGTCAACAATTTATCCGCATCCACATACGCTTCCCCCTTCAGTAGCCGACTGCAGTCGCCTGAGCCGAAACCGTACGTCCAGGGTCAAATCTCATATTTGCTTCCTCGTGGAGCGAGTAGGCGCGCGTTCACTCACAGCACTCGAGTCAATTCATTCACAGCTCATACCGTATCAGATACTTTCAACATAGAATAAAACATAGGCACTTCTACTCTTTCTACTAGCCAAGGGTACTTATCCCCTTCTTTGTGGCTCCTTATACCCCGTAATTTGAACTCTAACTCTTGACTGCTTGTGGCTATGTGCACCCCGTTCCTTGTCTATACTTCCGCCTGCAATTCCAATCTGCCTTATGGATAATCTACCCACTCAGCACCACTATCTCTGCAGCTATCGCTGGCTTTACTATAAGCCCTTTTCACTATACGGCGTACACACTAGGCACTGACTCAGGCTCTTAGCCCAGTCACAGAAAAATCCCTCCTCCTTTCCCTTTTACCCACGTGGCGAAGCTCTATTTACAAACACTGAACTATGCAACTCCACGCAGCTACCTTCTCCCTCTCTTACAGAACTACCCTTTGATTGGCATTCAATTCCCCCGAATCCAGACACCCGCTAGCCACTCTGGCTCCTCAGCAATATCAGCGCTATCAGCGGCGGGCTAGATATGCCAATAGGATGGTGGCCATCGCATCCTCTTATCCGTCTATCTCAGTCGGACGTTTCCCTTATATACCGGTATTTTCTTTAGACATACAAAACATAGAAGACACGTTACCTATCGCCGGCGCTGCTCGCTGTTTCCTCGGACTCGGGTGTGTCCCAGCTTCCCGGGCCGGGGGGGTCTGTTTGGGACGAGATGAGGTCCACTGTACAGGAAATCCTGCTTGGCGCCTGCAGATGTCAGCTCACCTTCAGCGGACGCCCCCAACCATCGGGATTCTGGCACTGCTGCAGTCAAGCGCCGCACTGTGTTCAGCAGCCGTTGCCTGTGTCTTGGCAAAAGGCCCGTTATCCCGGCTATCGAGCCCCCAGAAATGTAGCCGGAGTCAGACAGGTTCACTTCATTAACGGCGCCGGACCAGACACAAGCAAGGATTGTCCAAACACGAGTCTCTTCAGGAAAGGCAAGAGTTTATTGTGTCGTCACACAAGTGCTCACACAGGATTGAATCGCTTAGAGTGAGCCCCGATTACACAGAGACATGAGGTTTTATGCCCCAAATACATAATTAGGTACATCCCCATTAGCCCACCTCCCTATGACACTCTATTCCACCCCACGTGGGTTAATACCTCCCATCATTAATTCGAACACAAAGAACATTCCACATATAACTATAAATTGATACACTTCTCGTTAGTTTGACAGTCTGTGATTTGTTTGTGCTGTCTTTCTCCGGGCAGTGCCTCCCTCCCTATCGGCTATGTTTATTCAGATGGCCTGGGGCCCGGTCTTCTATACTCCTTCGTCTTTCCACGGGCCCCAACGACCTTGGAATATCTACTTCTCCGTGCCAGAAACAGCAAAGATCTTTCATAAGGCTTTAATTGCTTTTCTGCTAATCTAAACGCATTCCTAAATTTCTACGTATACCTCATTCTAGTCTCAGCTACAAACCTGTCTAGTTATATACAAGTGAACCAATATTCTGAACAAGATGGCCGCCTGTGTACAATGGCGGCCGTCTTCCAGCCTATTTCCACTTCAGAAACATGAGCAGTAACTCACTCATATTTCACACTTGTACCATCATCATAATAAAGCCTGCGAGTGGATAAGTATTAAGTGTATTTATTTGGGGAATTTTAAGCTATGTTGCTAATATACTATATGCGTGTGTGTGTAATCTATTGGGTTAAATACGCCCTAATTTATCCGTTCTAGTGATTTGCATTGTTAGCTACAATATGCTCGTTGATATTTGCTTCACTTTGTAATACTTGATCAAACCTTATTAGTTGTATAATCAGTATGATCTTATAAACATAGGTAGTCAGTGACCGCATGGCTGGCAGCCATCTTAAACCTCAAAAAGTCACATGTGCTTCTGCCAATGAGGAAGTGCTGCAGCAGTAACTGTACAATCTGTTTAAGCTTACATTTGCGCAACTAAATTAATCCAGATTGTTTCTGCCAGACTTATGAATATATAACAATTACTAACCAAATACACATCTAAATGTGTCTGTTATAATTTCTGAAGAGGCTTATCAACTAAACAGTGATTCTGTATGTTAGCAAGGGCTGTGTCATTAGGTTAGTTTGGTTGGTTTAACTTCGGGTCTATAGATTAATATACTAAGCAAGAATCAGATTCATTGTGGACGGAGGTTAAAGACTTTCACATGTGCAGATTGGTAATATTGATAAGGAATTCCAGCCAGCCCTGAGGATTCATAAGATGGAGGACAATGCAGCCCCTTATGTACAGAACATCTATGCTCTTTCTCAACTCAAAATGGAGACAGCATTATTTACATTTCGCAAGGGGAAAGAAAAATGGCTCAGATAACAGTGAGCTGGTGATCTTAGTTGCTGGGGGGAGGGGAGGGGCTGATGGAAGCATGTGAAAACAAAAGGAATTCCTTACTTACAGGGGGGTTTACACTATACAAAGACTGGATCGTAATACAGAGGTTACGCTATACAGAGGGAAGACAATACTCTACATGATACACAGAGCAAGGGAATGTAAGGAAAATACATACAAATAAACATTGGGACGGCCGTTTCTTTGCAGAGGCAATAAGTAAGGAAGATGTTTCTGTTAGCTACCATTCATTCAATCAGGTGGTGATTTGGGTAGGGGTAGCTGGCGAGGGGACAGAGTTACCTATGCTTGATCTAGAGGCAGCCTTCAGGCCGTACCGCTGTGTCCGGGGGGTTTTCTTTTAATGGGGTGTAAATTCGATGGGTAATTTTACATCGATATCTGTTTACCCATTGGGGTGCGCAATATCCCATGCTCCCTTTTTAAAGGCTTCCTACTTTTTTGCATTGCTTAGTGGAGAAGAGAGCGGGGAGGAGATGTATAGTACATTACTTGGACAATTTCATGGTAACGGGTTCCAAAGGGACTGGAGAATGAGGTAGGATCGGGGGGGGGGGTAAAAAAAAAAATTTAGTTGATCAGGGAGAATTGTAGGTGGTTTGGGGGGAATGGCCAGACATTAAGATCAAATGGTCTAGTGTAATTTCAAATGGTGAGCAGGCAAATGGCCCAGGAGTGGATTCAATGGATGGGTGCAAAGCTTGGCGTTTCTGGAATTTTTTATTTTCCAATCGTCGGGGCAATACCACTGTGGGGGATAGAATAAATAAATAAATAAATAAATAAAAAATAAATATAAAAAAAAAAAAAATCCCTCCCCCCCCTTTTTTATTTTTGCGTCTGATATTCAAGGTGTGGTGCAAGTGCTGAATAACATGTCTGCATCATCACCGTAGGTTGTAGCCTATGTCAGGTATTCTGGTGTTGATATGTTGTCTGCATCATCACTGCAGGTTGTAGCCTATGTCAGGTATTTGGTGTTGATATGTTGTCTGCATCATCACCGCAGGTTGTAGCCTATGTCAGGTATTTGGTGTTGATATGTTGTCTGCATCATCACCGCAGGTGGTAGCATATGTCAGGTATTTGGTGTTGATATGTTTGAAAAGCAATATTAATTTCACGGCAAATCACATACCGGGGGTAAGGAAGGTGCTGGTGGATACATTGTCCAGTTACAGGTGGGATGTGTCCCGACATTTGTCACCGGGAGGAAGAAAGAATATTAAAAAAAAAAAAAATAATTCAGGGTGAAGACTGCCCTCCATTTCTTTGCCAGATGGGGTAAGCCGGGGGGGGGGGTTTGTAGGTTTAAGAAGGTAACTTACATGGGAGAAGATGTAAGAAGATAATAGGGGTATAATTCTTAGTGGAAGAGTTCAGTGCTGGAGGTTTTGTGAATGCAGAAGACATCCCCGATCTATTCCGTTACGTCAGCATCAGGGGATTGATAGCTGCTGATCTAGGACTGATTCATTTTTATAAATGTCAGCCGGTCTACAGAGTCGGTGGGCAGACGCACTCTTTTGTCTGTGACAAAACCGCCAGCGGCACTGAACGTCCTTTCAGAAAGCACGCTGGATGAAGGACAACCTAGTAGCTGCATAGCATATTGGCTAAGTTCTGGCCAGTGATCCAATCTCAACACCCAGTAAGCCAGTGGATCATCTGCTGGAAAGTTATCCAGGTCTGCCCTTGCCCCTAGGTAGTCCTGCACCATATGGTGAAGACGCTGACAATGGAGCCTACATTTGACGTCCCTAGGAGTCGTGGACTAAAAAAATTTAAAAAGGCATCAGTCAAGCGGCCCTGGCTTTCACCACTATTCCTCTGATCCTCCGCAGCCTCAGAAGCACCTGTGTCATCACTTGGTAACCTACCAGTGCCTGGAAAGGTGTTACACAGGTGTCGCTTTAGAGCGTCCTCCAGTTTTTTCATCCTGTGCTCCCTCTGTGTGGGCAGGATGAGCTCTGCAACTTTACTCTTGTATCGTGGATCAAGAAGGGTTGCCAACCAGTAATGATCCCTCTCCTTGATAGCACGAATCCTGGGGTCCTTTAGCAGGCTTTGCATAATAAGGCAGCCCATGCAGCGTAGGTTGGAGGTGGCATTAGCTTCCGACAGGGGCTGACTGGCAACTTTCAGCCCGGGGGACAAGTACCAGCCAGAGGCCCGCCATAGTGCAGCAACTCGGGCCCTTATTTAAATAAAAACATACACGGGAAGCAATTTAAGTAATAAATAACATTTTATTACTGGTTAAAATAATTACTATATTATAGTAATATATATATTACACACACAAACATAATTTAGCCCAAATACAGAAAACAATGTTTTTAGTTTTGCGCTGTTGCACAGAAGGTCCCTGCAGCACACGTGAGAAGCTGCCAATCACTTTTCAGGTTTAAAAAAGACACTGTACATTACTGCATGGATGTGCGGTGAGGTCAGTGGCTGGTGAGGCAACATGTATAGGTGAGATCAGAAAAACATGTCTGTTTTTTGTATACTGGATTTTGTGTCCTTCTAATAAAACGTGCTATGTAACAATAGGATATTAAATAAAATCTTGTTTTCTGTATTGTTTGCAGAAAAAAAAAACAGATTGCTCTCCCAGATGCTGCTGTGTGTCAATGGGAGCAGTGCTCATTCACAGCAGGGCTGCTGGATGCTGTGTGTTTACAAAGCTGGGGGGTGGGGGGTCTCAGCCTGGGTAATCACACACAGTGCGGTGCTCAGTGTGTGACATGGAGTGAACTCAGGCCTGTCCCATCTCACAGGGACAATGAAAAAAGTTTGAGTCAGAGCCGGGGTGAGGCAGGGGGCAGCAGCAGGACCAGACACCCAGGAGGAAGGAGCCAGGGATAGTGCTGGCAATGAGCGCACAGGAGCCGGGGAGACACAGCCCCTGTGTGTGTGTGGAGCAGCAGGGCTGAGAGGAGTGAGGCTGCGGGCTGAGAGGGGGTGAGTGAGTGTTATCGCAGGAGCAGATTCCAGAAGATTTGTGTGTGTGTGAGGGAGCGCCTGGGGCAGCAATTTGTTAACCCCCAGTGAAGTCCTACACACACACAGACAGAGGGCCTCACTTTAATTTATTCACCCCCACAGCAGCAGCAGGCCAGATCGCCACCACTCACCTCACCGTCTTGAAGACTCTCTGGACTGGCCCCGGCCGGGTCTCTGTGTCCTGGGTGGGTGGTTGGCTTCCCCACTGTCTGCCTCCCTCGGCCCCTCCTCGCACTGGCAGGCTGGCTAGTGACATCTGCACTCGGCAAATGCTCCCACCGTCTGACTTCTCCCTCTGCAGCGTGTGCACTGCACGCTTGGCATCACGTGGGGGGCCGGCCCATCACTAATGCAGCTGCGCATAGGAGTCTATGGCCGTTCGTAAAAAAAAAAAAAACACAGCTCGGTCGGAACTCGGCCAGGGGGACGCTGGTCCCCCTGCCCCCCGGCCCAGTCCGCCCCTGGCTTCCGAGTCTTCCTGCTCAATGAGGAGGATGTCCCCATCGTGCATTTCCTCCTCCCAGCCACGTACCAGTCCTGGTGTTTCTGGGCACACAAAACCCTCCCCACCTGAGGAATCCCCACCTTCAATGCCTAAACTACTCAAATATTCCTTCTCCTCTTCCTTCTCCTGTCTGATCTGAGGAGGACCCGCTGGAATTCTGTCTGCGGAAAGACTGGGGCCTTCAGAGCTAGGGAAGGCCTCCTCTTCCTCCCGCTGCTCTGCTTCAAGAGCCACATCTATAATTCCCCGCAGAGTGTGCTCCAGCAGGAACACTAAAGGAATTGTGTCACTGATGCATGCACTGTCCCTGCTCACCATCCTCGTTGCCTCCTCAAATGGTGACAGTACAGTGCACGCATCCTTGATCATCAGCCACTGCGGGGGGGGGAAACAAGTTGACCTGAACCTGTCCTTGTGCCATACTCACACAGGTACTCGTTCATGGCCCTCTGCTGCTTGTGCAGACGCTGCAGCATTGCTAATGTCGAGTTCCACCTGGTGGGAATCTCACAGATCAGACGGTTTGTGGGAAGGTGGAATTCTCTTTGAATTTCTGCCAGGCGAATGCTTGCTGGAAATGACCGTCTGAAGTGGCTGCAGACTTTTATGGCCTGGCTGAGAAGCTCTGCCATCCCTGGGTACTTGGTTAGGAAACGCTGTACCACTAGATTTAGGACGTGTGCTAGGCATGGTACATGCGTCAATTTACCCTTGCGTAGGGTGGAGAGAAGGTTGCTACCATTATCACAGACGATCATTCCCAGCTAAAGCTGGCGTGGTGTTAACCATCTCTGTACCTGCCCCTGCAGAGCTGACAGAATTTCTAGCCCAGTGTGGCTCCTGTCCCCTAAACAAACCAGCTGAAGCACAGTATGGCATCTTTTTGCTTGAGCCATTGTGTAGCCCCTGTCAGGCGTCGGTTTAACTGCCACTTTGCCAGAGACACAGAAGGAGGAGGAGGAGGAGGAGGAAGAAGAGGGAGAGGTGGTGGTGGAGCAGACAGACCTCCTACAAGCAGCTTTCTGGAAGCGTGGTGGATGAACAAGCTCCAGCACAGAGCCCCGTCTTGGATCCCTCCCAGCTGCAATCAGAGTTACCCAGTGTGCCGTGAAGGAAATGTAACGAACCTGTCCATGCTTGCTGGACCACGTGTCTAAAGTCACATGCACCTTGCTGCTGACTGCCTTTCCCAATGACTCGATAACATTGTCTTCCACATGCTGGTATAGTGCTGTTATGGCCTTGCGTGAAAAGTAATGGCGTTTTGGAACCTGCCACTGTGGTACAGCACATTCAGAAAATTCATGGAAGGGAGCAGAGTCCACCAGCTGGAAAGGCAGCAGCTGTAATGCGAGTAATTTTGCTAAGCTGGCATTTAGGCACTGTGCTTGGGTATGGTTGGGACTATATTTCTTCTTACGCTGCAGCAGCTGGGGCAACGTAATCTGACTGCGTAAATCTTCAGCTGATGGGATGCTGTCATATTGTGAGGAAGGAGCTGGTACATCCATTACTGTAGCATCATCCCTGTCAGTGGAGGTTGTAGGCAATGACATGGCAGGACATACAGTGGGGGTAGAGACAGATGAGGAGGAGGAGGACCTACGCAAAGTTTTGTGCCAACGGGATGTGTGGCAGCAGGTCATATGTCGCCTCAAGCACGTGGTACCCAAGTGTCCAGTGTCTTTCCCATGCTTCAGCCTCATCTGACATAGATTACAAATAGCAACAGTGGGGTCTGCTGCACATTTCTTAAAGAACTCCCAGAAAGCAAAGTTCCTGCATGTGTGCTTTGAGACAACAGCGTTCTGCACCTGAGCAGCTCTGACATCTGATGCCTTGGACTGGCTAGTGCTACGGTTGGTCGTAGAGGATGTTGTGCCTCGTGTTTGCTGTGCCCCCTCTTCCCCCTCCTCCTCACTTGATTCCTGTGTTTGATCAGGCACCCAGGTGGAGTCAGTGACCTCATCATCATTGTCATCATCACCCCCTATCTCCTAGTCACTGGAGACAACTTGGCAGTATGCTGCAGCTGCTGGGGCAACATGAGTGCCAGTTATTTGTGTGTCATCACTGGCACCCCCTTCCTCTAGGTTGATTATACTCCCTTGCTCAACCTCAGAGATTGAATCAGAGCACTGTACTTGCTGCGCATCCTCAAGCAGCATGTCACTCTCATTGTAGTTAAACAATTCAGCTGACTCCTCCATGTGTGATAGCGAGGCTACGGCAGGAGTAGCTGTGGACATGGAGGCTGCATTAGATGCTTTGGCAGCTGAGGTGGACTGTAAAGCACTAGAAGCCCGGCTGGCAGAGGACTCGGAGGATGAGGATTGCCTGGTTAGCCAATCCACCAAATCCTCTGTATGCTGCTGCTTAAAACGTCCAGCACTAGTTAGAAAGGACAAGCGTGCCCCTGCAGAGGATGCACCACGTCCACCATGACCAGAGGCACAGCCTCCCGACACAGGGGCTGCTTGCCCTCTTATCTGTGCCTGGAAGCGTCTGCCTGTCCTTTTTGTTCTTTCAGACATGGTGAGTTATATATAGATTAAATATATACAGAACTCTGATTCAACTCTGGTATAAAGATTTACAGATCTCTGGTATAACTTAGTGAGACCCCCTGATGGCTGGCAGCCAGTGACAAGACACAGATTAGAATTTGCATAAACCTCCTATAAATCAGTGAGACCCCCTGATGGATGGCAGTGAGAAGACACAAACTACAATTTGCATAAATCTGCTAGAAGTATGTGGGACCCCCTGATGGGTGGCAGTGAGAAGACACAGATTACAGTCTCAGAAACCTCCTATAAATCAGTGAGACCCCCTGATGGGTGGCAGCCAGTGAGAACACATGGATTATAACAATTCCCAAATATTTTGTAGAAATTAGTGACCCCCAAAATACTGCTTGGCACTGGCTGTGTAACAAGACACAGATCACCTCAATTCCCAGATATTTTGTAGAAATTAGTGACCCCCAAAATACTGCGTGGCAGTGACAAGACACAGATCATCTCAATTCCCAAATATTTTGCAGAAATTACTGAGCACCCAAAATAGTTGCTGGGACTGGGCACATTGATTACAACAATTCCCAGATATTTGGTAGAAATGAGACCCCCCCCCAGTAGCTGGTGGCAGACTGGCAGTAAGAACACACTAACACAACAACAATCTCCTATGAAATCTCCTCTAAAACGCGTGCAGAAGCGCTGTGTGGAAACCTTATATAGTGTGCTGCGGGACATTGCCCAATTTTGCAAAATTTGACCAATCAGGACTCTGAGCCGTGATTGGCATAGTGTTGAACCTGTCTTGCATCTGACCTGTGGTCAGGTGCAAGGCTGTAGCCAATTACAAGCTTCAGACCAGTGTAAAAGTGCATTGTGGTCCATTGTGGTGCATTGTGGGCGAACACGCGGCGAACATGCGGAAATGTTTGTAGTTCGCGAACAAACGAACAGGCTATGTTCGATGCGAACTCCAAACCGATCGAACCAAACAGCTCATCCCTACTTGGCACCTCTCAAACGGTCAAATAACTCGGATATAAGTGGGATGGGATAGGCATTACGTATAGTGATTCTGTTTATCCCTCTATAATCAATGCAAGGTCTTAAATCCCCTTCCTTTTTTATACAAAAAGGAATCCTGCTCCCGCAGGAGAGGAAGAATGACGAATGAACCCTTTAGCGAGGTTCTCCTTAATGTACTCCTCCCTGATATCGTTCCCTTTTTGTAACAGCGGAAAGACATGACCCCTAGGAGGCATGGTGCCTGGCAACAGGTCTATAGCACAATCATAAGGCCTGTGAGGCGGTAGGATTTCAGATTTCCCTTTATCAAACACTTCTTTAAGATCTTTGTACCACTTAGGAACCTCTGTGGAGAGTGGAGGAGCAGTGGCTACGTTAAGGCTGCCCACCGCAGTACTCATACCCAGACATTTAGACCAACACTTAGACCAGTCAACAATCGGATTGTGCTTTGCCAACCAAGGATACCCCAATACGATGGGTACTATGGGTGATTCAATGATTTGAAACTTGATTCTTTCCTTTGCAGGACCCCAGTACAAAAAGAGACAGGCACGGTATCATGTGTACAGTGAGGTCTTAACAGTTTCCTGCCATCGATACTTTCGATAAAGAGAGGTACTTCTCTCTCCACCAGAGGCACTTGGTGAATAGCAGCGAAACCAGAGTCTAAGAAATTTCCTGCAGACCCAGAATCAATCAGTGCTTCTGTGTTCAACCTGATTTTCTCCCAGGCTATGGACACAGGCACCACAATGCGAAAATCTTTTCTTTCTCTTTTAAATAGATACGAGAGACATGGTAGTAGTACCCAGAACCTGTCTCTCAGGGGATTCTAGGCTTGCTCGTTTCCCGACACATTAGATCTTTTTGGTCGCTTGGGGCATTGTAAACGGAAATGCCCTCTGTCAGCACAATAGAGGCATAGCCCCTCTCGGAGGCAATATTGTCTCTCCTCTCCTGTTATACCAGAACAACCTAGTATCATAGGCTCTGGTTCAGTGGGTAAAGGCCTGGGAGGAGACACAGCATGAGTAGACCTAGGAATAGAACAGGCCCCCTGAGACGGTTTATGAGCCTTGCTACGACCAGACCTCCTGTCACGCATCTGATCAGCGAGAGCAATACAATAATCCACCAGAACCTCTAGCTCCTCAGGTAATACCATAGGTGCTAGTTCATGCTAGACATGTGCATTCGTTTTAGTACTAAAACGATTTAGTCTGAATTTTGGGATAATTTAGTTTTCGTATGACTCAAGAGATACGAAACTGCTCAGTACAAAAAACGAAAGAAACTAAAATAAAATGCACTACATTTTACTTTCAGTTCTTTTTGTGATATTACATTGATGAGTGAAGGAGACCAGCAATGAAGAGCGCAACATCGCAAAGCTACAGAAAAGGTTTGTATGCGTAATCCTTCCCGACCCCTACCCGAAAATCTGTCAGTGATAGAGCTCCATAATACTCACTCGCAGCGCAGACAGCCAGCACAGGAGAGGGAAGCTTTACTAAACCCTTGCACGTCTATGAGGCAGACAAGATGATAAAAGCGCTGATACAACTACCCACTATAGTGGGAGGAAAACACCACAAAGAGGGAAATCGTACCCCAAAATGCGTGTAAATGAAAAGGTATATTACAAGAATAATGACCTGAAGATATTGCAGTCCAATATGAACCGGTGAAGGTCAATGCTCATACAATAAAAAGAGAGAACATACACATGGTGAAGTACGTCCACATATAAAAATCAAATGAATATGTGGAAAAATAAAACTCACATATGGTGGAGCCTGTGAAACATAGGCTCAATACAATCGCAGTGGGTCCCTTCAGGGATGACCCCGTCCCGTCTTCGTGAAGAACTGGAACTTACTCGCATGGGCCACACATGAAATGAAGCAAGAACATACCATGGTACAGCATTGTAAACCACTAGACAAATGAATCGGATAGCTGCAACACTTACGTGGTTAAGAGCCTGTGTAAATACACTGGCTCTGTAAAAGCGCCTGGGTGTAGATAGGATAACACCAAACCCCTTTCGCTGGATAAAAATAGTAGACAGATGATCCACTAATAAAAACGTATTTAATACATAAATAAAAAGGATAAATAATTCCAAAACGCGTTTCGCCGCTAACGCAGCTTCATCAGTTGGTATCCAAAAAATATAATAAATACAAAGATTATATTTTTTGGATACCAACTGATGAAGCTGCGTTAGCGGCGAAACGCGTTTTGGAATTATTTATCCTTTTTATTTATGTATTAAATACGTTTTTATTAGTGGATCATCTGTCTACTATTTTTATCCAGCGAAAGGGGTTTGGTGTTATCCTATCTACACCCAGGTGCTTTTACAGAGCCAGTGTATTTACACAGGCTCTTAACCACGTAAGTGTTGCAGCTATCCGATTCATTTGTCTAGTGGTTTACAATGCTGTACCATGGTATGTTCTTGCTTCATTTCATGTGTGGCCCATGCGAGTAAGTTCCAGTTCTTCACGAAGACGGGACGGGGTCATCCCTGAAGGGACCCACTGCGATTGTATTGAGCCTATGTTTCACAGGCTCCACCATATGTGAGTTTTATTTTTCCACATATTCATTTGATTTTTATATGTGGACGTACTTCACCATGTGTATGTTCTCTCTTTTTATTGTATGAGCATTGACCTTCACCGGTTCATATTGGACTGCAATATCTTCAGGGCATTATTCTTGTAATATACCTTTTCATTTACACGCATTTTGGGGTACGATTTCCCTCTTTGTGGTGTTTTCCTCCCACTATAGTGGGTAGTTGTATCAGCGCTGTTCTCTTCCCCCTTTTTTCCATGTTTTCTGTATCTGGGCCTTTTGGGATAGACCCTTGAGAACATAGCTGCTATACTGCTCCCATTTTGTGTTTTTCTTTCCCTCCACCTATTGCCACTCCAGCGCCCCCTTCTCCTGTTATACAAGATGATAAAAGCAGCTGGAGAAGGAAAACATTCAAATAAATTACACTAAAAGCTAATGACAGAGGAGGGCTGGATAGTAAAAACCCCTTTATAACAAGCAGCGCTGGGAGAAGAGAGGGACTTTATAAAACGTGTGTTATCTCCCCTCCCGTTCTGCATAATAGGGGCTTAGGTCTGATACATTTTATATCATCCAGGAGCACTATCCCCCTTTCCTCATCTATAATACACGTTTTATATAAAGTACCTCGCCTCTCCCATTGCTGCTTGTTATAAAGTTTTTTTTACATCTGACACATTTAGTATCCAACTCTCACTGTTACTCTGTCATCATGAGCCTTCAGTGTGATTTATTTTAATGTTTTCCCTGGATTTAAAGTGCTTTATGTTATTATAAAAATAAATTTGCACCAGTCATCTCTTCTCTGAGCTTTCAGACTGATTTATGTTAATATTTTCCCTCTCCCCTGCTTTTATAATCCTGTCTGTCTCGCCCACAGAGATATAAAGTTTAAGTAAAAGTTTCCTCTCCTTTGCTGGATAAGCATTGCATTCCGAAGTTCTGCACCCTCCACATGCCAATTCAGTACGATGTTCTATACAGAGAGGGGCATTAATTAATGCAGGAGGATGTTCTATACATTATACAGAGAGGGGTATTAATTAATGCAGGAGGATGTTCTATAAATTATACAGAGAGGGGTATTAATTAATGCAGGAGGATGTTCTATACATTATACAGAGAGGAACCTTTTTTTTAGCACTTTAAATCCAGTGGCTGTGAGAGCTGAGATCGGCTGCTTGTTATATTATCTCTCAGTACAATGTATCAGGCTCAGCTGTTACAGTAACTGACTGTAACAGTGCTCACAGTTTCAGTAAAACAAGGAAATAATATTGTTCTAACCTCTTATATATAAAGCTAGTATTTACTAGTTTTACTGAAACTCTGAGCGCTGTGATGAGCAGCAGTCAGTTATTGTAACAGCTTTGCCTGACACATTGTGCTGAGCGTGAGAGATACTGTAACAAGCAGCGATTTCAGCCCTCTGAGGAGCCACTATAATAGTAATTGTATCCACTGGTTTTCGGATGAATGAAATTAGTTTTCATACTAAAGAACTGAAAACTAATTTCTTTAGCAACTAAATAAATTGCATTTTAGGACTAATCCATTAGTTCAAAACGAAATTTTGTGCTGTGCACATGTCTAGTTCATGCATTATATTCTCTGAAATTCCTTCGAGAAACGCGGTAACAAGCACATCATTTGGCCAGGACAATTCTGCTGCTACTGTTTTAAACTCTATTGCGTACTCTGCAACTCGGCGATTGCCCAGGGATATATGCCATAGTGCCCTAGCTGCACCTGTTGCCCTTCTAGCAGGGTCAAATGTGCCTCGTAAGGCAGCCATAAACGCAGCATAGTTATAAACTACAAGTTTCTTTAGTTCCCACAGGGGGGTTGCCCACAGCAGAGCTTTCTCGGTTAGGTGGTTAATTACGTAACCCACCTTAGCTCTATCTGTGGGACACATACCTGGATTCAAGTCAAGCATAATCTCGATTTGGGTTATAAACCCTCTGCATGAACCTGAACTCCCATTAAAGCACGTAGGAGTCTGTAAACTGACATCAGCTACACCAGTAGCAACCATAGAGGAAACAGATACTGCTTGAGAGGACAAGCCAACCACAGTGGAAGGAGGCGGAGAGGCCTTGCCTAATTGTTTGAATTGCTCCATGAGTAAGCCCAAGGCCTGAGCCAAGTGATCCATGTGTTGGTCTTGTTTCTCCTGTTTGGAAATAATATCACCCAATCTAGACACAAGTACAGATAAATCAGCCGGATCCATATAAGGCCCTGTCGTGATGTAATGGGGGAATAGCGCCCACAAAGGAATAGCGAAGTTGAGATCCTTAAGGACTGATAAATCTACTTGGCGTTTAAACACTGCTTGGTATTTACAGACTTCTATGCTCGAGACAGGGATAATGAGCAAACCACGGAGTTGCTACTAAGCACTAAAGATTTCGAGACCGATAGAAAACTTAGAGCACGTTCAGAAACACAAAGATACGTCAGACAGTTGGTGAATTGAGTGGACTGCAAGGCAGTCAGGAAATGTGCTGTTATAACGTTTTCTGATAATCTGGAGCAGGTCAACGGTACTGTATGATATTCAGAGGCAAGACATACACATCGGGGTCTATCGTTGGTACAGCATCGAGTATATTTAGCGAGGAGTGCACACTGAACATGAGCTGCAGACAAACAGTACCTTTCGATCGCAGTTGTTAGAGAAATGTGTGGCAAGGAAACATGAGCTCTTGGTTGGGTATAGGAACCTAATGCGGCCGCAGACGATACCCAAAAAATGAGAAGGGACAACACCCCAGTAACGTGTAAACAGCCCAGTGGCAAACATGGGGTTACACCACCGAAGCACCACACAGGCGATCGTAATCGAGCAGCAATTAGAATAGTCAAAACAAGCTGGGTCAAAAAGCAGGAGCAGAGATCGTATCCAGAAACGGGTTAGCAACAATAAATCAATACACAGGATAAGTAGCGATGCGGGAACAGAACTCGATGACAGGGCGATGAGGTAACTTCTCCTCGCACCCTGTTTTAAACCCGGCGGCTCCTCGTGACCCCTCCAGGCCCGCCCCCTCAGATGCCGCTCACCCATTCTCCAGTGCTGGCAGTTGGCCAGCTCTTGGCATAGGACCTTGCCCAGACCCCCCAGGCAGCACAGTAGGGGCTGAGGGTATGACAGGCACTACCCGAGGAGCTAGAGAACCTGATAGACTATTGCATAGCCCTCGATGATGCGTGACAGGAGGTCTGGTCATAGCAAGTCACATAAAACTTCCCAGGGTACTGGTTCTACTCCCAGGTCAAGTCATGCGGTCTCTCCTCCTGGGTCTGTGCCTACAGAACCAGAGCCTATGCAGCTAGGTCGTTCTGGCATATCAGGAGAGGAGAGACAATATCGTTTCAGATAAGGTCTCTGTTTCTATTGTGCTGACAGAGGGCATTTTTGTTTACAATGCTCCAAGCGACCAAAAAGACCTAATGTGTCGGGAAAACGAGTAAGCCTAGAATCCCCTGAGAGACAGGTTCTAGGTACTACAATAGTGTCTCTTGTGTCTAGTAGAAAATCTCGTGTTGTGGTGCCTGTGTCCATTGCTTGGGAGAAAGTCAAGTTGAACACAGAAGCACTAATTGATTCTGGGTCTGCAGGCAATTTCTTAGATTCAGGTTTTGCTGCCATTCACCAAGTGCCTCTGGTGGAAAGAGAAGTACCTCTCCTCATTGAAAGTATCAATGGCAGGAAATTGTTGAGACCTCATTGTACACACGATACTGTGCCTGTCTCTCTTTGTACTGGTGTCCCGCATAAGGAAAAAAATCAAGTTTCAGATCATTGAATCACCCACAGTACCCATTGTCTTGGGATACCCCTGGTTGGCGAAACACAACCCAGTTGTTAAGTGGTCTATGGGAGTGTTGGAGTCATGGGGATCTAAATGGTGGTCCAGATGTCTGGGTATGAGTACTCTGGTGGGCAGTCACTCTTAATGTGGCCACTGCTCCTCCGCTCTCCAGAGGTACCTAAATGGTATAACGATCTCAGAGATTCTCCCGGCTCACAGGCCTTATGATTGTGCTATAGATCTGTTGCCAGGCACCATGCCGCCTAGGGGTCATGTCTACCCGCTTTCTAAAAAAGAAAATGATATTCTGGAAGAATATATACGTGAGAACCTAGCCAAAGGGTTTATTTGTCGTTCTTCCTCTCCTGCGGTTGCAGGATTCTTTTTCGGGTCAAAAAAGGAAGGGAACTTAAGACCAGGCATTGATTATAGAGGTTTAAACAGAATCCCTATACGGAATGCCTACCCCATTTTATTAATATCTGAATTATTCAACCGTGTAAGAGGTGCCAAGATCTACTCGAAATTGGACTTACGAGTTGCTTATAATTTACTAAGGGTCAAGAAAGACCACGAATGGAAGACTGTATTCAATACCAGGAGTGGCCATTATGAGTATCTGGTCATGCCATTCGGCTTATGTAATGCGCCAGCAGTCTTCCAAGACTTTATCAATGATGTCCTGAGGGATTTTTTGCAAGTCTTTAAGATTGTCTATTTACTGTAGATGATATCTTGATTTATTCTCCTGATGTTGAAACACACCATGTCCATGTGCGGACAGTGTTACAAAGGTTGCTGGAGAACAAACTGTACTGTAAGTTATAGAAGTGTCTATTCGACATAACTTCAGTCCATTTCCTGGGTTACATCATCACACCAGAGGGGTTTGATATGGATCCAAAAATGTTGTTGGCCATCAAGGAATGGCCACTGCCTCAAGGCCTGAAGGCCATACATAGATTCCTTGGGTTCACTAATTATTATAGGAGATTCATTAAAGGTTTCTCTACAGGAAAATGACACCTGCAGAGAGAAACTATAACATTGGGAACCGAGAATTACTAGCAGTCATAGCAGCCCTTAAAGAATGTCACTATTTGCTGGAAGGTACCAAGGATCCTGTTATTATAATAACAGATCACAAAAATCTTGTTTACATTGGAGATGCCAAACGTTTGAATTCCAGGCAAGGCAGGTGGTCATTGTTTCTGTCCAGTTTCAACTTCTTGTTGACATATCGTCCTGGTTCAAAGAATACCAAGGCTGACGCTTTTTCCAGGCAGTTTGAGTCATATGAACAACACACGTTCGACCACAGTCCTATAATTCCCCAAGAGAGGATCTTAGGTACCACTATCCTGACTGTATCTTCTCCTATGTTGGAAAGAATTCAGGAGGTTCAGGGTGTTGCTCCTCTTGAGAACCCTCCTGGTAAGGTCTTTGTACCTGAAGAGAAGAGAATGCAAATGATGATGATTTATCATGATTCCAAACCTTATGGGCACATGGGAATAACTAAGACTCTAGCCACGATTGAAAAACAGTTCTGGTGGGCAGGTATGCAAAGGGATATAAAGGACTACAAAGCCACATGTGAAGTGTGCTGTTGAAGCAAGAATCCCAGGTCCTTACCTATAGGTCAGTTGCAGCCTTTGCTGGTGCCTGAGAGACCTTGGTCCCACCTCTCTATGGACTTCATTACCGATCTACCTATGTCCCAGGGTCATACAGTGATCCTTACCGTGGTAGACAGATTCTCTAAGATGATGCACTTTGTGCCTCTGGTCAAGCTTCCTTCAGCTATTGAGCTGCTGCCAGTGTTCATGCAAAATATTGTCAGACTTCATGGGGTTCCTCTGGGAATAGTATCCAACAGAGGAACCCAGTTTGTGTCACGCCCCATGGCACCCACCATCCTGAAACCCCCTCTGGTGGTACAATCCATGTACTGTTCCTGCCCTGCAACCAGCATTCAGTATCAGCATCCAGCAATGCAACAGTTAAATCACCAAAACACACGTGACTCACAAAACAAAGGGCTCTGCCCCACACTCTCGCATTGCTGGTTCATTACAGCTTATACGCTCTAAGGGTGAACACGCTACCTGATATTGCTGCTCAGTATTCCTGTTCCTGATTCCCCATCTCTGGTTCCTGCTACTACAACCTTCATTCCCATCATCCCTCTGCAATCAACCTGGTCAGTCATCATATTCATCCACCCTCCTCTACCCATATCCTCTGTTTATTTGTGCAGACCACTGCACGCTGGGCTCATACTCCCCTCACCCCAAGTGCCACCCTGGTACCATCCCTAACCCTGACAGTTTGTTTCTTGATTCTGGCGAGTGTTTTGTGACAACCTCGGAATGACGTTGAGTTTCTCCTCAGCTTATCACCCACAGACGAATGGGGCCGCAGAGAGAGCCAACTAGAGTGTTGAGCAATACTTGCGTTGCTTCGTGTCTGAAAAGCAAAGTGAATGGGCAGACCTGTTACCCTGGGCTGAGATTGCGCTAAACAACTCAGTGAGTGAAACTACAGGCCACTCACCTTTCCATACAGTTTATGGTTATGATCCTCCCATGCACCCCTCTGTATTCCAAGTTACTGCATTGCCAGCCTTGGACGAACATCTGAATAATCTGAAAAGGACATGGGAGACGATTAAAGAGATTATAGAGGCCAATATTCAAAAACAAAAAATAAAAGCAGACAGACTCAGACGTTCTGCACCGGTGTATATAGTCAGGGACAAGGTATGGCTGTCAACCAGAAACATCATATTGTTAGTGCCATCCATGAAGATGGCTCCCAGGTTTATTGGCCCTTATAAGGTGTTAAGATGCATTAACCCTGTTTCTTATGCATTGGTTTTACCTCCATATTTACGTATCCACAACGTATTCCATGTTAGCCTCTTGAAACCTCTTACCTGTAATAGGAACACCAGAGTCACCGCTCCACCTCTGCCTATCCAGTCCCAGGGTGAGGAGGAGTATGAGGTCCGTGCCATCTTGAGGTCCCGTGTGGTCAGAGGTGTCCATCATTACTTAGTGGATTGGGAGGGTTATGGTCCTGAGGATTGTTCTTGGCTGCCTGCCAAGGAAATCCATGCGCCTCGTCTAGTTCGCCAATTCCATGCGGCTCATCCTTCAGTGCCTGGAGGTTGTTCTGAGTATGACCGTAAAGGGGGGTTACTTTACATCCTCAACCCCTGCTGTGCTGACCGGGGGGTCTGGACATAGTACGGTGCCACTGGCTGGTCGAGTGCCAGCACCTGGTAATGTCTGAACGGCGTCTGAGGGGACGGGGCCTGGTGTGGTCACGAGGAGCCGCCGGGTTTAAAGCAGGGAGCGAGCAGTTGCCTCTTCGCCCTGACGTGGAGTTCTATTCCTGCATCACTTCCTATTGTATTCATTGCTGTTCTGTTGCCAACCCATTTACATCTACGATTCCTGCTCCTGATTTTGACCCGGCTTGCCTTTGACTATTCTCATGTTACATGCTATAGCGGTTGCTAGTGATGTGCGTCGTTGGTTTAACCCTATGCAGGCTGCTTGGGGTTTTACTCACTCCCTGGGTATATTCCCATCTCGCTTTGGTGTACTGTTTGCAGCCTTATCTGGGTTCTGCTCCAGGTCTAAGGTTCATGATATAAGATCGTGTACGCTTGTACAATCCGCAATAACGATATACCGCAGGTTTTCTGTTTATGTTCATCTTGCTCCATTTGCCAAGTGTACCCGGGCTTATACTATCCTCAAGCCTTTATGTGTGTCAATAGACCCTGGTGATTAGAAGGTACAGCATACCCATTTACGTTTCGCAGAAAACGCGAAGTCTGTCTGTTCGTTGACTGCCCTGCAGTCTGCACAATACATTGACTGTCGAACTAACTACCTCGGTACACCCACTCCAGTCTTGCAGCCCACTGTATTGTTGTGTGCTCTAAGTTGTCCGTTGGTTTCGAAACCTTTGGAACTTCGTAGCAGTTCAGTTGTCCTGTCATACTTCTTGGCTTTGGAGTATATGTCTGAAAATACTGTTTATTTTGCTACCATCGAGCAGATATTTCTGTCCAATAAGATCTCAATCTCGCTACTCTTGTGTGAGCGCCACAGCTCAGATACATGTACATACATACATCCATACATCCATTACACAGACCTCAGACCAGACATACATATATATATATATATATATATATATTGTGTGTGTGTGTATATACATACACAAATATATATTACAGACCTCAGACCAGACATGCCTATATATATATATATATATATATATATATAATGTGTGTGTGTCTCTTCGAGCCCCATTGACTTGCATGGTGTTCGAATTGTGTTTGAGTTTGCGGTCGAACTTTTTCGGGTGTTCGAGTTCGAATGCAAACTGAACACGGGGGTGTTCGGCCCATCACTAGGCTTAACATGATCTCGTGCTGCTGTGTCTGCTACCACTGATAATGTATATAAGATTACAGTACTGAAAGATTAACGTTCAACTATAATCTAAGAACTTTTCCAAGTTAAGGTTGGTCATATATAAAATAACAATAACAAGGTAAAAAACATTGTTTTGTCTACAGGGCACAATACCATACTTTTGCATTTGAGGTTATAAGGAAATTCTGTCTGTTTTTTTCTGTCAAGTGAATTACTTCATTGTCGAATTGAAGCATTCTTTGGACATAGATTAAGTAACCATAATTGACAATCCTGCAGGTCTAGTCACACAATTTAATTTATGTTTGGCCATGTTTGATACAAAAATGTCAACATTTGTAAATGCACCAGATGACAAGTTGTAAACTGACATTATTTTTAATATTTACATTAATTGAGTCTGCAATCTAATTTTAAGGCTCCTCCGAAGGTTTGCTGAAAATATTACAAAGCTGGTGCTAATTTAGCTAGAGCTAAGGTAAATTTATCAATTTCGTAGGGAGCACATTACAATCTTGTTAACATTAGCGCTCACCTGTGTGAGCTTTAACGTTAGCCGCGGTGGCTACCGCATATTACAATCCAAACACTAACGGGTTAAATAACCAGTTTGCGTTTGGTACCCTGCACTTTTCAGCGCGAGGTTACTGTACTTTGCGCTCCCCATGTTAAGTATAGGGAGTGCAAAGTGTTAATCAGCATTAGTATTACAATCTACTAGCGCTGATTAACGTCTGACCGCAAAGTTGCGGTAACAACCCAAGCAACTTTTTAAGTGCCTGCATTGTAATCCCACATTAAAACGGGGGCGGTAGGGAGAAACTGCAGGTGCAGTTTTTTTTCTCCCTAGCACCCCCATTTTAACGTCAGTAATGTAA
The DNA here is from genome assembly GCA_009667805.1 of Leptobrachium leishanense. NCBI lineage: Eukaryota > Metazoa > Chordata > Amphibia > Anura > Megophryidae > Leptobrachium > Leptobrachium leishanense. The sequence goes on along the minus strand of CM019064.1, from coordinate 218,238,852 downwards.
TGTCGCCCATAGACTATAATGAAACTGGTAAGTTTACAACAGCTCTAGTTAAGTTAGCACCAGCTTTGTAATACTGGCCTGTGTCTTTCCCATGTTACATTCCCAGTGACAACTGGTGCTGGAATGTGATTATTTGACTGATCATGTTTGGTATTTACACACAGCAAATTAAGCAACATCTGAAATTTAGTGTTTCCTCTAGAACAGTGGTTCCCAACCACAGTCCTCAAGTACCCCCAACAGGTCAGGTTTTCAAGATAGCTGAAGCACAGTACAGGTGATATGATTTGCTGCTCAGTGATTGCAGGATTCAGTTTACATTTCCCCAAGGTAATCCTTAAAACCTGGCCTGTTAGGGGGACTGGAGGACCGTGGTTAGGAACCACTGCTCATGTATTCTCTGTGACACCTTACACCTACATTTTACTGCTCTGTAGACTCTGATTTTAGATCTGGCAACTGCAAAATATTTTGTGGCAACTGTTTAGAAATTAATGAATTATACGTATCCACTAGTTTCAATACATTTCTAATCGTCTGTTCACTTGAACAAAAAATCTCTTGGCAAATAACTTGTTTGCCTCTTTACATTGTTTCCATAAAAACTTTTACAAAACTGCATCAGAACAAGGCTTAGTAGGGAATATAAATGCAATTTATTATTACAAAAGTCAGTAATAAATTCCATATTGTACTCACCAGAAAAGCAGGTATATTTTCGTTCACTTTGTCTTGGTTCACACTGGGACTGCGCAAATGGACTCTGAAAGCTGTTCAAACTACTCTCCCTTTTTATGGGTGAACAAAGCTGTAAAACTAGCTGGGGGCACCAATGTAAAAACCACAATCAGGTCTGATCACTAAAGGTGAATTTCAGGAGAATTTGCAGAAGTGAAAAATGCAGGTCAAAATTGCCAAACCCCAAATTCTCCCATTTATCTCACTTTCCAAATCTGCTATTTGAAGATTGTTCTCTTCTTCCACCTCTTCTCTTGAGTTTCACCTTTTGTGACGAGACCTGAATGACTAGACCTGAATATGTTTTTTTTACCTACTTCTTCCAGGGTAATGGTATGCTGTAACAACTGGTAATTATGTGCATAGCTTTGGGGTGCTAACTAAAATTTGGTTTTACTTGCAAAACAGGTAAATAGGTATTCATTCTCTTGCCTCAGAAATACAGGACATGATGTACAGAGAGTTGGTACAAGTCTTAAATGCAGTGAAGATGGACATGATAAGCCCAGCTTCTGTGGACATTGCTGTTTGTCTCAATAGCAAATAAAGGGCTATATTACAATCTTTGCGCAAAAACGGTCGCGCAAAGCGTGAATTTGTGCGCCAAGCGTTAAACGTTTGCAGGCGCAAATCAATGCTGGAATTACAATCCTCGCGTGTTTTTTCATCCATCGATCAATAACGTGCGTAAACCGGACGCGCCCAAATGCTCACGCAGTACCGTCGTGTACAGAAATCAGTGTGCGCACTGTTTTTTTCAAGCGATTCAGCCAATATATATTTACTCACAAAGTAGTAAAACGTAACTTGCAGTGAATTAGAAAAAATATAGCATAAACGTGAAAAATTGGTCATGCACAGGAGACTATAGGGTCTACCCCAAATTTGTACATACAACAGAATCTTCTAAAGCAGGGGTTCGCAAACTGCGGCCAACCACAGTCAGAAAAATCCACCTTGAACCGAGATTTCCTTCCCGTGCGCGACCGAAGATTCGTCTCGTATTTTCCACTAGGACGGTGCATGCGCAGACGTCCGTATTGAGCCCCATCAGCTGGCTGGAGACAGGGGCGTTCTTCTACTCCCGAGGCGAGCGGCTGCTAGCAAGCAGCTTGACCGCTCGCCTGGGATGGGAGCCACCTGACCAGCATGTGATCTTGCAAGAACGCGGCTTGTCATGTGGTTCCCATCCCCGGTGAGCGGAAAAGCTGCATGCCAGCAGCCTCTCGCCTCGGGAATAGAAGAATGCTGGCGGACACGGAGCCTGGGGCCACAGCAGAGGAGGTGGGGGTAAATATACCCATGTGAACTGCCTGGGGGCAATAATATCCATGTGAGCTGGGGGCAAATATATCCATGTGAGCTGGGGCCCTGGGCAATATATACCCATATGAGCTGGGGGCAATAAATACCCATATGAGCTGGGGGCAATATATACCCATATGAGCTGAGCCAATATATACTCATATGAGCTGGGGGGCAATATATATCCATGTGAGCTGGGGCAATATATATCCATGTGAGCTGGGGCAATATATACCCATGGGATCTGCGGGCAATATATACCCATATGAGCTGGGGGCAATATACACCCATGTGAGCTGGGGGCAATATATATAACCATGTGAGCTGGGGCAATATATACCCATATATACCAATACATAACTTGCAGGCTGTGATGAGAATCTCAACAAGCAATCTAACTCATTTAAAAAAAATTATAGAAAAGTGTGATAGGATACGTTTGTCTCATTAAAACTGTTTAAAATTAAATGTGCTTGCAGCTATAGATGATATGAAATTAGCACAATAAATAAATTGAATAAAACTACCACTATACCATAATATTTAGGGGGGCACATAAGATATCACAGGCAAAAATTTAAGTAATACACAATTTAATATATACAGGGTTATTCAAAGAGATCTGAATTGCTGGCGAAATTTCAGCGTTCGGTTACCTTTCCTGGCCATTCGGCTGCAGTTCACCAAATGCCCCCCTTGCCCCCCTGTAGAGACGCCTATGATGCCGACACCAAGCACTAACCAGGGCTGTCAAATATAATCGACAGAGCAATGCTGATGTCCGCAAAGCTGAACCAATGCATTGCCTCTCTGCATCGATTCAGTGGCCGCACGTCAGACCTCCCCTATTCTTGGAGGCACAGCCAGAGGACCCTGCTTCCTCCCAGCCTGTCACATGCTGCAGTGGCGCTGGGAGGAAGTGATCATATTATTTATTATTATTAATTTATAAAGCGCCAGCATATTCCGCAGCGCTGAATCATATAAGTGATCCATGGCATGCATGTGCGGAGGATCGAAACAAAGCCCTGCTGCTGGCACCCAGGTGAAAACAAAGGTGAAATTAACACGTAAATGAGGGGAAATGAAAAAGGAGGTGGGGTGGGGAAATGAAAAAGGAGGGGGGTAAATGAACATTAAAGGAGATTGCAATTAAAAGGAGGGGTACAATGTACATAAGAGGGGATGAAATGAACATAAAAGGAGGGGTGAATGGACATTGTAAAAGGGGGGTAAAATGAACATGAAAGCCACGGGGAAATCTAAAAGGAATGGGGTGAAATTGACTGAAAAGGAATTGTAAAGGGGGGTGGACTTGGGAGAGAATTCACATGGAAAGAAGGGAAGGGGAGAAAATGGACGTAACAAAGGGAGGAAGAGGATGAAAGGACTAGAGACTAGTAAAAGACAATGGAAAAATATGGAAAGAAGGTACGGTACGGAAGGGGGGGACTATTAATTAATAATCTGTGTGTGTGTGTCTGTATCAGTGAGTGTGTGAATCTGTGAGTCTAAATCCATGAGAACATTGGGCAGTAATCGTGATTTATAATTGAATCGTTGACAGGATGTCACGGATCCCCTCTGAAAGCATGATCTCGGTCCCTGTATACAGAGCCCTATCTACCCCTCCGGTCCTTGAGAAGTCGGTATAACTGTCTATCTTCAGGGACTCGATCGTTTCACACACATCAAGGGTTAACAGGCCACAGGTTAGAAACACAAAGCGGGCAAAGCCGTACTGATCTTAATACCAGGAAAGAAGCTCACCCTTATACCAAGGAGGATGTATGGAACAGGGTCAATAGGACTAACAGGGTCAATATACAAATCGTGGTTCTCAGACAACGCCGGGTTAGTATATGGAGCGTGGTTCTCAGACAAAGCCGGGTCAGTATATGGAGCCTGGTTCTAAGATAAAGCCGGGTCAGTATATATAGCGTGGTTCTCAAAGGGCTAAATTACAATCTTCGCGCAAACGTTTGTGCCGACGCAAAAAAACATTAACGCGAGGGTTAAAACTCTTTGCGCCAAACGCCGTATTACATAGTCAGCGCAACAAACGCGTGTAATCGTCTACCGCGGGTGACCCTGCGCGAACTGTTTGCGACCGTACTGTACTGCACGCGTCCTATACTTCAAATTGTGAGCGCAAACACGAATGTGCTCTGGTACATGGATGGATTTACAATCTATGCGCAGGATTACCGCATACAGGGTTATTCAAAGAGAATCGAAAAGTCACCGCACGTTCGGTGACTTTTCGTTCTCGTCAATCCGGTGCGATTTGACTATCCCATTTCGGCGACCCTGCGGTGTATTCAGCAAGCACCACAGGGCTGCCGTAATGCAGGGAAAAGTCGCTGCAAACCCGCCGAAAAACTCGCCTCACAGCGGATCGAAAAAGTTACTGGCAGAAATGCCCACGAGAGCTGACATACGAGAAATTATCTCGGAGGTCCGAAATTCGTTGCAACGTGACATTGCCAGTCTTAAAACAGAGGGGGAATCGGTGGAGGCCCAGGTCACAGGCCTAGAACAAGCAGCGGCATGTGCGGCCAAACATGAGGCTGAGACCGCAAGTACATCTGTTGATTTTTCCAGGGTCTGGCGGAGGCTTGATGATCTGGACAACCGATCGAGGCGCCAAAATCTAAGAATCCGAGGGGTACCAGAGAAAGAAACGGCTACTCACATTTATCTGGTAGGGCTGTTTAATGTTTTACTGGGCTCCCACGAGGTGAGCACTGAGGACTTCGCCCGAGCACACCTCGCCCCTTCGCCCGCCGCCGGAATCCCCAGAGCCACCTCCGAGGGATATAGTATGCTGTGTCACATATTTTATTTTGAAGGAGCGAATTTATTTAGCCGCCCGCTATCAACGTGAGTGGGAGTATCACGGGGCGCATCTTTAATGACTTGTCCCCCTCTACACTCCAGGTGCGCAGAATGTTACGCCCGATTGCTCAAACACTGCAGCAAAAGCAGATTCAGTATCGCTGGGCATTCCCGATGTCCCCGACAGTACGTCATGATAACAAAAACCTGGTCATTCGTACCCCCGAAGACATCCCATACTTTTTGAGATCGTTGGATCTACCAGCCATGGCGATTATGAACTGGGATTCTTTCGACTTTAGGCCGCAGGTGAGCCGGGAAGCCCCATTACCACGTTGCAATCGATCCCGCCTTCGCAGACAGCATTCGGAGCAAACTGAGACGGAGGCACATTAATGGGCAGAAGAAATCACCTTGCCAACATTGTACCATCTTAATATGGTGTTACTAGTCGCCAGGGCCGCCATCAGGGCATTACGCCCAATGCTGCCGTAAGGGGCCCAGACCCCTAGGCCAAAACCCAGGGCGCAGACCCCAAGGCCCAGGACCCTGTGAGTTTTTTTGCTGTGGATACTGTGATACGCTAATACACACTGCACATTACTGGGAGTTTTATTGCTGTGGTGCTATGTTATGTCCTTTTTTTTTTTGAAGGGGGAGAAAAGCTGTTAGAGGTTGAGGGAGTGCCAGGGGGGGCCCTGGAGGCCCCATCATGAGGTTTAGTAAGGGGCCCCATCATTTCTGATGGCTGCCCTGCTAGCCGCATTAGATTTTCATTTGCCTGACTCAGTCTACTGTATTGGGACGAAGATGACTTTGCTGACCAAGGCCTAATCAGGCCCCCCCCCCTTGCGGGCACTGTTATAACAAAAGACGCAGAAGACCTTTCTTTTCCACATGGGATAACTAGCAGCACTCCCGTTTATACTTCTCCATTGTATGTTTCTTTTTAATTAGCTTGGAGTTGCATGTCCATATCACTAGACGAGATCTTCAAACCATACTGAGGACATCAGATGGGGTTGTGGGTGGTGGGGGGTTATTTGTGGACAATACTGCTGGGGACATCGGAGCCTGTTTTCATTGTTGAGATATGGATCAAACTTGGTCTGATTTGCTCAGTCTGTGCTTTTCGCCCATTGAACACATGAGATTTCAGTGGATTACAACAAAATTCCGTGAGCAGAGGTTGCACCTCCCCCCCCCCCGTTTTGTTTTTTTTCTCTTTCCTTTTCACTTCCCATTCCCAGGTTTATAGACATCAATTTCATTCTAAACGTGTATTGTTAACAAGTAATGTTTTCAACTCCGTCCCACTTATAGTTGAATCGTTTAACTTTCATTATATCCGGACAAATGTATTGCCGGTCGCCTGTCTCATACTATACGATGTTTGCGCCTACTGTTTTAGATTTCGCCTACATGCTGGATGAGACATTGCAATTGATCTCTCACTTTACGGGTGGAATGTTTCCTCATATGTAACGTTTACGTCTAATATTTTTGTTCTCATCCTTTCACAAGATAGGGGGCCCTATTACATTCTCGCGCAATTGGTTCTGCGCGCGCAAATGCGCATTTGCGCAAGGGAAAAAACTTTGCGCGAGCGCACGATACTTCACGTGTCCTATACTTAACATTGTGAGCGGAAATGCGTTTGTGCGCAGAAACGCGGATGGTATTACAATTAGGGATGAGCTGTTTGGTTCGGACAGTCCGGAGTTCGGACCGAACTTAGCCTGTTCGGTCTGCTCGCAAACTCCGAACATTTCCAGGTGTTCGCCGCATGTTCGACCACAATGCACCACAATGGACCACAATGCACTTTCCCACTGGCCTGAAGCTCGTAATTGGCTACAGCCTTGCACCTGACCACAGGTCTGGTGCAAGACAGGTTCAACACTATGCCACTATGCCCAATCATTGGCTCACAGAGCTAAGTCCCGCAGCACACTATATAAGGTTTCCACGCAGCACTTTTGCACGCATTTGAGAGGAGATTTCATAGGAGATTGTTGTTGTGTGTTCTTACTGCCGGTCTGCCACACTACTGGGGGGTCTGGGGGGGTCTCATTTCTACCAAATATCTGGGAATTGAGGTGATATGTGTCTTGTCCCAGCAAGTATTTTGGGGGTCACAAATTTCTACAAAACATTTGGGAATTGAGGTGATCTGTGACTTGTCACACAGCCAGTGCCACGCAGTATTTTGGGGGTCACTAATTTTTTACTAAATATATGGGAATTGAGGTCATCTGTCTCTTGTCACTGCCAGCAAGTATTTTGGGGGTCAGTAATTTTTACAAAATATTTGGGAATTGTTATAATCCGTGTGTTCTCACTGGCTGCCACCCATCAGGGGGTCTCACTGATTTATAGGAGGTTTCTGAGACTTGTAATCTGTGGCTTCTCACTGCCACCCATCAGGGGGTCCCACATACTTCTAGCAGATTTATGCGAATTGTAATCTGTGGGTTCTCACTGCCACCCATCAGGGGGTCACACTGATATATAGGAGATTTTTGAGATTTGTAATCTGTGGGTTCTCACTGCCACCCATCAGGGGGTCACACTGATTTATAGGAGGTTTCTGATACTTGTAATCTGTGGCTTCTCACTGCCACCCATCAGGGGGGTCACACTGATTTATAGGAGGTTTCTGAGACTTGTAATCTGTGGCTTCTCACTGCTACCCATCAGGGGGTCTCACTGATCTATAGGAGGTTTCTGAGATTTGTAATCTGTGGCTTCTCACTGCCACCCATCAGGGGGTCACACTGATTTATAGGAGGTTTCTGAGACTTGTAATTTGTGTCTTCTCACTGCCACCCATCAGGGGGTCCCACATACTTCTAGCAGATTTATGCAATTGTAATCTGTGGCTTCTCACTGCCACCCATCAGGGGGTCCCACATACTTCTAGCAGATTTATGCGAATTGTAATCTGTGGCTTCTCACTGTCACCCATCAGGGGGTCACACTGATTTATAGGAGGTTTCTGAGACTTGTAATCTGTGGCTTCTCACTGCCACCCATCAGGGGGTCACACTGATTTAAAGGAGGTTTCTGAGACATGTAATCTGTGGCTTCTCACTGCCACCCATCAAGGGGTCACACTGATTTATAGGAGATTTCTGAGACTTGTGATCTGTGGCTTCTCACTGCCACCCATCAGGGGGTCCCACATACTTCTAGCAGATTTATGCAAATTGTAATCTGTGTCTTCTCACTGCCACCCATCAGGGGGTCCCACATTCTTCTAGCAGTTTTATGCGAATTGTAATCTGTGTCTTCTCACTGCCACCTATCAGGGGGTCACACTGATTTATAGGAGGGAATTGTAATCTGTGTCTTGTCACTGGCTGCCAGCTATCAGGGTGTCTCACTGAGTTCTGTAAATATTTAATCTTTATACCAGAGTTGAATCCGAGTTCTGTATATATTTAATCTATGGTGCTGGCCGTCTTCTTAAGCAGCAGCAACTTTGCTTTTTGCTTTTAGCATGCACAGACACAGGAGGAGCAACCAGTTGAGAAGCAGGAGTAACAGGGTTGACTCTGGTCTGTGAGGAGGGTGGCTTGGGTGGGCGCATAGGGCACACAGATATGAAATGTGAGCCCGCACTACAATAGAAGCACAGTCCCAAAGACCTCCTCCTGGAGCGTTGCTCCTCAGACAAGGGTCTCATGCAGCCAGACATCGAAGTTGAAGAGCGCACCTTAGGTGAGGTGCCCCTTAATCCTTGCAGCACTTTAAGCAACATAGAGTCCAGTTGCTGCAGGAAGTTCTCCACAGCCATTTTCATGGATGCCACCACCGCCTGTATCACCGCAGACTCGTAATAAGATGGGGTCAGGATTCTGTCACGAGGCATGTGCGGTTCTGGTATGAGCCCAGCAGGCGGCGACACAGAGGGGAGGCCAGACAGGAATCACGCAAAGCAGATTCTTTAATAAAACATAAATGCTCCTTAACTGCAGGCAAAAGAACAAAGGGAATAGCAATAAAGTCCAGGGAGAGTTCTTGGAGAGTCAGTGGATTGTGGGTAATGCAGTCCTAGACTGCAGACAGGGCCCACCAAGGATAAGTCTAGACAGCGGTACCTTGATCAAAAGGTCAGACGGTGAGAACAACTGTAATCCACAGGGAGACAGATGGTAACTGGATACGTAGGATAAGTTGGTACAGGAAGAGCAGGTTTGCACACAACCAAGTGACCTCAGTCAGGGAGAACAATACAGACCCACTGCTGGCTGGGTCTCTCTGTCTTTTAAGGAGGCTTAAACACAGATAGGCCTCAGCTGGAAGTCCAGGGCTAGAAAGGAAAGACCCAGGCTGGATCTCCAGGAGCCTGGTCCAGGTGCAGAGCCTGGGGAAAACCTGCAAACGGAATCCAAGAAAAGGAGGATACATGGCAAAGTTCTAAGACCCAGGTGTGCAAGACAGGTACATGGGGTGGACCGTGACACATTGCAGCTGCTGCCTTTCCAGCTGGTGGACTCTGCTCCCTTCCGTGAATTTGCTGAATGTGCTGTACCACAGTGGCAGGTTCCAAAACGCCTTTACTTTTCACGCAAGGCCATTCCAGCACTATACCAACACGTGGAAGACAATGTTATTGAGTCATTGGTAAGGCAGTCAGCAGCAATGTGCATGTGAGTTTAGACACGTGGTCAAGCAAGCATGGACAGGGTCGTTACATTCCCTTCACGGCACACTGGGTAACTCTGATTGCAGCTGGGAGGGATCCAAGACGGGGCTCTGTGCTGGAGCTTGTTCAGCCACCACGCCTCCAGAAAGCTGCTTGTATGAGGTCTGTCTGCTCCACCACCACCACCTCTCCCTCTTCCTCCTCCTCCTCCTCCTTCTATGTCTCTGGTGAAGTGGCAGTTACACTGACGCCTGACAGGGTCTACGCAATGGCTCAAGCAAAAAGAAGCCATACTGTGCTTGAGCTGGTTTGTTTAGGGGACAGGAGCCACACCGGGCCAGAAATTCTGTTAGCTCTGCAGAGCCAGGTGCAGAGATAGTTAACACCACACCAGCTTGAGCTGGGAATGATTGTCTGTGATAATGGCAGCAACCTTCTCTCCGCCCTATGCACGGGTAAATTGACGCATGTACCATGCATAGCACACGTCCTAAATCTAGAGGTACAGCGTTTCCTAACCAAGTACCCAGTGCTGGCAGAACTTCTCAGCCAAGCCAGAAAAGTCTGCAGCCACTTCAGACGGTCATTCCCAGCAAGCGTTCGCCTGGCAGAAATTCAAAGAGAATTCCACCTTCCCACAAACCGTCTGATCAGTGACATGCCCACCAGGTGGAACTCGACATTAGCAATGCTGCAGCATCTGCACAAGCAGCAGAGGGCCATCAACGAGTACCTGTGTGAGTATGGCACAAGGACAGGTTCAGGTCAACTTGTTTCCCCCCCCCCCGCAGTGGCTGATGATCAAGGATGCATGCACTGTACTGTCACCATTTGAGGAGGCAACGAGGATGGTGAGCAGGGACAGTGCATGCATCAGTGACACAATTCCTTTAGTGTTCCTGCTGGAGCACACTCTGTGGGAAATTATAGATGTGGCTCTAGAGGCAGAGCAGCGGGAGGAAGAGGAGGCCTGCCGTAGCTCTGAAGGCCCCAGTCTTTCCGCAGACAGCATTCCAGCGGGTCCTACTCAGATCAGAAAGGTGGAGGAGGAATATTTAAGTAGTAGGGGCATTGAAGGTGGGGATTCCTCAAGGGAGAGTTTTGTGTGCCCAGAAACACAAGGGCTAGTGCGTGGCTGGGAGGAGGAAGTGCACGATGGGGTCATCCTCATTGACCAGGAAGACTCGGAAGCTAATGCCACCTCCAACCTACGCAGCATGGGCTCCCTTTATAATGCAAAGCCTGCTAAAGGACCCCAGGATTCGTACTATCAAGGAGAGGGATCATTACTGGTTGGCAACCCTTCTTGATCCACGATACAAGGGTAAAGTTGCAGAGCTCATCCTGCCCGCACAGAGGGAGCATAGGATGAAAAAACTTGAGGACGCTCTAAAGCGACACTTGTGTAACACCTTTCCAGTCACTGGTAGGTTACCAAGTGATGACACACGTGCTTCTGAGGCTGCGGATGATCAGAGGAATAGTGGTGAAGGCTAGGGCCGCTTGACTGATGCATTTTTTTATTTTTTTAGTCCACGACGCCCAGGGACGTCAAATGTAGGCACCCATTGCCAGCGTCTTCACCATATGGTGCAGGACTACCTAGGGGCAAGGGCAGACCTGGATAACTTTCCAGCAGATGATCCACTGGCTTACTGGCCAGAACTTAGCCAATATGCTATGCAGCTACTAGGTTGCCCTTCATCTAGCGTGCTTTCTGAAAGGACGTTCAGTGCCGCTGGAGGTTTTGTCACAGACAAAAGAGTGCGTCTGTCCACCGACTCTGTAGACTGGCTGACATTTATAAAAATGAATCAGTCCTGGATCAGCAGCTATCAATCCCCTGATGCTGAAGTAATGGAATAGATCGGGGATGTCTTCTGCATTCACAAAACCTTCAGCACTGAACTCTTCCACAATACCACGAAAGGGTTACGGTGTGAAGGCACTTGCTGCCATGAAAGGCACAATATTTGGCTGCACTGACGCCTGTGCCACATTTATATCATTTAAATTTTTTGAATCGCGGGTTCCAACCCTGCACTCTTCCACAATACCACAAAAGGGTTACGGTGTGAAGGCACTTGCTGGCATGAAAGGTGCAATATTTGGCTGCAATGACGCCTGTGCCACATCTATATCATTTTAATTTTTTGAACCGCAGGGTCCAACCCTGCACTCTTCCACAATACTACAGAGAGGTTACTGTATGATAGTACATGCTGGCCTGGCAGTCTGGCACCAAAAGCACAATATCTGGGTGCACTGACGCCCATTACCAGATTCATATCTTTTTAATATAGGACCACATGGTCCACCACTGCATTCTTCCACAATACTACAGAGGGGTTACTGTATGATAGTACTTGCAGGCCTGGCACCAAAAGCACAATATTTGGGTGCACTGCCACTGACGCCTGTATCAGATTCATATCCTCAGAGGGGTTACGGTGTGACGGCACTGTTGCTGACGCTAAAGGACCAATTTTAAAGCACCTATTGTTACTTTCATCCAAAGCCTGCATAAGTTTCACAATAATTTAGCCAAAAAATCATTAAACTTTTTCTACGTGTCCAAAAATGTCTCCTCTTTTCATACAGACTGCCGCCCAAAGCAGTTGTTTATGGATAGATTAAAGGAAAAGCATTTACCATCATTTGAAACGTAATTTTTTTGTTTTTAAGTGTTTCTATACATCATAGAAATCCGCCACTTCACGGGCAGGTTATGGGGACCTCCTAGGCACGATATTTGAAGGAATTTTTTGTTTTTATTTTTAACCCTTATTTCATGGAAAACTCACTGTCCCTTTTAAATTTTTTTTTTTTAACTTTTTGTCCTTGTTTCCTGTCCCCCAGGGCACTACCCAGACCCCCATACACCTTTTATGGCAAATATCTAGCATATATGCCCTCTTGGAGGGCGCTCTAAAAACAGAATTTTCAGCCCCATTGACTTGTATTGAGTTCGAGTTCGGATTCGAACATTTGGAAAGTTCGGGTTCGAATACGAACCGAACTCGGGGGTGTTCGGCTCATCCCTAATTACAATCTATGCGCAAATTCTAACGAACGACGTTTGCGTGCATAATTTTAACGTTTCTGAAAAGCTAGTCTTACAGGGTTATCCAAAGAGATTCGAATTGCTTGAGAAAGGTAACCGAACGCTGAAAATCAGCGTTCGGTTACCTTTCCTGGCCATTCGTCTATCCAGAGAGCAGGCAATTCGCCAAATCCTGTCGAATTGCCTGCACATACGGTGACTGTTCGGTCCCTGTTCGAGGGCAGTGAAATCCCCATGAAAAAGCACTGCTTCGGCTATTCAGAGAACACAAACCAGCAGTGAAAGGTTCCCCTAATGCCCTGCCATTCGGTGGTTTAATTCGGCAAATTTATTCAGGAGAATCCCATAGACTTCAATGTTAAAAATATTCCCGTTTTAATTCAATATCTAATAAACCGTTCATTATAAAATTCAGCAGCAAAAAGTCTCTTTATTTATAGATTTTTTAGGATACTTTAAGCATTTTTCTGAATTTTTTTTAAAAAATTTAAAAGTCCGATTTTTTTTTTTTTTTTTTCAGTTTACTTATTTTTTTTGTAACAGCCCTCTTTATTATCATTCCCTGGATCTCATATGAAAATTTCAGACATTTTCGCTCAGTAGTTTCTTTGCAAACAGCGTTTCATTTTCCCAGATTCATACAAATGGTTTTTCTAATTTATTCACCTCCCTAGTCTACGTCACAGCTGCTTCGGCTCTGTGTGATTCGGCTCATGTTCGGCTCCTGTTCGGCTTCTGTTCGGCTTCTTCGAAGGTTAATCCAGATGTTTTTGCTTGTTTTCAGCGTGCATTCGGTGAGTTTTCGTCAGGTTTGCGGCAGCTTTTCCCTGCAATTCGGGGACCCTGTCCTGTTTGCTGAATACACCGCAGGGTCACCGAAATGCAATCGGCAAAAGGAACCGAATTGAAGAGAACGAAAAGTCACCGAACGTGCGGTGACTTTTCGAATCTCTTTGGATAACCCTGTTAGTGTCAAAACCAAACAACCTGGTCGAAACGAAATACACCAGCCCAAACAAAAATACAGCAGAGTATAGTTACACATACCCAAACCATTAAATTGTGAATTTGTGCGTTTTATATTTTATTGCTGCAGCATGTATACTCAGATTTACTTTAACAGGCGCAAAAACTAAAGTGAGTCAATTAAGGTCAATTAATGTCAATTAAGGTAAATTGATGTCAATTACGGTTCTTAAGTCTGATTGGCTGAATCTCGCAAAAATAAAGTTGCGCACACTGATTTACTTGCGCAGCGTTACTGCGCGCGTATTTGTCCTGGTTTTGCGCGTCGGATTTACGAATGTTATATTCTGATGGATGGCAAAATGCGCGAGGATTGTAATACCAGCGTTAATTTTCACGCGATAACGCATTCTGCTGCGCGCAAAAAAAAAAGAGCTGCGTGAGCGAAATTGCGCGAAGAATGTAATAGGGCCCAGGATGTTTAATTTTTCAAATCTGCTGTTTACATGTTTCATATGATGCGATGTTAACACCTAATGTTTTTGTTTCTGTCCTCTTGTAGGCTGGGACGTTCAAACAATTTTTTATTCTAATGTTTACATATGTCATGCGATGTGGTGTTAACGCCTAATGTTTTTTGTTTCCGTCCTCTTGTAAGAAGGGACATTCAATTTAAATTTTTTCGATTTCATGTTGGCCTGTTTCATAACCTACGGTGATCGCACCTCCTGCTTTAGTTTCCATCACCTCGCAGGCAGGGGCATTTAATTTTTTTTTATTTTTTCTTATTATTTCTCCTTTTTCCTCAGCCCTCAGAGGTTTTCCTCTGAGGTTACCAGGATGTGATCAAGTTTACCCTTTGACACATTCCTCAACAACTCAACCTCTCAGCAGAGGCGTAGCGAGATCATGTGTGCCGGCCCAACCAAAAATAATCATTAAAGCATACAAATATTTAAAACACCCCCCAAAATATAATAACTATTTTTTTCAATAACAATTGGAAAGGTGCAACACATAAAACAGGTTAATAGGAGAGCATCATTAACCTCTTACTGATGGGCAGGTTTTGCCAAGACTAGCCGACGTGCCACTTGTCTCATTGGCTGCGTATGGTGTGCATGCGCGTATCACAGAGCTCCAGAACTATAAAACTCACAGAAATGTGCAGTGTGTATGAGTGTATCACAGAGCTCTAGAGCAATACAACTCACACTTATACACACCGCACATGTATATATTGCCCCCAGCTCACATGGATATATTGCCTCCAGCTCACATATGGATATATTGCCCACAGCTCACACATGGATATATATTGCCCCAAGCAGCTCACTCATGGATATATATTGCCCCGCAGCTCAAACATGGATATATATTGCCCCCAGCAGCTCACACATGGATATATATTGACCCCCAGCTCTCATGGGTATATATTGCCCCCAGCAATGGGCTCACATGGGTATATATTGCCCCCAGCTCACATGGGTATATTTTGTCCCCAGCTCACATGGGTATATATTGCCCCCAGCTCACATGGGTATATATTGTCCCCCAGCTTACATGGGTATATATTACCCCAGCTCTCATGAGTATATATTGCCCCCAGCTCATATGGGTATATATTGCCCATAGCTCACATGGGTATATTTGCCCCCAGCTCTCATGGGTATATATTGCCCATAGCTCACATGGGTATATTTGCCCTCAGCTCTCATGGGTATATATTTCCCATAGCTCACATGGGTATATTTGCCCCCAACTCTCATGGGTATATATTGCCCATAGCTCACATGGGTATATTTGCCCCAGCTCTCACCTTGGCGTTCTTCTCTCTCCTTCTCACAAGGTGCGCGGCCGCTGGCATGATGCAGCTTGGCAGCTCGCCAGGAACCACGGAACCACATGACCAGCCACGTTCTCGTAAGAATGCACACTGGTCAGGTGTTCCTATCACAGGCGAGTGGCCAAGCTGCATCATGCCAGTGGCCGCTCGCCTCTTGAGGAGAAGAGCGAAGAACGTCGTCGGCGGCGGGTACGGATCTGCTCCGTGCCGCGCGCATGGGGTCCACCAGCCAGCTGCGATCGCGGCTGGCTGGTGGAACTCACGCGAGCGGGCAGGGCTGCTGCACACCGGGCGCCCCGGCTGTAAGGCACCCAGAGGCACCTGCCCCCTCGCTACGCCACTGCCTCTCAGCTCTCTGCGCATTCGATCAGTTGACCGCCCCCCTTCCCCACCTGAGTTACAATTTAGGAGGTGCTCATGGGAATTTTATAATCTCCCCATACTTATAACTCTCTTCCTGGAGCTATTAGTACGTTACAGTACTCCCTCTCTCCCACTTGTTTTTCGTTGATGTTTGTTTCCCCTTTTTTTTCTAAGCGGGACTATAATCGTCCCACTGGGTTCATCACTTAGTCTGCCGGTTTATTATTCCTCTGTATTACAGTATTTGAGTTGACATTATATTTTATATATTGAGAATTTGGTTTTAAGTCATTTTTTGGTTTTTAAATGTTTATTTACATCCTAGAAATCCGCCACTTCACGGGCAGGTTATGGGGACCTCCTAGGCACGATATTTGAAGCAATTTTTCGTTTTTATTTTTAACCCTTATTTCATGGAAAACTCACTGTCCCTTTAAAAACGATTTATTTTTACATTTTGTCCTTGTTTCCTGTCCCCCAGGGCACTACCCAGACCCCCATACACCTTTTATGGCAAATATCTAGCATATATGCCCTCTTTTAGGGCACTCTAAAAATCGAATTTTGAGTCCCATTGACTTGTATTGAGTTTGAGTTCGAGTTTGAATTCGAACTTCTGAAAAGTTCGAGTTCGAATATGAACCGAACTCGGGGGTGTTCGGCTCATCCCTGCTGGTGGCAGACTGGCAGTAAGAACACACACAAACACAAGATCAATCTCCTCTGAAATCTCCTCTCAAACACGTGCAGAATCGCTGTGTGAAGCCTTATATAGTGTGCTGCGGGACTTAGGTCTGTGAGCCCATGATTGGGCAATATTTGCCCAATCATTACTCTGAGCCGTGATTGGCATAGTCTTGAACCCGTCTTGCACCTGACCTGTGGTCAGGTGCAAGGCTGTAGCCAATTACAAGCTTCAGGCCAGTGGAAAAGTGCATTGTGGTCCATTGTGGTGCATTGTGGGCGAACACGCGGCGAACAGGCGGAAATGTTCATAGTTCGCGAACATGCGAACAGGCTATGTTCGATGCGAACTCCGAACCGATCAAACCGAACAGCTCATCCCCACAGGTGATATGATTTGCTGCTCAGTGATTGCAGGATTCAGTTTACATTTCCCCAAGGTAATCCTTAAAACCTAGCCTGTTAGGGGGACTGGAGGACCGTGGTTGGGAACCACTGCTCTAGAATCACTGACCAGCTCTGAAAGCTCACACATTAGCTCATGTATTCTCTGTGACACCTACATTATACTGTTCTGTAGACTCTGATTTTAGATCTGGCGACTGCAAAATATTTTGTGGCAACTGTTTAGAAATTAATTAATTATACGTATCCACTAGTTTCAATACATTTCTAATCGTCTGTTCACTTGAACAAAAAATTTCATGGCACTTAACTTGTTTGCCTCTTTACATTGTTTCCATATAAACTTCCACAAAACTGCATCAGAACCAGGCTTTGCAGGGAATATAAATGCAATTTATTATTACAAAAATCAGTAATAAATTCCATTTTGTACTCACCAGAAAAGCAGGTATATTTTCTTTCACTTTTTCTTGGTTCACACTGGGACTGCGCAAATGGACTCTGAAAGCTGTTCAAACTACTCTCCCTTTTTATGGGTGAACAAAGCTGTAAAACTAGCTGGGGCACCAATGTAAAACCCACAATCAGGTCTGATCACTAAAGGTGAATTTCAGGAGAATTTGCAGAAGTGAAAAATGAAGGTCAAGATTGCCAAACTCCAAATTCTTTCATTTATCTCACTTTCTAAATCTGCTATTTGAAGATTGTTCTCTTCTTCTGGTAATTATGTGCATAGCTTTGGGGTGCTAACTAAAATGTGGTTTTACTTGCAAAACAGGTAAATAGGTATTCATTCTCTTGCCTCAGAAATACAGGACATGATGTACAGAGAGTTGGTACAAGTCTTAAATGCAGTGAAAATGGACATAAGCTCAGCTTCTGTGGACATTGCTGTTTGTCTCAATAGCAAATAAAGGGCTATATTACAATCTTTGCCCAAAAACGGTCGCGCAACGCGTGAATATGTGCGCCAAGCGTTAATCGTTTGCGCGTGCAAATCAATGCTGGAATTACAATCCTCGTGCGTTTTTTCAACCGTCGATCAATAACGTGTGTAAACTGGACGCGCCCAAATACTCACTCAGTACCGTCGTGCACAGAACTCAGTGTGCGCACTGTTTTTTTCAAGCGATTCAGCCAATCAGAGTTAAGAACCACAATTATCTCAATCTATATTTACTCACAAAGTAGTAAAACGTAACTTGCAGTGAATTAGAAAAAACCTAGCATAAATGTGAAAAATTGGTCATGCACAGGAGACTATAGGGTCTACCCCAAATTTGTACATACAACAGAATTTTCTAAAGCAGGGGTGGGCAAAATGCGGCCAACCACAGAGTTTTTTGTGGCCCGCCAAGACAGTCAGAAAAATCTGCCTTGAACCGAGATTTTCTTCCTGTGCACGACCGAAGATTCGTCTCGTATTTTCCACTAGGACGATGCATGCGCAGACGTCTGTAGTGAGCCCCATCAGCTGGCTGGAGACAGGGGCGTTCTTCTACTCCTGAGGAGAGTGGCCGCTGGCATGCAGCTTGGCTGCTCGCCTGGGATGGGAATCACCTGACTAGCACGTGATCTCGCAAGAATGCGGCTGGTCAGGTGGTTCCATCCCCGGCGAGCGGCAAAGCTGCATGCCAGCGGCCACTTGCCTCAGGAATAGAAGAACACCGGCGGACTTGGAGCCTGTGGCCACAACAGAGGAGGTGGGGGTAAATATACCCTTGTGAACTGCCTGGGGGCAATAATATCCATGTGAGCTGGGGGCAAATATATACATGTGAGCTGGGGCCCTGGGCAATATATACCCATCTGAGTTGGGGCAATATATACCCATCTGAGTTGGGGCAATATATACCCATATGAGCTGGGGGCAATATATATCCATGTGAGCTGGGGGCAATATATACCCATATGAGCTGGGGGGCAATATATACCCATATGAGCTGGGGGCAATATATACCCATATGAGCTGAGGCAATATATACCCATATGAGCTGGGGGCAATATATATCCATGTGAGCTGGGGGCAATATATACCCATGTGATCTGGGGGCAATATACACCCATATGAGCTGGGGGCATATACACCCATATGAGCTGGGGCAATATAGAAACATAGAAACATAGAAAAATGTCGGCAGATAAGAACCTTTCGGGCCATCTAGTCTGCCCAATTACATGGATACTTAACCTGGATTTATCTTTTGTTTAGGATAGCCTTATGCCTATCCCATGCTTGCTTAAATTCAATTACTGTTTTGGCCTCAACCACTTCAACTGGAAGGCTGTTCCATGTACTCAATATATATCCATGTGAGCTGGGGGCAATATATATAACCATCTGAGCTGGAGCAATATATACCGATATATAACTTGCAGGCTGTGATGAGAATCTCAACAAGCAATCTCACTCCTGATTTCAAAAAAATTATAGAGCGGTGTGATAGGATACGTTTGTCTCATTAAAACGGTTTAAAATTAAATGTGCTTGCAGCTATAGATGATATGAAATTAGCACAATAAATAAATTGAATAAAACTACCACAATATCACAATATTTAGGGGGGCACATAAGAAATCACAGGCAAAAATTAAAGTAATACACAATGTAATATATACAGGGTTATTCAAAGAGATCCGAATTGCTGGCGAAATTTCAGCGTTTGGTTACCTTTTCTGCCCATTCGGCTATCCAGAGAGCTGGCAGTTCACCAAATGCCCCCCTTGCCCCCCTGTAGAGATGCCTAAGATGCCGACATCAAGCACTAACCAGGGCTGTCAAATATAATCGACAGAGCAATGTTGGTGTCCGCAAAGCTGAACCAATGCTTTGCCTCTCTGCATCGATTCAGTGGCCACTCCTCAGACCTCCCCCATTCTTGGAGGCACAGCCAGAGGACCCTGCTTCCTCCCAGCCTGTCACATGCTGCAGTGGCGCTGGGAGGAAGTGATCATATAACGTCACTTCCTCCCAGAGCTCCATGGCATGCATGTGCGGAGGATCGAAACAAAGCCCTGCTGCTGGCTCCCAGGTGAAAACAAAGGTGAAATTAACACGTAAATGAGGGGAAATGAAAAAGGAGGTGGGGTGGGGAAATGAAAAAGGAGGGGGGTAAATGAACATTAAAGGAGATTGCAATTAAAAGGAGGGGTAAAATGTACATAAGAGGGGATGACATGAACATAAAAGGAGGGCTGAATGGACTGAAAAGGAGTGGGTGGACATTGTAAAAGGGGGGTAAAATGAACATGAAAGCCACAGGGAAATCAAAAAGGAATGGGGTGAAATTGAATGAAAAGGAGGGGGTGGCCATTGTAAAGGGGGGTGGATTTGGGAGAGAATTCACATGGAAAGAAGGGAAGGGGAGAAAATGGACGTGAGAAAGGGAGGAAGAGGATGAAAGGACTAGAGACTAGAAAAAGACAATGGAAAAATATGGAAAGAAGGTACGGTACGGAAGGGGGGGACTATTAATTAATAATCTGTGTGTGTGTGTCTGTATCAGTGAGTGTGTGACTCTGTGAGTCTAAATCCATGGGAACATTGGTCAGTAATCGTAATTTATAATTGAATCGTTGACAGGATGTCAGCCATATCTACCCCTCCGGTCCTTGAGTGGTCGGTATAACTGTCTATCTTCAGGGACTCGATCCTTTCACACACATCAAGGGTTAACAGGTCACAGGTTAGAAACACAAAGCAGGCAAAGCCGTACTGATCTTAATACCAGGAAAGAAGCTCATCCTTATACCAAGGAGGATGTATGGAACAGGGTCAATAGGACTAGCAGGGTCAATATACAAATCGTGGTTCGTAATATATAGAGCATCGTTCTCAGACAACGCCGGGTTAGTATATGGAGAGTGGTTCTCAGACAAAGCCGGGTCAGTATATGGAGCCTGGTTCTCAGATAAAGCCGGGTCAGTATATATAGCGTGGTTCTCAGACAAAGGGCTAAATTACAATCTTCGCGCAAACGTTTGTGCCGATGCAAAAAAACATTAACGCGAGGGGTAAAACCCTTTGCGCCAAACGCCGTATTACATAGTCAGCGCAACAAACGTGCGTAATTGTCTACCGCGGGTGACCCTGCGCGAACCCTTTGCTAGCGTACTGTACTGCACGCGTCCTATACTTCAAATTGTGAGCGCAAACACGAATGTGCGCTGGTACATGGATGTATTTACAATCTATGCGCAGGATTTAACGCATACAGGGTTATTCAAAGAGAATCAAAAAGTCACCGCACATTCGGTGACTTTTCGTTCTCGTCAATTCGGTGCGATTTGACAATCCCATTTCGGCGACCCTGCGGTGTATTCAGCAAGCACCACAGGGCCGCCGTAATGCAGGGAAAAGTCGCTGCAAACCCGCCGCAAAATCACCGCAAAACCAGGGCCTCACAGCGGATCGAAAAGTTCCTGGCAGAAATGCCCACGAGAGTTGACATACAAGAAATGATCTCGGAGGTCCGAGATTCGTTGCAACGTGACATTGTCAGTCTTAAACCAGAGGTGGAATCTGTGGAGGCCCGGGTCACAGGCCTAGAACAAGTGTTATGGACAAGAAATACGTATCTGCTTTGATGGTGACGGAAAGCTTAGAAAAATGCCAATTTCAAATATAACAGTACAGCTTTAAGGAAAGAAATTAATTAAACTGTTTTTAGAAGAATCAAAACTCGTATTATTGTTTAACACGCTATCTAAGCAGATTTCAGCACATGTAGTTCCTTTTTCTGGTATCAAGAAGAGAATATTTTGGAACATCCTGAACTGTATCTATATCTGAAATATGACAACTCCGTTGACGAGTTGTTCGTAAGTTTGCAATTTCACAATTTTACTGACGATGATTAAAATATTAGCTAACACCCTGTTTCCGCTTACTCACCAACTGGCATAAAAGCATGTATCAATCCTCTGATTAAAAGAGAGAGGTCACTTTGCTTGTCCAAGAAAGGCTACATAGACCTATTCGCTGTCTGTGTCATTTGTTTGAGTGCGTACTTGAATTGATTGGCTTCTCCACCATTTGGCAGCAGCAGACATTCGAGAAAAAGACTGGTTAAAGTCTTCCCTAGCACAAGCAGCGGCATGTGCGGCTAAACATGAGGCTGATATACGGTTAATCATTATACATGTCCAATAAATGTCTTTCAATCGGTTCAAAGAAAAACTCCTCCTCCAAATAAGGGAAATTTCTGCGGAAGAGATGAGATATAATAGCGCAGTATGTCAGTCCACCATAAGAAGAATGATTAAATGAGACACTTTAAACAGTATATAAGGAAGCAGCAGACATAAGACCAGTGATACCAGCTGAAGAAGCTCTGAGGAGCGAAACGCGTTCTGGTAATATAATTTATGTATCAATAAATTTATTTTTATTTTTAAACTACTGCTGCTTCCTGTAACGTGATTAAGAGAAGGTTTTGGAATTACTTTAACATTCCCATGCGATATCTTGGAGCCAATGCGGCTCATTAACATGTGAGTGCAATCATATATGAGTACCCACTTTCCATTATTTTTAACGGTATTGCACCAGAAAGTGCGTTGGTATTTTTTGATCCACTGCAGGGGAAAGCGTTCGAAGAATCCTGTTGCGGGTATATGGGCACCTGAACATCTTTTGAAGACCCATAATTGTTATCCATCCTAGAGCCAAGGTTAGGCTCAAGAAAATGTGAGTAGGATTACAACCGCTTATTTTCTTCTTATGGTGGACTGACATACTGCGCTATTATGTCTCATCTCTTCCGCAGAAATTTCCCTTATTTGGAGGAGGAGTTTTTCTTCGAACCGATTGAAAGACATTTATTGGACATGTATAATGATTAACCGTACATCCAGTTCGCTGGCGCTCCATTGACTATCTATAATATATGTCTTCAGGTTTTTAGGAGAACCCCCATATTCAATGTGTAGCGTGTACGTTTAATCCTTTCTTCTGAAGGTGCTTCACTGTTCTCTTTAATTAAACATGAGGCTGAGACCGCAAGTACATCTCCTGATTTTTCCAGGGTCTGGCGGAGGCTTGATGATCTGGACAACCGATCGAGGCGCCAAAATCTAAGAATCCGAGGGGTACCAGAGAAAGAAACGGCTACTCGCATTTATCTGGTAGGGCTGTTTAATTTTTTACTGGGCTCCCACAAGGTAACCACCGAGGACTTGGCCCGAGCACACCGCGCCCTTCGCCCGCCATCAGAATCCCCAGAGCCACCTTTGAGGGATATAATATGCCTTGTCACTTCTTTTATTTTGAAGGAGCAAATTTATTTAGCCGCCCGCTCTCAACGTGAGTGGGAGTATCACAGGACACAAATTGGCATCTTTAATGACTTGTCCCCCTCTACACTCCAGGCGCCCAGAATATTACGCCCAATTATTCAAACACTGCAGAAAAAGCGGATTCAGTATCGCTGGGGGTTCCCGATGTCCCTGACGGTACGTCATAACAAGAACCTGGTCATTCGTACCCCCGAAGACATCCCATACTTTTTGAGATCGTTGGACCTACCGGCCTATGCGATTACGAACTGGGAGACTTTCAACTTCAGGCCGCAGGTGAGCAGGGAAGCCCCATTACCACGTCGCAATCGATCCCGCCTTCGCAGACAGCGTTCGGAACAAACTGAGACGGAGGCACATTAATGGGCAGATGAAATCACCTTGCCTACATTGTACCATCTTAATCTGGTGTTACTAGCTCCATTAGATTTTCATTTGCCTGACTCAGTCTACTGTATTGGGACGAAGATAACTTTGCTGACCAAGGCCTAATCAGGCGCTTCCCCCCCTTGCGGGCACTATTATAACAAAAGATGCAGAAGACCTTTCTTTTCCACATGGGATAACTAGCAGCACTCCCGTTTATACTTCTCCATTGTATTTTTCTTTTTATTTAACTTGGAGTTGCATGTCCATATCACTAGACGATATCTTCAAACCATACTGAGGACATCAGAGGGAGTTGTGGGAGGTGGGGGGCTATTTGTGGACAATACTGCTGGGGACATCGGAGCCTTTTTTCATTGTTGAGATACGGATCAAACTTGGTCTGATTTGCTCAGTCTGTGCTTTTCGCCCATTGAACAGAGGAGATTTCAGTGGATAACAACAAAATTCCTTGAGCAGAGGTTGCACCTTCCCCCCTTCTTTTTTTTTTTTTCTATCTTTCCTTTTCACTTCCCATTCCCAGGTTTATAGACATCAATTTCATTCTAAACGTGCATTGTTAACAATTAATGTTTTCAACTCTGTCCTACTTATAGTTGAATCGTTTAACTTTCATTATATCCGGACGAATGTATTGCCGGTCGCCTTTCTCATACTATACGATGTTTGCGCCTACTGTTTAAATTTTCGCCTACATGCTGGATGAGACATTTCAATTGATTTCTCACTTTACGGGTGGAATGTTTCCTCATATGTAACGTTTACGTCTAATATTTTTGTTCTCATCCTTTCGCAAGATAGGGGGCCATATTACATTCTCATGCAATTGGTTTTGCGTGCGCAAATGCGCATTTGCGTGAGGGAAAAAAACATTTTGCGCAAGCGCACGATACTTCCCACGTCCTGTACTTAACATTGTGAGTTCAAATGCGTTCGTGCGCAGAAACGGGATGGTATTACAATCTATCCGCAAATTCGTACGAACGACGTTTGCGCGCATAATTTTAACGTTTCTGAAAAGCTAGTGTTAATGTCAAAACCGAACGACCTGTTCGAAACGAAATACACCAGCCCAAAAAAAAAAATACAGCAGAGTATAGTTACACATTCTACACATACCCAAACCATTAAATTGTAAATTTGTGCGTTTTATATTTCATGGCTGCAGCAAGTATACTCAGATTTACTTTGACAGGCGCAAAAACTAAAGTGAGTCAATTAAGGTAAATTGATGTCAATTATGGTCCTTAAATCTGATTGGCTGAATCCCGCAAAAATAAAGTTGCGCACACTGATTTACGTGCGCAACGTTACTGCGCGCGTATTTCTCCTGGTTTTGCGCGTCGGCTTTACCAATGTTATTTTTTGACGGATAACAAAATGCGCGAGGATTGTAATACCAGCGTTAATTTTCACGCGATAACGCATTTTGCTGCGCGCAAAAAAAAATGCGATGCGTTAGTGAAATTGCGCGTAGAATGTAATAGGGCTAAGGATGTTTAATTTTTCAAATCTACTGTTTACATGTTTCATATGATGCGATGTTCACACCTAATGTTTTTGTTTCTGTCCTCTTGTAGGGTGGGACGTTCAAACAATTTTTTATTCTAATGTTTACATATGTCATGCGATGTGGTGTTAACGCCTAATGTTTTTGTTTCCATCCTCTTGTAAGAAGGGACATTCAATTTAAATTTTTTAGATTTAATGTTGGACGGTTTCGTAACCTGAGGTGATCACACCTCCTGCTTTAGTTTCCATCACCTCGCAGGCAGGGGCATTTAATTTTTGTTTCTTTTCATTATTATTATTTCTCCTTTTTCCCCAGCCCTCAGGTTTTCCTCTGAAGTTACCAGGATGTGACCAAGTTTACCCTTTGACACATTCCTCAACAACTCAACCTCTCAGCAGAGACGTAGCGAGATCATGTGGCGGCAGGGGGCAAGTCTTTGATTAGTGCCCCCCAACCAAAAATAA
Organism: Leptobrachium leishanense; assembly: GCA_009667805.1. Classification (NCBI taxonomy): domain Eukaryota; kingdom Metazoa; phylum Chordata; class Amphibia; order Anura; family Megophryidae; genus Leptobrachium; species Leptobrachium leishanense. The sequence continues at coordinate 218,213,331 of CM019064.1, read as the reverse complement.
TCACTAAAGCATACAAATATTTAAATCCCCCCCAAAATATAATAACTATTCTTTTCAATAACAATTGGAAAGGTGCAACACATAAAACAGGTTAATAGGAGAGCATCATTAACCTCTTACTGATGGGCAGGTTTTGCCAAGACTAGCCGACGTGCACTTGCCTCATTGGCTGCGTATGGTGTGCATGAGCGTATCACAGAGCTCCACAACTATAAAACTCACAGTAATGTGCAGTGTGTATGAGCGTATCACAGAGCTCCACAGCAATAAAACTCACAGTAATGTGTTGTGTGTATGAGCGTATCACAGAGCTCCACAGCAATAAAACTCACGCTCAAACACACTGTACATTACTGTATCAGAGCTCCACAGCAATAAAACTCACAGTAATGTGCGGTGTGTATGAGTGTATCACAGAGCTCCACAGCAATAAAACTCATGCTCAAACACACTGTACATTACTGTATCAGAGCTCCACAGCAATAAAACTCACAGTAATGTGCGGTGTGTATGAGCGTATCACAGAGCTCCACAGCAATAAAACTCACGCTCAAACACACTGTACATTACTGTATCAGAGCTCCACAGCAATAAAACTCACAGTAATGTGTGGTGTGTATGAGAGTATCACAGAGCTCCAGAGCAATACAACTCACACTTATACACACCGCACATGTATATATTGCCCCCAGCTCACATGGATATATTGCCCCAGCTCACACATGGATATATATTGCCCCTGCAGCTCACACATGGATATATATTGCCCCCAGCAGCTCACACATGGATATATATTGCTGCTGCAGCTCACACATGGATATATATTGTCCCCAGCTCACATGGGTATATATTGCCCCCAGCTCACATGTGTATATATTGCCCCCAGCAGCTCACACATGGATATGTATTGCCCCCAGCTCTCATGGGTATATATTGTCCCCCAGCTCACATGGGTATATATTGCCCCCAACTCACATGGGTATATATTGCCCCCAGCAATAGGCTCACATGGGTATATATTGCCCCAGCTCTCATGGGTATATATTGCCCATACCTCACATGGGTATATTTGCCCCCAGCTCTCATGGGTATATATTTCCCATAGCTCACATGGGTATATATTGCCCATAGCTCACATGGGTATATTTGCCCCAGCTCTCACCTCGGTGCTCCGCCGGCGGCGTTCTTCTCTCTTCTTATGAGGCGAGCAGCCGCTGGCATGATGCAGCTCGGCCGCTCGCCGGGAACCACAGAACCACATGACCAGCCGCGTTCTCGCGAGAACGCGCGTTGGTCAGGTGTTCCTATCACAGGCGAGTGGCCAAGCTGCATCATGCCAGTGGCCGCTCGCCTTGTGAGGAGAAGAGAGAAGAACGTCGCCGGCGGCGGGTACGGATCTGCTCCGTGCCGCGCGCATGGGGTCCACCAGCCAGCTGCGATCGCGGCTGGCTGGTGGAACTCACGCGAGCGGGCAGGGCTGCTGCACACCGGGCGCCCCGGCTGTAAGGCGCCCAGAGGCACCTGCCCCATCGCTATGCCACTGCCTCTCAGCTCTCTGCGCATTCGATCAGTTGACCGCCCCCATTCCCCCACCTGAGTTACAATTTAGGAGGTGCTCATGGGAATTTTATAATCTCCCCACACTTATAACTCTCTTCCTGGAGCTATTAGTACGTTACAGTACTCCCTCTCTCCCACTTGTTTTTCATTGATGTTTGTTTTCCCCTTTTTTTTATCTAATCGGGACTATAATCGTCCCATTGGGTTCATCACTTAGTCTTTATTATTCCTCTGTATTACTGTATTTGACTTGACATTATATTTTATATATTGAGAATTTTTTCTAATCTTCTTGGATTGCTGACCACTAGGGATGAGCCGAACAACCCCGTGTTCGGTTCGCTTTCGAACACAAACCGAACTCAATGCAAGTCAATGGGACTCAAAAGTTCGATTTTTAGAGTGCCCTGCAAAAAGGGCATATATGCAAGATATTTGCCATAAAAGGTGTCCAGGTAGTGCCCTGGGGGACAGGAAACAAGGACAAAAAGTTTTAAAAAAAACGTTTTTAAAGGAACAGTGAGTTTTCCATGAAATAAGGGTTAAAAATAAAAATGAAAAATTCCTTCAAATATCGTGCCTAGGAGGTCCCCATAACCTGCCTGTGAAGTGGCGGATTTGTAGGATGTATAGAAACATTTAAAAACAAAAAAATGACGTTTCAAATGACGGTAAACGGTTTTCCTTTAATCTATTCATAAACAACTGCTTGGGGCGGCAGTCTGTATGAAAAGAGGAGATATTTGAGGACACGCAGAACAAGTTTAGTGATTTTGTTGGCTAAATTATGGTGAAACTTAGGCTAGGGTCAGACGAACGCATTTTTCACGGAATACGCGATAGCGGTCATATGATGCGCATTTTTGTCCGTGATTTTGTACAGATCAATAAAACTAGACTTGTGCACAGATTTTTACTCGTTACGGACGATTTCCATTTCGGTTCGGTTCGTTTCGGCTCGTTTTTCGTATCGACTTTTTTTTCATTATTTCAGAAATTTTCGTGTTTTTCGGAACGTCTGTTCTCCTCGTTTCAAAGTGTCTATTCGTTTTGACGTAAACTAATGGTTTATTGGTTTGTTTTTCGGATCCGATATTTTCTGTCGATACGATAATTCTGCTGATACGATAATTCTGCCGATACGATAATTCTGCCAATTCTGTCGCTTTTTTTTATTATTACATAAAGATCCTTTTTTTTCTTATGAATATGCATTGCACAACTTTATTTAATCATATTAAAATGGTATGAAAGGAACAAAAAAAATATGAAAAAAACGATTTAAAAAATGCAAAACTGACACAACCCAAATGGTCTGATTTTAAAAATAAAAACCAGAATAAAAGGTTTTAAAATGGAAAAAAAGCTGAACAAAATTATCTGTAACGAAAAAAATAAACCCCAGAACAAATAAAATTATTTAAAACGAAAAAAAAATAATAAATTAATGCAGCATATGAATCCGCACACAGTGGGGAAGCGCCTCTCTGCGGTATAAATAATGCAGCATAAGAATCCACACCCTGCGCCTCTCTGCGGTATAATTAATGCAGCATAAGAATCCACACACTGCGGGGAAGCGCCTCTCTGCGGTATAATTAATGCAGCATAAGAATCCACACCCTGCGCCTCTCTGCGGTATAATTAATGCAGCATAAGAATCCACACACTGCGGGGAAGCGCCTCTCTGCGGTATAATTAATGTATACGTCTGTGTTATATGTATATGTATCCTGTCTGTATATATTATAACTTAAAATGCAATAAAATTTTAACTTTCAATAATTTACAAGGTGTAAAGTTTTTTTTCACATTTTAACATGGGATCGTTTACGGTTATATTTTCTATGAGTTGCGCTTGTTAAAAAAATTAGAGATGGGGGACTTGTTACATACATTTTTTGGGAGAAAATTACACGATTTTTAACAAATGCAACCATACAAAGATCGTTAGTGCAGCATCATTGTTCACATTATAATTGAAACTGGAACAATATTGCTGCATTAGCAAAACAAAACAAAAAAAACTTTTCTTTTTTAAATAAATTTTTTTAATATTTTCATATTTAATTTTTTATTTTTTATATTTTTCTTAACTTTTAACATGGTCATGGTTTTTCACATATTAACCCCTAGCTGCCACGGGTCGGGAGATAGGGGGTTCCAATGAACCCCCTATCTCCACCATTGGTGGCAACTAGGGGTTAACTCCAGAACTTACTCTATCTGAGCTCCCGATGTGAAACATCGGGACTTTGGATAGATTTCGACTATTTTTTTTTTTTTCACTTCGGGATAGTCAAAATCTATCCAAAGTCCCGATGTTTCACATCGGGACTTTGAATAGAGTAAGTCTTCCGTCCGTTAAACACTTAAGCAGGGGCGTAACTAGCAGGGGTGCAGTGGATGCCACTACGGATTTGCCTTGCTTGCCCCTGCAATCAGGGCAGGAGTCGGGCAAACGGTCTCTGATTTACTCGCAGCGTGTGGGATAAAACTCACAGGGGGGGGGGAGAGGAGGACGGAGACTAGGCTGCCAGCCCAGCCAGCAGCTCTCATGGGGACATGCTGGCCCCGCCCCCTCTCACAGCAGCAAGCAGAGCCTCCCTCCCCTGCTCATGTGCTGGAAGAGTCCAGCACATGCAGGCAGGGAGAGTGGAGAGAGACCAGCTGGTACCACGGCGGCAGCCAGGGATTCAATCCTAGGGTAAGTAACAAACCTGTGTGTGTGTGTGAGAGCAGGGATTGTGTGTGAGTGTGCAGGCATTGTGTGTGGGTGTGTGTGTGTGCAGAGATTGTGTGTGGGTGTGTGTGCAGGGATTGTGTGTGGGTGTGTGTGCGCAGGGATTTTCTGGGTGTGTGTGCAGCGATTGTGTGTGTGTGCAGGCAGTGTGTGTGTGTGTGCAGGGATTGTGTGTGTGTGTGCAGGGATTGTGTGTGTGTGTGTGCGCAGGGATTGTGGGTGTGTGTGTGTGCGCAGGGATTGTGTGTGTGAGAGAGAGCAGGGTAGGTGTTTGGGTGTGTATGTGTAAGCAGGTATTGATCGTGTGTATGTGTGAGCAGGGATTGATTGTGTGTGTATGTCGTGATCCATGGCTACCACCATCCTGAACCCCCCCAGGGGTCCAACTCATGTTCTGTTCCTGCAACCTGCACTTGGTTTTACACCTGGAAGTAGTGAAAGAGTTAACACCAAAAACACACCTCACACTCTTAATCAAATAAAGGGCTGTGCCCCAGACTGAACTGTGCTGTTCATTGCTATTCAATCCTGACAGAGCAAGTCATTAATTCTGTTAGCTCTGAGATTCAGCTCTATCTGAGACCCCAATTACCTACCTGCGCCTGTTCACTGGATTTCCACCAGATCTCCAGATCTCAGCAACCACCTTTCCTTCTGCAATAACCATACCTGGTCAGTTTTCCCATTCATTCCCCATACTCCACCATCCTGTCCGTGCAGATCACTGCATCCTGGGCTCACCACATCCCAATACCCCGGCGCCACCCTGGTGCCATCCTCACGCCCGTGACAGAATGAATAGCCCAAGCAAGAGTGAGCCCGCAGTGCTGCCCATCGTGGTGGAGCTTATAAGCAGAATCTACCAGGACCTGCTTAAACACTTAACTGACCTGGTTAAGGAGTTGCTACAAGGCAATTTGGACACCACGCCTAAGGTGTTTGTTCCTCCAGCAAAACCGCACCATAATCCGCTGACCGAAGAGGAACGTGCCTGGAGAAAGGCCTCTAACCGGTGCCTGTACTGTGGGGATTTACGGCATTGGATATCTAGCTGCCCAAATATGCCCCCCAAACCCTACGCTGCAGTAACCAGACCCACACCAAAGCCTGCTATCATTCCAACACAGGCCCCGGTATGTAAACCTGCTATGGTTCTAAAACAGGCCCCGGTGTGTAAACCTGCTTCTGGAAGACCTCAGGTACCCAGGAGACCTGCCGCACTAAAGCCAGTACCCCAACCCAAACCGGCCCCCAAACAAAAAACTCTGGTTCCTAGAAGTACATCCCGTCTGAAGCTGGCTTTACCTACACCTGTGATTGCTCATAGGAAACCTCCTGCATCAAGGTCTGCCCCCAGGAGCACTGCATCGCTGGAGGTTAGTTTTGAAGAAGAGGAAGAGCTTCCCAGTCCTATGGAGACCGAGACCACCTTGCCCATTGAAATTAAACCTGCACCTCATATGGACAATGGGACTGTGCCTGTGGAGTCAGATTTTCCAACTCCAATGGAGATAATGCCCATACAGGCCATAGCATCAACTCCCATCACTCCCAACCCATACAATCCACCGCTGTCTTCCTGCTCTTCCCCCACGTATGATTCTGCGAAAGGGTGGCAAAATATCTGCTCATCTTCCAGCGACGAGCTTGAGTGGGATTGTGGCGAGGAGGAAGATAAGGACGAGGAGAGTGGATCCTGGCTTTATTACTCTCTTAGTGATGGACCTTATCCGGAATGGGAACCGAGGGAAAAAGAAAAAATACCTTCCCTGCAGTCATCTGGGTATGAGGGTGCTCTTTTTCCAGAAGAGCCTGTTTTTCCCAAAACCCGTGAAGGATTGAACGAGAAGTCTAAAGCCAAAACACGGAGGCAGCAGAGGAAGAATCGCCGCAAAACCAGCGTTACCAGGACTAATGGAGGAGAGGCCCAGAACATGTTACAGGTGACACCTATCTCTGTGAACTCTGCCTATGTGGGCAATATGTTCTCTGGCAGCTCTGACCCCTAACAGCGTCACTCCGTTGTCAAGAGCCTACGCGGGAGAAAGACTCCCGATCACCCAGACCCCTCACCAAAAGAACCAGGTCCCTATATAGTACAGAGTACCATGATCTACCGTGATGAGCTGACTGAGAAGGGACCATCCGGGGACGCCTTTCAGTGGTGCAATGGTGTCGTGATCCCTCTCCCACCAGAGTGATGCCATGCCTGGTAGGGACCGTTCTATGGCCTTGTCACCCGGTGTGTGACCGTGAAGGGGGAGGTATGTCATGATCCATGGCTACCACCATCCTGAACCCTCCCCCAGGGGTCCAACTCAAGTGCTGTTCCTGCAACCTGCACTTGGTTTTACACCTGGAAGTAGTGAAAGAGTTAACACCAAAAACACACCTCGCACTCTTAGTACTGATGAGAGACTGAATGGGAGCGAAAAAAGCTTAAGCAATTTCCCTGTTTAAAGAAAAGAGTAGAAAGTTGGGAGGAGTTACAATGGTTCACCCTTTTGTTTCAGGGTATCGCTGGGATTGGGTCTCGGGGCAGATAACAGAAAGGGAAGGGGCAGGGGTAATAGAAAAGGGTAAGCAAAGGACAGATGAAATCAGTCTAACCTTTGTCTTTTCTTGTTACAGGATCCTAAAAGCTGCTGCAACATCGAGATGCCTGGAAGGAGGATTACCGTGCCCAAGAGATTCCTGGACTCGGAGCTTCAGGGGACAGCCCGGCTGGAGCAAGTTGCTGGAGCGAAGAGGAACCAAGCAGGACAGCAGAGGAGCAGAGCCGATCCGAAGAGGAGCCGAGCAGGACAGCAGAGGAGCAGAGCCGATCCGAAGAGGAACCGAGCAGAACCTGGAAGAGAAAAAATACAGGGAGTATCAGTGCCTGCAGAGCGCGTCCTCTTCCCCTTCTCTCTCTCCTATCTCTACCTCTGCTAACTTTCCTTCCATCGCTCCTGCTTCGGTGCCAGCGGCTTCCCTCTCTGTCCCTGCTTTCTATAATTCCCTGCCACCACCCCCCTCCGGTGCCGAGTGTGGACCCGATCAGGTGGCTGATCGGGTGTCCATACAGAGGGCTGTGCGGGCGGGCAGCCCAGCTACCATGCGGCAGGGGGGTGTCCAGGACATCAGCGGGCCCTCGCCTGGCCATCTTCCCAGCCATTTCAACACCCCCTCCGGCCATTCCGGATCTTTGTTCTCCCCTCCTCGTGGCCGGCCGTCATTTTCTCAGCCTGCGATGGCAGATCTGCGGCCGGCCAGCCCTTTGCCCCGCCCCTCTGATGTCACATGGCCAGAACAGCACGGCGCTCATGGGTGGGCGGGGCCTCCTCGCGGGTGGGCGGGCCTCCTCACGGGTGGGCGGGGCTTCCACCATTTCAAAAGGCACCAAATTCAAAAATGCACAGGAGCCTTCCCATGATTCCCAGGCATACCGATCGCGGTATGGGGGAGTATGCAAGCCGGGACATCGCCAGCAGGGGTGGGGGGCTAGCCAGCTACCAGGTGGGGCAAGGGTGGCCAGTTAGGGGCAGCATGGGGGGGGAGCAGGCATCCGAAATTACGCAGGGGGGGGTGAATGGCAGCTGGGAGGTTTTCAAGTGGGGGGGAGGCCCGGGGGCACCAGAGGGACTTCCCCAGTGGCAGTTTTGGGCAGGGGGGGGTCGCATAGGCGCAGGAGCGGCGCACACTCTTTTTTTGTCCTTTGGGTCTGGACCCACCATTGTGTCCACAGGGGATGGGCAGGGTTATGGCAGGGACAGGCTGGGGAACTGGTACAGGTGCATTGAGGAGCTGTCACAGCGCGGGGGGGAGAGCAGCAGTGAATCTGTTTGTAATGATCTGCTATTACAGGAGACGAACCGTGATTCGGCAGCATGGACTCGCAGTGGCCCAGGAGAGAAGGACAAGAGAGCGGAGCGAGCGGAGGACATGGAGCAGCCAAGCACCAGCAGGGAAGGAGCCATTCAGTCGGAGATCGGAGGGTCGAGAGGACCGGCGATAAAAGGTAAGAGAAAAAGGGGTTTAAGTTTTTCATCAGACAGTTCGGGGGAGGATTCTAGTTCGGGTTCTGCGGGGAAGGGGAGGGGGGCGAGTAAAAAACTGTTTAATACAAAAAGAGGTAGGTAGCGCTGATAAATGATGATAGGAGATCGCTGATACACCTGAATGGTCCTTGTTTCTCGACCATCAACAGATAACAGAAGAAAATGGAAGTGGTGTAGCGATGTCTATGTCCTTTCACAAAATGGAATCAGAGTCACATGAATTGTATTCTTAGGCTTCTCTTCTTTAGTGTTCCTCAGAGAAAACACAAGAAATACATCATAGTGCGACCCGTCAGTATAGCACACACGTGTGGATAAATAATTGCACTCACATGTAATAGAACCCTCCTGGTTCTGGATAGTATGCCTTAGGGATGTTATCGGCTTCCCAATTGCCCTTTCAGACGAGGTTTACTTGATCCAATGGAAGATCCAAGGTGCAATAAGTTCTGTATCTCCAAATTCCGAAGATATAGGGTTCCCCCCAAAAATATTTACAGGGAGACTTTAGGGTAAAGTGCTAATTTTTATTTGTCTCTGCTTTTATTAAAAAGTTTTTATTTTTACCCTAAAGTCTCCCTGTAAATATTTTTGGGGGGAACCCTATATCTTTGGAATTTGGAGATACAGAACTTATTCCACCTTGGATCTTCCATTGGATCAAGTAAACCTCGTCTGAAAGGGCAATTGGGAAGCCGATAACATCCCTAAGGCATACTATCCAGAACCAGGAGGGTTCTATTACATGTGAGTGCAATTATTTATCCATACGTGTGTGCTATACTGACGGGTCGCACTATGATGTATTTCTTGTGTTTTCTCTGAGGAACACTAAAGAAGAGAAGCCTAAGAATACAATTCATGTGACTCTGATTCCATTTTGTGAAAGGACATAGACATCGCTACACCACTTCCATTTTCTTCAAAAAACTGTTTAAAATGGTTAAGAAACTGTATGGAAAACATAGAAAGGGGGGCACCGATTCAGAGCAGGATAGCGCTGATAGTGCGTCGGTCAGCGGGGAGGAGAACGAGTTTCAGGGTACAAAGTTGATCCCCTTGTCGTCGCATTTGCGCTCTAAGGTGATCAAGAAGGCGCAGGGGGGAAAATACGTAGACTTTTTTGAGATAACTAGGGAGGCAGTTGTCAGCAAGGGAAGAGGGGGGGAACACTTTAAGAAAAGGGCACTTTTATGGAATGGGTAAAAGGTTTTGCAGTTTACGCAGAATGTTTTTTAAGTAAGCACCCAGATCAGATCAAGAGCATGTTGCGCTATTTGCACCTGATTACGGATTGCGCCACGGCGTACGGAGGTTTTTCTTGGCGCGACTATGATGACGAGTTCAGGAGAGGTAACGTGGGGACAGGGAGACATGGTAGAAAGGATTTTGGGGTTAAGGTGCTGGACTCGTGGTCTAGATTGGTTAAGGTTGCGGATGGGCAGGTGTCAGGTGGTCAGGGGGCGCAAAGGTCGTTTCGGGGGGGGGTTAAGGAATGCTGGGCATTCAATGACAGGCGTTGCGAAAAGGGAATGTCATGCAGGTTTAAGCATGTGTGTAAATTCTGCGGGGGTCTCATCCCGGGGTGGATTGCAGGAGAAAAGAGGGAGGTAGATTTAATTCCTTTTCGGGGAAATGCAAAGTGGACAGGGGGAAATGTTGGGCCTGGCCAGAACACCACTGCAGGTAAATGAGCTGGTGGCGGAGTTGGTAAGTTATCCGAATGTTGAGGATAGGATATTGTTACGTGATGCCCTTAAGAATGGTTTTAAGATTCCGGTTTGTGGGAAAGTGACGGGGGGAAGTAAGGTAAGAAATTTAAAATCAGCTTACGACTTGCCAGAGGTTTTGAGGGAGAAGTTTGGTAAGGAGGTACTATTGGATAGAATGGCCGGTCCATTTCAGAAATCCCCAATCCCTGATTTGGTTGTTTCCCCCTTGGGAGTTGTTGCTAAGAAAGAAACGGGGAAGTATAGAATGATCCAGCATTTATCATATCCAAGAGGTCAGTCCGTGAACGATGCTATTAGCAGGGAGGTCGCATCGGTTACATACCAGTCATTTGACCAGGCGGTGGATTTGGTGAAGGAAGCCGGGATGGGGGCAGAGTTAGCGAAGGTGGATATCGAATCAGCGTTTAGGTTGTTGCCGCTGCATCCGGAGAGTTTTAGGTTGACTGGGTGCAAATTTGAGGGGCGTTTTTATGTTGTTAAGTGTCTGCCCATGGGGTGCGCAATATCCTGCGCTCACTTTGAACGATTTAGCACTTTCTTGCATTGGGTGGTAGAGAAGGAAGCCGGCAGTAGGGGTATTGTGCATTACTTGGACGATTTCTTGATAGTGGGTTCAGAGGGGTCTGGTGAATGCAGGAGGGTCATGGAGGTGCTGTTGGGAACATTTAGACGGCTTGGGGTGCCGGTGGCAGAGGATAAGTCAGAGGGGCCCTGTAAGAAGCTGACATTTTTGGGAATTGAAATCGACTCTGTGAGACAGCGTTGCAGGTTGCCTGAGGACAAAGTGAGATGAGGCTGGCTATTAGACAGGCTATGGAAGGGAAGAAAATCTAATTGAAGGATTTTCAGAGGTTGTTGGGTTTGCTGAATTTCGCATGCCGAGTGATTACGGTTGGTAGAATTTTTAAAAGACGTCTAGAGATGTGTACCAGGGGAGTGACGGGGCCAAATTTTCAGATTAGGTTAGGGCAGCAGGTCAAGGCAGATTTAAGGGTGTGGGATGTTTTTCTGCAAGGCTTTAATGGAGTGAGATTTTGGGAGCAGAGAGTGACTGCGGAGGAGATACAGCTGTTTACAGACGCGGCAGGAGGCGCAGGGTTTGGGGCATATTTGAATGGTAGATGGTGCGCAGGAGAATGGCCTCTAGAGTGGATTCAAAGAGGTTGGGTGAAGAATTTGGTTTTGCTGGAACTCTTTCCCATTGTAGCGGCAGTCGAGCTGTGGGGGGAAGAACTAGAGAATAAGAGCATCCTGTTCTGGTCAGATAACCAGGGAGTGGTGCAGGTACTCAATAACATGTCGGCATCATCCCCCCAGGTTATAGTCTATGTCAGGTATCTGGTGTTGATCTGTCTGAAGCGGAATATAAATTTCAGGCCAAAGCATATTCCGGGGGTAAAAAATACGGTTGCAGATGCATTATCTAGATTTAAGTGGGATCTGTTTCGGCGTTTGGCACCCGAGGCGGAGTTACAAGGCGAAGCGTGCCCTTCATTTCTCTGGCAGATCGGGAGCAGTTAAGATTAAACAGCGATGGGGGAAGGGAATTTGTTTAAAGGGCACCGGTCTAGGTGGTATTACATAATTTACTAAGGTAAAGAGGAGAGGGTTGTGAATAAGCGGGGGTATGTATATAACCCTGATTCAATTTACATTCGCCATAAAAAGTGGTATGTGTTCGAGCGTTAATATTCTGTTTTTTGGGTTTTTTCTTTCAGAGTATGGATCCTGGGACACTCCTACGTGCACTGGGCAGCTGTTCACGCTGTGGGCACAACGATGGGAGTGAACCTAGGGTTCAGCCTCACTAAAGCAGGCATTAGGTGGATAGGAAGGAGGGGTATGGGGTGGGCGCAGCTTTTAGGTCTAGCACAGGAATCTAGGAGAAGGTGGGGGAAGCCAGATATAATGATAGTGCATTTAGGGGGTAACGACATAGGGGCTATGACGACGATAGATTTGCAGAATAGGGTCCGGGAAACACTTACGTGGTTCAGGAAGGAGTGGCCGGATGTTCAGATAGTGTGGTCTAACGTAATTGCTAGATTAGTGTGGAGGAACTGCAGGGAGCAGGGTGCAGGATACATCGGGAGAAAGAAGATAAACCAGGCAGCGAAAAAGATTATGCTGGAGATGGGAGGAAAGGTTCTGGAGCATCAGAACATAGGGACAAGGCGGCAGGAATTGTTTAGGAATGACGGCGTCCATTTGTCTGAGGCGGGGAACAACCTTTTCGTTGGCAACATCGAAGGGCTGATAAAGACCCTTGTGTAAGGTATGTGAAAAGGTCACGGTCTTTTATTGGTGGCGGAAAAAGAGGGTCCTCATTTTTGGTGGCGGTGAAATATGCGGCCCTGGCATGTGGAGAGGCGATAGAGGGGGAGGATCTGGGGGTCTGTGTGGTGGTTTGTGCGGCCAAACACAGGTAGCCTCCTGGTTTGAAGATCCTCCCGGGCCTGCTATCTGCTATAATGAGAGCAGCGTATGGTCGCGCTAGCTTAGCCACGTGGGGCCGGCCGCTATTTTTGGGCAATGCTGGTGGTTCATTGCGGTTGCCAGTGTTATCTGGCTGGATCTATGGTACCAGTGTTATCTGGTGTTACCTATTCCAAGAAAGCGAGGATCGCTGATAATTCTGCCACAAAGGCAATGATTTTTGGCCTTGATTATAAATAAAAGACGTGACCTTTTCAAACCGCCAATACTTTTGTCATGTGTTTTTATTTATGGGGTGAGGGGGTGGTGGGGGGTATGGTTTGGGGGGGTTGAAGGGAAGTAAAGGTAACTTAAGAGAAAGGTAATGGTGGAAGAGAAATAAGGGTAAAATGCTTAATCAAATAAAGGGCTGTGCCCCAGACTGAACTGTGCTGTTCATTGCTATTCAATCCTGACAGAGCAAGTCATTGATTCTGTTAGCTCTGAGATTCAGCTCTATCTGAGACCCCAATTACCTACCTGCGCCTGTTCACCGGATTTCCACCAGATCTCAGCAACCACCTTTCCTTCTGCAATAACCATACCTGGTCAGTTTTCCCATTCATTCCCCATACTCCACCCTCCTGTCCGTGCAGATCACTGCATCCTGGGCTCACCACATCCCAATACCCCGGCGCCACCCTGGTGCCATCCTCACGCCCGTGACAGTGCATGTGTGAGCAGGGATTGATTGTGTGTGAGCAGGGATTGATTGTGTGTGTGTGTGAGCACGGATTGTGTGTGAGCACGGATTGTGTGTGTGACAGAGAGCAGGGATTGTGTGTGTGTGAGAGCAGGGATTGTGTGTGGGTGTGTGTGAGTGTGCAGGCATTGTGTGTGGGTGTGTGTGTGTAGGGATAGTGTGTGTGTGTGCGCGCAGGGATTGTGTGTGTGAGCGAGCAGGCATTGTGTGTGAGCAGGGATTGTGTGTGGATGTGTATGTGTGAGCATTGGATTGATTGTGTGTGTGAGCAGGGATTGTGTGTGTGTGTGGGTATGTGTGAGCAGGGATTGTGTGTGAGCAGGGATTGTGTGTGTGTGTGACTGTGTATGTGTGAGCACCGAGTGTGTGTGTGTATGTGAGCAGGGATTGTGTGTGTGTGTGTGTGTATGTGTGAGCAGGAATTGATTGTGTGTGTATGTGTGAACAGGGATTGATTTTGTGTGTGTGTGTGTGTGTGTATGTGTGAGCAGGATTTGTGTGTGTGAGCAGAAAAAAGTACCCCCTCCTATTTAATGAAGTAATAAAAAAATAATTTGCCCCCTAAAGTAATAATTTATTCCCTCCCTCCCTAATAATAATTCCCCCCAGTGATTTCTGAACGCAGCTGCAACCTGCCAAACAAACCGCCAAATGCAGCCTCAACCCGGCAAACAAACCGCAGAACGCAGCCGACGACCCATCAAACGCAGCTGATGACCTGCTTGAAAGAACCGCCAGAAAAAGGCGACCAGCCACTGAACAGGTAAGAAAAAAACCCACCAACTTTTAGGCTAATGTGAGATGAACGCAGTCTGAGCGCACTCTGTGTGCGTGCATAACGGACGGGCATACTGACAGAAGATACTGTAGACACCACACGGTCCATTATTTTGACGGATTTAGAAAAAAAGGGAAATATGGGAAATAAAATTAATTATAATTAAAAGACAGGTACAGTCAGCCAGACCATAAAAACCTCTGAGCGTCAACGTGATGGACGTCGCAAATGCGCTACATTTGACGTCTCAGCATAACGCACACAGGCCTCTACGCGGACGTGGCGCACTCTACGCTTACGTCTTAGCGGTTTCACGTTCTTGCCTAACTTGCGTCCATTTGCCACGTGCGTTGTGCGTGTGCAGTTCTGTGCGCACGTACTTCGTGTGTGGGTCTCTTGATCATGATTCTATGCTACGACGGATGTTAAACTGTGCGGCGACACGTACGTGATCACTGCGTTCGTCTGACAGGGGCCATAAAAGGCATTTTTGTTTAAAAAACTACTGCATGCAAATTACATATAAACACTTTTGAATAATAATAATAATAATAATAAAAAGGTCTTTTACAGAAAAAAAAGCCATTAAAAAAAAAATCGGAGCATTTCACTGACATTTCACTGCTGTTCGATGTCTTTGAATAGATTAACCATTTGCTTCCCTATGGGGATTTCACTGCCGTCGAACAGGCACCATATTTCGCTGGAAATTCGCCAATATTTGGGGAATTGCCATCTTTTTGAATAGCCAAATGGCCACAAAATTACACCGTATGGGTAAATTCACTGTTCGGCGTAATTTCTTGGCCAATTCGGTGCGTTTTGAATAATCCCTAAAGAGCACAGAATGGTGAATTCCATTGTACGGTGCAATTTTCTGGTCGAGGAAAACAAGGACAAAAAGTTTTTAAAAAAATGGTTTTAAAAGGAACAGTGAGTTTTCCATGAAATAAAGGTTAAGAATAAAAACAAAAAATTCCTTCAAATATCGTGCCTAGGAGGTCCCCATAACCTGCCCGTGAAGTGGCGGATTTGTAGGATGTATAGAAACGGTTAAAAAAAAATAATAACATTTCAAATGACGGTAAATGGTTTTCCTTTAATCTATTCATAAAAAACTGCTTGGGGCAGCAGCCTGTATGAAATGTGGAGACATTTTAGGACATGCAGAACAAGTTTAGTGATTTTTTGGCTGAATTATGGTGAAACTTATGCAGGCTTTCGATGAAAGTAACAATAGGTGCTTTAAAATTGGGCCTTTAGTGTTGGCAACAGTGCCATCACACCGTCACCCCTCTGTGGTATTGTGGAAGAGTGCAGGGTTGGACCCTGCAGTCCAATATTAAAATGATATGAATCTGGTATAGACGTCAGTGGCAGTGCATCCAAATATTTTACCTTTAGTGACAGCAAGTGCCTTCACACCGTAACCCCTTTGTGGTATTGTGGAAGAGTGCAGTGGTGGAGGTTTTGGGAATGCAGAAGAGATCTTCGATCTATTCAGTTACGTCAGCATCAGGGGATTGATAGCTGCTGATCCAGGACTGATTCATTTTTATAAATGTCAGCCGGTCTACAGAGTCGGTGGACAGATGCACTCTTTTGTCTGTGACAAAACCTCCAGCGGCACTGAACATCCTTTCAGAAATCACGCTGGATGAAGGGCAACCTAGTAGCTCCATAGCATATTGGCTAAGTTCTAGCCAGTGATCCAATCTCAACACCCAGTAAGCCAGTGGATCATCTGCTGTAAAGGTATCCGGGTCTGCACTTGCCCCTAGGTAGTCCTGCAACATATGGTGAAGACGCTGGCAATGGGTGCCTACATTTGACGTCCCTGGGCGTCGTGGACTAAAAAAATTTAAAAAGGCATTAGTCAAGCGGCCCTGGCATTCACCGCTCTTCCTCTGATCATCCGCAGCCTCAGAAGCACCTGTATCATCACTTGGTAACCTACCAGTGCCTGGAAAGGTGTTACACAAGTGTCGCTTTAGAGCGTCCTCGAGTTGTTTCATCCTGTCTTCCCTCTGTGTGGGCAGGATGAGCTCTGCAACTTTACCCTTGTATCGTGGATCAAGAAGGCTTGCCAACCAGTAATGATCCCTCTCCTTGATAGCATGAATCCTGGGGTCCTTTAGCAGGCTTTGCAGGATAAGGGAGTCCATGCAGCGTAGGTTGGAGGTGGCATTAACTTCTGAGTCTTCCTGGTCAATGAGGATGACCCCATCGTGCACTTCCTCCTCCCAGCCACATACTAGTCCTTGGTTTTATGCGCACACAAAACCCTCCCTTGAGGAATCCCCACCTTCAATGCACCAACTACTTAAATATTCATCCTCCTCCTCATCCTCCTCCTGTCTGATCTGAGGACCCACAGGAATGCTGTCTGTGTAAAGACTGGGGCCTTGAGAGCTAGGGAAGGCCTCCTCTTCCTCCCGCTGCTCTGCCTCTAGTGCCACATCTATAATTCCCCACAGAGTGCACTCTAGCAGGAACATTAAAGGAATTGTGTCACTGATACATGCACTCTCCCTGCTCACCATCCTTGTTGCCTCCTCAAATGGTGACAGTACAGTGCATGCATCCTTGATCATCAGCCACTGTGAGGGGGGGGAACCAAGTTGACCTGAACCTGTCCTTGTGCCATACTCACACAGGTACTCATTGATGGCCCTCTGCTGCTTGTGCAGAGGCTGCAGCATTGCTAATGTCGAGTTCCACCTGGTGGGTATGTCACAGATCAGACAACTTGTGGGAAGGTGGAATTCTCTTTGAATTTCTGCCAGGCGAACGCTTGCTGGAAATGACCATCTGAAGTGGCTGCAGACTTTTCTGGCCTGGCTGAGAAGCTCTGCCAGCCCTGGGTACCTGGTTAGGAAACGCTGTACCACCAGATTTAGGACGTGTACTAGGCATGGTACATGCGTCAACTTACCCTGGTGTAGGGCGGAGAGAAGGTTGCTGCCATTATCACAGACGACCATTCCCAGCTGAAGCTGGCATGGTGTTAACCATCTCTGCACCTGCCCCTGCACAGCTGACAGAATTTCTGGCCCGGTGTGGCTCCTGTCCCCTAAACAAACCAGCTCAAGCACAGTATGGCATCTTTTGGCTTGAGCCATTGCGTAGCCCCTGCCACCCGTCGGTTTAACTGCACTTCGCCAGAGAAGGAGGAGGAAGAGGTGGTGGAGCAGGCAGACCTCATACAAGCAGCTTTCTGGAGGCGTGGTGGATGAACAAGCTCCAGCACAGAGCCCCATCCTGGATCCCTCCCAGCTGCAATCAGAGTTACCCAGTGTGCCGTGAAGGAATTGTAACGGCCCTGTCCATGCTTGCTAGACCACGTGTCTAAAGTCATGTGCACCTTGCTGCTGACTGCCTTTCCCAATGACTCCATAACTTTGTCTTCCACGTGCTGGTATAGTGCTGGAATGGCCTTCCGTGAAAAGAAATGGCGTTTTGGAACCTGCCACTGTTGTACAGCACATTCAGCAAATTCACGGAAGGAAGCAGAGTCCACCAGCTGGAAAGGCAGCAGCTGTAATGCGAGTAATTTTGCTAAGCTGGCATTTAGACGCTGTACTTGGGGATGGTTGGCACTATATTTTTTCTTACGCTGCAGCAGCTGGGGCAACATAATCTGACTGCATAAATCTTCAGCTGATGGGATGCTGTCACATTCTGAGGAAGGACCTGGTACACCCATTACTGTAGCATCATCCCTGTCAGTGGAGGTTGTAGGCAATGACATGGCAGGACATATGGTGGGGGTAGAGACAGATGAGGAGGAGGAGGAGGACCTATGCAAAGTGTTGTGCCAACGGGATGTGTGGCAGGTGGTCATATGTCGCCTCAAGTACGTGGTACCCAAGCGTGGGATGTCTTTCACACACTTGATCGTCATCTGACATAGATTACAAATAACAACGGTGCAGTCTGCTGCACATTTTCCAAAGATCTCCCAGACAGCAGACTTCCTGTACAGGTGCTTTGAGACAAAGCGCTCTGCACCTGAGCAGCTGTGACTTCTGATGCCTTGGACTGGCTACGGTTGGTCATAGAGAACGTTCTGCCTTTTTTTTGTTGTGCCTCCTCCTCCTCCTCCTCCCTTGACTCCTCTGTTCGATCAGGCACCCAGGTGGAGTCAGTGACCTCATCATCGTCATCACCCTCTATCTCCTCGTCACTGGAGCCAACCTCGCAATATGCTGCAGCTACTGGGGGAACATGAGTGCCAGTTCTTTGTGTGTCACTGGCACCCCATCCCTCTAGGCTGATTTTACTCCCTTCCTCAACCTCAGAGTTTGAATCCGAGAACTGGAGTTGCTGCGCATCCTCAAGCAGCATGTCACTGTAGTCAAACAATTCAGCTGACTCCTCCGTGTGTGATAGTGAGGCTACGGCAGGAGTAGCTGTGGACATGGAGGCTGAATTAGATGTTTTGGCAGCTGCGGTGGACTGTAAACCACTACAAGCCTGGCTGGCAGAGGACTCGGAGGATGAGGATGGCCTGGTTAGCCAATCCACCAAATCCTCTGCATGTTGCTGCTGCTTAAGATGTCCAGCACCCAGTGGCGTAGCGTGGGTTGTCAGCGCCCGGGGCCAGCCAAGAATTGTGCGCCCCCCCAACCTGTGGACACGTTATCGATATTTCCCCAGCTCTCACATGGATATTGCCCCAGCTCACACATGGATATTGTCCCAGCTCACACATGGATATTGCCCAAGCTCATGGATTTGCCCCAGCTCACACATGGATTTGCCCCAGCTCATGGATATTGCCCCAGCTCACACATGGATATTGCCCCAGCTCACACATGGATATTGCCCCAGCTCACACATGGATATTGCCCCAGCTCATGGATTTGCCCCAGCTCACACATGGATTTGCCCCAGCTCATGGAAATGCCCCAGCTCACACATGGATTTGCCCCAGCTCATGGATACTGCCCCAGCTCATGGAAATGCCCCAGCTCACACATGGATTTGCCCCCAGCTCATGGATTTGCCCCCAGCTCATGGATTTGCCCCAGTTCATGGATTTGCCCCAGCTCATGGAAATGCCCCAGTTCACACATGGATTTGCCCCAGCTCATGGATTTGCCCCAGTTCATGAATTTGCCCCAGCTCATGGATACTGCCCCAGCTCATGGAAATTCCCCAGCTCATGGAAATGCCCCAGCTCACACATGGATTTGCCCCCAGTCCATGGATTTGCCCCAGCTCATGGATACTGCCCCAGCTCATGGATACTGCCCCAGCTCATGGATTTGCCCCAGCTCATGGATTTGCCCCAGCACATGGATTTGCCCCAGCACATGGATATGCCCCAGCACATGGATTTGCCCCAGCTCATGGAAATGCCCGAGCTCATGGAAATGCCCCAGCTCACACATGGATTTGCCCCAGCTCATGGATTTGCCCCAGTTCATGGATTTGCCCCAGCTCATGGATACTGCCCCAGCTCATGGAAATGCCCCAGCTCACACATGGATTTGCCCCCAGTTCATGGATTTGCCCCAGCTCATGGATTTGCCCCAGCTCATGGATTGCCCCAGCTCATGGATTTGCCCCAGCTCATGGATATTGCCCCAGCACATGGATTTGCCCCAGCTCATGGATTTGCCCCAGCTCATGGATACTGCCCCAGCTCATGGATACTGCCCCAGCACATGGATTTGCCCCAGCACATGGATATGCCCCAGCACATGGATTTGCCCCAGCTCATGGAAATGCCCCAGCTCATGGAAATGCCCCAGCTCACACATGGATTTGCCCCAGCTCATGGATTTGCCCCAGTTCATGGATTTGCCCCAGCTCATGGATACTGCCCCAGCTCCTGGAAATGCCCCAGCTCACACATGGATTTGCCCCCAGGTCATGGATTTGCCCCAGCTCATGGATTTGCCCCAGCACATGGATTTGCCCCAGCTCATGGATTTGCCCCAGCTCATGGATTTGCCCCAGCTCATGGATACTGCCCCAGCTCATGGAAATGCCCCAGCACATGGATTTGCCCCAGCACATGGATTTGCCCCAGCTCTCACCTGGATATTGCCCCAGCTCCGGATCCAGCAGGGGTTGAGGGGGCCCAGATGCCGGGCAGCAGGAGTGCCTGCCGGCTGCCTGGTCCTGAACAGCGTGCGAGTCCGTCCTGTTGAAGGGGAGTCGGCTGTGTGCGTGTGCAGGTCACGCGGTCCGGCCAGTCAGGTGGTACAGAGACTCAGTACCACCTGATTAGACCCCTTCAATCAACAGGACGGACTCACTGTTCAGGACCGGGCAGCCAGCAGGCACTCCCGCTGCCCGGCATCTGGGTCCCCTCAACCCGCGGGCCCTTGAGCGGCGCCCGAGGGCCCGGCGGGTCAGTCCGGGCCACAAGTTTTAGGGGCGCAAATTTCTTTTGAAATTATGCGCCCCTAAGAAAACTGCGACTGGGGCCACGGCCCCCCCAGCCCCTCCCACGCTACGCCACTGCCAGCACCAGTTAGAAACAAGGACAAGCGTGCCCCTGCAGAGGATGCACCACATCCACGATGACTAGGGGCACAACCTTCCGACACAGAGGCTGCTTGCCCTCTTATCTCTGTCTGGGAGCGTCTGCCTGTCCTTTTTGGTCTTTCTGACATGGTGAGTGATATATAGATTAAAGATATACAGAACTCTGATTCAACTCTGTTATAAATATTGCAGATATGCAGAACTCGGATTCAACTGTGTTATCTAGATTAATGATATCCAGAACTCTGGTATAACTCAGTGAGACACCCTGATAGCTGGCAGCCAGTGACAAGACACAGATTAAAATTCGCAGAAATCTGCTAGAAGTATGTGGGACCCCCTAATAGCTGGCAGTGTGAAGACAGATTACAATTCCCAGAAACCTCCTATAAATCAGTGAGACCCCCTGATGGGTGGCAGTGACAAGACACAGATTAAAATTTGCAGAAATCTGATAGAAGTATGTGGGACCCCCTGATGGGTGGCAGTGACAGGACACAGATTACAATTCCCAGGAACCTCCTATAAATCAGTGAGACCCCCTGATGGGTGGCAGTGACAAGACACAGATTACAATTCCCAGATATCTTGTAGAAGTGAGACCCCACAATAGCTGCTGGCAGTGAGAACACACAGATTACAACAATTCCCAGATATCTTGTGGAAGTGAGACCCCCTCAATAGCTGCTGGCAGTGAGAACACACAGATTACAACAATTCCCAGATATCTTGTAGAAGTGAGAACCCCAATAGCTGCTGGCAGTGAGAACACACACTAACAGAACAATCTCCTCTCAAAAAAACACGTGCTGGGGCTGCGAGGGACGCCTTATATAGTGTGCTGCGTGACTTAGCTCTGTGAGCCCATGATTGGGCAAAATTTGCCCAATCAGGACTCTGAGCCATGATTAGCATAGTCTTGCACCTGTCTTGCACCTGACCTGACATACACAATATTGGAGAACCTGTGGATGACCCAGGATCCTGAAAGGACACCAAGGCTGTGAGACGGGTCTACCCCTGAGAGCTACTGGGTGAGCCCCGTAAACACCCACAGGCGAGGTGATCGAGCCTAACGAGGCTCTGGAAAGTGTGAGTGGATCCATCTCCCCCCTTCATTTTCTCATTTTTTAATGACTGGACTTCACTATTATACTCTTTTTTCCTTTTTAGGAACATTTTGACGAACTTCGAGTCATCTAACCCAGCTATCTATATTGTATGTTATCTCCTCTTACAATCATTGTATGTTCATTTCGTTTTAGTATTAGATATTTCCCCCTACCGCGTATGCGGACACGCCGAACACCGACATTTCCTCTTTTTTTGTTTATTTGGTGCGGATTGGGACCGCACTTGTGGTGCTTTGGGCGACGGGGTTATATTTCGTATTTTTCATTTTTGCTCTAAGTGTTCGTTCTCCACATTTCTTTGTTGTAAGATGATTAAAGCAGCTGGAGAAGCAAAACCTTCAAATAAATCACACTGAAAGCTAATGACAGAGGAGGGCTGGATAGTAAAAACCCCTTTATAACAAGCAGCGCTGGGAGAAGAGAGGGACTTTATAAATCGTGTGTTATCTCCCCTGCCGCTCTGCGTAATAGGGGCTTAGGTCTGATACATTTTATATTATCCCCCACTATCCCCCTTTCCTCATCTATAATGCACTTTTTATATAAAGTCCCTCTCCTCTCCCAGTGCTGCTTGTTATAAAGGGTTTTTTATGTCTGATACATTTATTATCCAGCTCTCCCAGTTACTCTGTCATTATGAGCCTTCAGTGTGATTTATTTGAATGTTTTCCCTGGATTTAAAGTGCTTTATGTTATTATAAAAATAAATTTGCACCAGTCATCTCTTCTCTGAGCTTTCAGACCGATTTACGTTAATATTTTCCCTCTCCCCCGCTTTTATATTCTTGTGTCTCCCCCACAGAGATACAAAGTTTAAGTAAAAGTTCCCTCTCCTGTGCTGGATAAGCATTGCATTCCGAAGTTCTGCACCCTCCACATGCCAATTCAGTAGGATGTTCTATACAGAGAGGGGCATTAATTAATGCAGGTGGATGTTGTATACATTATACAGAGAGGGGTATTAATTAATGCAGGAGGATGTTATCTACATTATACAGATAGGGGTATTAATTAATGCAGGAGGATGTTCTATACATTATACAGAGAGGAGCCTTTTTTTTTAGCCTTTTAAATCCAGTGGCTGTGAGTGGTGAGATCGGCTGCTTGTTATATTATCTCTCAGTACAATCTATCAGGCTCAGCTGTTAAAGTAACTGACTGTAACAGTGCTCAGAGTTTCAGTAAAACAAGGAAATAATATTGTTCTAACCTCTTATATAAAAAATATTATTTACTAGTTTTACTGAAACTCTTGTGCATTGTGATGAGCAGCAGTCAGTTACTGTAACAGCTTTGCCTGACACATTTTGCTTAGAGTGAGGGATACTGTAACAAGCAGCGATCTCAGCCCTCTGAGGAGCCACTACAGTAGTAATTGTATCCATTGGTTTTTGGATGAATGAAATTAGTTTTCATACTAAAGAACTGAAAACGAATTTCTTTAGCAACTAAATAAATTGCATTTTAGGACTAATTCATTAGTTTAAAACAAACTTTTGTGCTGTGCACATGTCTAGTTTGGACTATATTTTTTCTTATGCTGCAGCAGCTGGGGCAACGTAATCTGACTGCGTAAATCTTCAGCTGATGGGATGCTGTCACATTGTGAGAAAGGACCTGGTACATCCATTATTGTAGCATCATCCCTGTCAGTAGAGGTTGGAGTCAATGACATGGCAAGACATATAGTGGGGGTAGAGACAGGTGAGGAGGACCTACGCAAAGGTTTGCACCAACGGGATGCGTGGCAGGTTGTCATATGTCGCCTCAAGCACATGGTACCCAAGCGTCCGGTGTCTTTCCCACGCTTGAGCCTCATCTGACATAGATTACAAATAGCAACGGTGGGGTCTGCTGCACATTTCTTAAAGAACTCCCAGACAGCAGAGGTCCTGGATGTGTGCTTTGAGACAACAGAGCTCTGCACCTGAGCAGCTCTGACATCTGATGCCTTGGACTGGCTAGTGCTACGGTTGGTCATAGAGGTTGTTGTGCCTCGTGTTTGTTGTGTCTCCTCCTCCTCCTCACTTGACTCCTCTGTTCGATCAGGCACCCAGGTGGAGTCAGTGACATCATCATTGTCATCACCCTCTATCTCCTCGTCACTGTAGCCAACTTGGCAGTATGCTGCAGCTGCTGGAGCAACATGAGTGCCAGTTATTTGTGTGTCACTGGCACCCCCTTCCTCTAGGTTCATTATACTTCCTTCCTCAACCTCAGAGCACTATAGTTGCTGCGCATCCTCAAGCAGCATGTCGCTGTCATTGTAGTCAAACAATTCAGCTGACTCCTCCGTGTGTGATAGAGAGGCTACGGCAGGAGTAGCTGTGGACATGGATGCTGCATTAGAGGCTTTGGCAGCTGAGGTGGACTGTAAACCACTACAAGCCTTGCTGGCAGAGGACTCGGAGGATGAGGAGGGCCTGGTTAACCAATCCACCAAATCCTCTGTATGTTGCTGCTGCTTAAGACGGCCAGCACCAGTTAGAAAGGACAAGCGTGCCCCTGCAGAGGATGCACAACGTCCACAACGACCAGAGGCACAGCCTCCCGACACAGAGGTTGCTTGCCCTCTTATCTGTGCCTGGGATCGTCTGCCTGTCCTTTTTGGTCTTTCTGACATGGTGAGTGATATATAGATTAAAAGATAGACAGAACCCTGATTCATCTCTGTTATAAAAATTGGAGATCTGCTGCAGAACTCTGATTCAACTCTGGTATAAAGATTAAAGATTTCCAGAACTCTGGTATAACTCAGTGAGACACCCTGATAGCTGGCAGCCAGTGACAAGACACAGATTACAATTCCCACAAACCTCCTATAAATCAGTGAGACCCCCTGATGGGTGCCAGTGACAAGACACAAATTACAATTCCCAGAAACCACCTACAAGTCAGTGAGACCCCCTGATAGGACCCCCTGATAGCTGGCAACAGTGACAAGACACAGATTATAATTCACAGAAATCTGCTAGAAGTATGTGGGACCCCCTGATATCTGGCAGTGAGAAGACACAGATTACAATTCCCAGACACCTCCTATAAATCAGTGAGACCCCCTGATGGGTGGCAGTGAGAACACACAGATTACCACAATTCCCAGATATTTTGTAGAAATGACTTACCCCCAAAATACTTGGTGGCAGTGAGAACACACAGATTAGAACAATTCCCAGATATTTTGTAGAAGTGAGACCCCCAAAATACTTGGTGGCAGTGAGAACACACAGATTACCACAATTCCCAGATATTTTGTCCTGGTGGTTGCTGCCTTTTCCTTCAATCCTGAGGTGCCGGAGGTGATCCATGCGACTTATGGAGCTCTGAATTGTGAGTCTGCAGGCAAACCAGTTGGCCTATCAACAACCTGGAAAGCGAACATATGAGGGCTGGAAGCTCTCGAAGAATGTGAGGTTTTTTTTCTGCTATCTCTTTACAATATATGTATATTGTTTATGGTGAACATACAGTGTTGCACTACGTTTTTTCTACGTCTTTTTCTCCTTTTGAGGTATCCACTCTACCAGCTGAATACATATCTTCAGACAGAAGAAAGAACCTCTACATATAGACAATTATTTTCCTTTACTTTTTGCCACCATTCATCAATGTATGTATCATTGACTGTATATGCCATATGGTTTAGCGGTTAACCTATCTGGTATTCCGTGACCACTTTACCAACGTATATACCTCTCCCTCCATTCCTCCCTGTGTTTATTTCCCTTGAGAACGTGAAGACGCGCTGCCTGTTTGTATGGTTTTTGTTTAAGGTACCTAGAGCTGGCAGAGCTTCTCAGGCAGGCCAGAAAAGTCTGCAACCACTTCAAACGGTCATTCCCAGCAAGTGTTCGCCTGGCAGAAATTCAAAGAGAATTTCACCTTCCCACAAACGTCTGATCAGTGACATGCCCACCAGGTGGAACTCGACATTAGCAATGCTGCAGCGTCTGCACAAGCAGCAGAGGGCCATCAATGAGTACCTGTGTGAGTATGGCACAAGGACAGGTTCAGGTCAACTTTGTTTTTTTTCCCCCCACAGTGGCTGATGATGAAGGATGCATGCACTGTACTGTCACCATTTGAGGAGGCAATGAGGATGGTGAGCAGGGACAGTGCATGCATCAGTGACACAATTCCTTTAGTGTTCCTGCTGGAGCGCACTGTTATACAGCCACAATTATAGATGTGGCTCTAGAGGCAGAGCAGCGGGAAGAAGATGAGGCCTTCCCTAGCTGTCAAGGCCCCAGTCTTTCCGCAGACAGCATTCCAACGGGTCCTCCTCCTCCTCATCCTCCTCCTGTCTGATCTGAGGAGGAGGAGGAATATTTAAGTAGTGGGGGCATTGAAGGTGGGGATTCCTCAAGGGAGGGTTTTGTGTGCCCAGAAACACAAGGACTAGTATGTGGCTGGGAGGAGGAAGTGCACGATGGGGTCATCCTCCTCATTGACCAGGAAGACTCGGAAGCTAATGCCACCTCCAACCTACGCTGCATGGGCTCCCTTATCCTGCAAAGCCTGCTAAAGGACCCCAGGATTCGTGCTATCAAGGAGAGGGATCATTACTGGTTGGCAACCCTTCTTGATCCATGATTCAAGGGTAAAGTTGCAGAGCTCATCCTGCCCGCACAGAGGGAGCAATGAATGAAAAAACTTGAGGACGCTCTAAAGCGACACTTGTGTAACACCTTTCCAGGGACTGGTAGGTTACCAAGTGATGATACAGGTGCTTCTGAGGCTGCGGTTGATCAGAGGAAGAGCAGTGAAAGGGGTCGCTTGACTGATGCCTTTTTTTCAATTTTTTTAGTTCACGACGCCCAGGGACATCAAATGTAGGCACCCATTGCCAGCTTCTTCACCGTATGGTGCAGGACTACCTAGGGGCAAGGGCAGACCTGGATACTTTTCCAGCAGATGATCCACTGGCTTACTGGGTGTTGAGATTTGATCACTGGCCAGAATTTAGCCAATATGCTATGCAGCTACTAGGTTGCCCTTCATACAGCGTGCTTTCTGAAAGGACGTTCAGTGCCGCTGGAGGTTTTGTCACAGACAAAAGAGTGCATCTGTCCACCGACTCTGTAGACCAGCTGACATTTATAAAAATGAATCAGTACTGGATCAGCAGCTATCAATCCCCTGATGCTGAAGTAATGGAATAGATCAGGGATGTCCTCTTCTGCATTCACAAAACCTCCAGCACTGAACTCTTCCACAATACCACAAAAGGGTTACGGTGTGAAGGCACTTGCTGTCATGAAAGGCACAATATTTGGCTGGACAAGGTGTGTGTGTGAAGGTAGCGCTTCTATGTTGAGTAAATTGTTAGGGTCGGTGCTGCCGTAACAGAAAATAAATTGTCCACACGCTTCCAAGGACACAATAATGTAAGAAGGAATATGAAATAAATTCCTGGCGCACCTTTGTGTGAAACAAAAATTATTGAATACAATGTGTTTGACACCAGTGTACATTCTACATTAAAACATATATGAACACAGCTGAATTTTTCAGACGTGTATGTATATAAATGTTTTTTTTTTTTTTTTTTACCTGACGCTAAAGAAAACACTCCAGAAATGAAATTCAAAATAAGAATGGAATACTTATATTTTGATGATGATGTTGTTTCTTCTTCTTCTCCTTAGTATAGCTTAAAAGGTGTAACTTTCTTGGAAATGGAACGAGATGCTGTATGCATTCCAGGAAGGGGAAGAGGTAAACCTGATGCCTTCAAGTACTGATGAAAAAATAGTTTAAGAAACGGGACAAGGTGCTAATAATGATTTTCAAAATTTATTCTGGTAAAAATAAATAAAATCATCAACATGAATAAACCATATGGTAAAATATATATTGATTTTATTTATTTTTAGCAGAATAAATTTAGAAAATCATTATTAGCACCTTGTCCCGTTGCTTAAACAATTTTTTCATCAGTACTTGAAGGCATCAGGTTTACCTCTTCCCCTTCCTGGAATGCATACAGCATGATCGTTCCATTTCCAAGAAAGTTACACCTTTTAAGCTATACTAAGGCTAGGGTCAGACGAACGCATTTTTCACGTTGTCCGTGAAAAAGTGCGTTCGAACGAACGTACGTATTTTTCCCCGGAATACGCGATAGCGGTCATACGATGCGCCTTTTCGTCCGTGATTTTGTACGGATCATCAATAAAACACTTTTTGTGTCTGGACGTTATGTTAGCCGGACATTAGCAGCGTCTGACGTCTCCTAATCACACACACACGCCGCTATGCGGCCGCAGCGCACTCTGTACGTCAGTAGTAGCGGTTTGACGTTCTCGAAAAAATGCGTTCGTTGGCCACTTGCGTTGCACGGACGAACGTTCGTGCGGCCGTTTGTCGTATGTTCCCCGGCATTGGACGTCATTTGCTGCTAGCACGGCCGTGATTTCGTGTGGCTAAACGCACGTGAAAAATGCGTTCGTCTGACCCTAGCCTAAGGAGAAGAAGAAGAAACAACATCATCATCAAAATATAAGTATTCCATTCTTATTTTGAATTTCAGTGTTTTCTTTAGCGTTAGATATTAAAAAAAGACCATTTACGTCGGAAAAATTCAGCTGTGTTCATATTTGTTTTAATGTAGAATGTACACTGGTGTCACACACATTGTATTTCAATAATATTTGTTTCACACAAAGGTGCGCCAGGAATTTATTTCATATTCCTTCTTACAATATTTGGCTGCACTGATGCCTGTGCCACATTTATATCATTTTAATTTTTTTGAACCGCAGGGTCCAACCCTGCACTTTTCCACAATACCACAAAAGGGTTACGGTGTGAATGCACTTGCTGCCATGAAAGGCACAATATTTGGGTGCATTGACGCCTTTACCAGATTCATATCTTTTTAATGTAGGACCACATGGTCCACCCCTGCACTCTTCCACAATACCACAGAGGGGTTACTGTATGATGGCACTTGCTGGCCTGGCACTAAAGGCACAATATTTGGCTGCACTGACGTCTTTACCAGATTCATATCTTTTTAATATAGGACCTCATGCTCCACCCCTGCACTCTTCCACAATACCTCAGAGGGGTTACGGTGTGACGGCACTGTTGCCGACGCTAAAGGCCCAATTTTAAAGCACCTATTGTTACTTTCATCCAAAGCCTGCATAAGTTTCACCATAATTTAGCTAAAAAATCACTAAACTTTTTCTGCATGTCCTAAAATATCTTTTCATACAGGCTGCCGCCCCAAGCAGTTGTTTATGAATAGATTAAATGAAAAGCATTTACTGTCATTTGAAACGTAATTTTTTTGTTTTTAAATGTTTCTATACATCCTAGAAATCCGCCACTTCACGGGCAGGTTATGGGGACCTCCTAGGCACGATATTTGAAGGAATTTTTCGTTTTTATTTTTAACCCTTATTTCATGGAAAACTCACTGTCCCTTTTAAAAACGTTTTTTTTAAAAAAACTTTTTGTCCTGGTTTCCTGTCCCCCAGGGCACTACTCGGACCCCCATACACCTTTTATGGCAAATATCTAGCATATATGCCCTCTTGGAGGGCATTCTAAAAATCAAACTTTGAGTCGCATTGACGTGTATTGAGTTCGTGTTCGAGTTCGAACATTTGAAAAGTTCGAGTTCGAATGCGAACCGAACTCGGGGGTGTTCGGCTCATCCCTAGTGACAAAGCTCTTGCTCAGTTAAAACTTGTTCAAATAATCTTGGATTTTGCTGTGTATTAAATATAGAATTTATTTATTTATTTATTTATTTATTACATACACACACAGCAGACCCCAGAATTTTATATACACCCAGCAGACCCCAGAATTATATATATATATATATATATACAGTGGCAAGAAAAATTATGTGATCCCTTTGGGATTACATGGAGTTTTGCATGAATTGGTCATAAAATGTGCTCTGATCTTCATCTAAGTCACACCAATTTGAAAAACACAGTCTGCTTAAAATAATACAACACAAACATTATATGTTTTCATGTTTTTATTGAACAGAACATGTAAACATTCACATTGCAGGGTGGAAAAAGTATGTGAACCTTTGGACTTAATAACTGGTTGACCCTCCTTTGGCAGCAACAACCTCAACCAAACGTTTCCTGTAGTTGCAGATCAGACCTGCACAACGATCTGGAGTAATTTTGGACCACTCCTCTTCACAAAACTGTTTCAGTGTAGCAATATTGTTGGGATGTCTGGTGTGAATCGCTCTCTTAAGGTCATGCCACAGCATTTCAATCGGGTTCAGGTCAGGACTCTGACTGGGCCACTCCAGAAGGCATATTTTGTTTTGTTGAAGCCATTCTTTTGTTGAATTACTTGTATGCTTTGGGTCAGTGTCCTGTTGCATCACCCATCCTCTGCGGAGCTTCAGTTGGCGGACAGATGGTCTTACGTTTCCTGAAAAATGTCTTGATAAACTCTGGAATTCATTTTTCCATCAATGACAACAATCCGTCCAGGCCGTGAGGCAGAAAAGCAGCCCCAAACCATGATGCTCCCTCCGCCATGTTTTACAGTGGGGGTGAGGTTTTGATGTTTGTGTGCTGTGCATTTTTTTCTCCACACATTTTCTCCACGTGTTTTTTCCAAACAACTAAATTTTGGTTTCATCTGTCCACAGAATATTTTGCCAGTAGTGCTGTGGAACATCCAGCTGCTCTTTTGCAAACTTCAAATGTGCTGCAATATTCTTTTTGGACAGCAATGGCCTCCTCTGTGGTGTCCTCCCATGTACTCCATTCTTGTTTAATGTTTTCTTTATTGTAGCTGTGTCAACAAAAATGTTAGCATGTGCAGAGATTTCTGTAAGTCTTTAGCTGACACTCTAGGATTCTTCTTTACCTCATTAAGCATTCTGCGCTGTGCTATTGCAGACATCGTTACAGGACGACAACGCCTAGGGAGAATAGCAACAGTGCTGAACTTTCTCCATTTGTAGACAGTCTGTCTTACTGTGGACACATGAACATCAAGGCTTTTGGAGATACTTTTGTAACCCTTTCCAGCTTCATGCAAGTAAACAATTCTTGATCGTAGGTCTTCTGAGAGCTCTTTTCTGCGAGGCATGGTTCACATCAGGCAGTGCTTCTTGAAACCAGTAAACCCAAAACTGGTGTGTGGTTTTAAAGGGCAGGACAGCTTTCAGCATCACATCCAATAATATCACACTGATTGGACTCAATCCTTGGCTCCAATTAGTTCTTGGAGAAGTCATTAGGCTAGGGGTTCACATACTTTTTCCACCCTGCACTGTGAATGTTTACATGTTCTGTTCAATAAACACATGAAAACCTATAATGTTTGTGTTGTATTATTTTAAACAGACTGTGTTTTTCAAATTGTTGTGACTTAGATGAAGATCAGAGCACATTTTATGACCAATTCAAGCAAAACTCCACGTAATACCAAAGGGTTCACATACCTTTTCTTGCCACCGTATATATAATTCTGTGTATGTGTAAATATATATATACACACCCAGAATTATATATACCCAGCAGTCAGTCCCAGGGAGGATGCACAGCGAGGTGGCTGCAGGATTGCATGGCAGCGCCAGGACTGGGATGGATCTTATTTTTACACTTTGTGTCACACTTCCTTTTTAAAAATTTAGCCTTGTTATTCTCAATTCTTTTATATGGTTTATACAGTGGTCTGTGGATGCTACAGACTTCTGATTTTCTGGAGGCACTGGTTTATAGTAAAGCAGGGCTCGTGCAGTACTGACCTTCATTAACGACAACAGCACGCATGCTGTCTACCATGTTTGCTATCAAACGGAAAAGTCCCTAAGGCATTGGATACATAGGCGTCTCTACAGGGGGTAAGGGGGGAAATTGCCCCCCTCAGGTTATTCCTTGCCCCCCATGTGTCCCCCCACCAGAAATCAGCATCCAATTCCTCCACTTCTTCGGACCGCAATATCTCCGTCCCCGTGCACTGTATATGGACGATCAAAAACAGACTTTAAAAAAACTGGACTGGACTGACTGATGAAGCCGTGAATACGGCGAAACGCGTCTCAGTACATTCACTGAGTTTTTATAAAGTCTGCTTTCAACAGAAATAAAAATTTTTATCGCTTGCTCTGCACCGCGGTGGTTTTTTTTCTATGTTTCCTTTTAACCACCTTTACAGACACCGGTTCAGAGTAAGGAAATTCCAACAAGGGCAGAGGGTTGCCGGATAAATACCCTACACGCATCTCGTTCCTCAGTTAGGGGCTCCACCTATTGTAAGTACCCCACAGGGGGGAAAAATAGGGGCCAGTACTGCCGCGTACTGCGCAATTGTGTTCCTGTTTCTTATTTGCCTGCTGTAGGTCTCAAGGTTCTCCAGTGGAAACGATCTGGGAATTGTATGTACCTTGATTCTACAACCTTTCAGAAAGGAGGATTATTTTACATTTATCTGACTAACCCTGTCGAGTCTCCTGCTGTATGATATGCACTGAACATCGAGATCTTTTTGGGAAGCATCAAACATGAGACTGTATCAATTCTCTATTTTTTGGGAAGTATAGTGGCAAGAAAAAGTATGTGAACCCTTTGGGATTACGTGGAGTGTTGCATGAATTGGTCATAAAATGTGCTTTGATCTTCATCTAAGTCACAACAATTTGAAAAACACAGTCTGCTTAAAATAATACAACACAAACATTATATGTTTTCATGTTTTTATTGAACAGAACATGTAAACATTCACAGTGCAGGGTGGAAAAAGTATGTGAACCTTTGGACTTAATAACTGGTTGACCCTCCTTTGGCAGCAATAACCTCAACCAAACGTTTCCTGTAGTTGCAGATCAGACCTGCACAACGATCTGGAGTAATTTTGGACCACTCCTCTTCACAAAACTGTTTCAGTGTAGCAATATTCTTGGGATGTCTGGTGCGAATCACTCTCTTAAGGTCATGCCACAGCATTTTAATCAGGATGAGGTCAGGACTCTGACTGGGCCATTGTCCTGTTGCATCACCCATCCTCTGCGGAGCTTCAGTTGGAGGACAGATGGTCTTACGTTTTCCTGCAAAATGTCTTGATAAACTCTGAAATTCATTTTTCCATCAATGACAACAATCTGTCCAGGCCCTGAGGCAGCAAAGCAGCCCCAAACCATGATGCTCCCTCCGCCATGTTTGACAGTGGGGATGAGGTTTTGATGTAGGTGTGCTGTGCCTTTTTTTCTCCACACATAGTGTTTTGTGTTTTTTCCAAACAACTCAATTTTGGTTTCATCTGTCCACAGATTGTTTTGCCAGTAGTGCTGTGGAACATCCAGGTGCTCTTTTGCAAACTTCAAACGTGCTGCAATATTCCTTTTGGACAGCAATGGCTTCCTCCGTGGTGTCCTTCCATGTCCTCCATTCTTGTTTAATGTTTTCCTTATTGTAGATGTGTCAACAAAAATGTTAGCATGTGCCAGAGATTTCTGTAAGTCTTTAGCTGACACTCTAGGATTCTTCTTTACCTCATTAAGCATTCTGCGCTGTGCTCTTGCAGTCATCTTTACAGGAAGACCACGCCTAGGGAGAGTAGCAACAGTGCTGAAATTTCTCCATTTGTAGACAGTCTGTTTTACCGTGGACACATGAACATCAAGACATTTGGAGATACTTTTGTAACCCTTTCCAGCTTCATGCAAGTAAACAATTCTTGATCGTAGGTCTTCTGAGAGCTCTTTTCTGCGAGGCATGGTTCACATCAGGCAGTGTTTCTTGAAACCAGTAAACCCAAAACTGGTGTGTGTTTTTAAAGGACAGGACAGCTTTCAGCAACACATCCAATAATATCACACTGATTGGACTCAAGGTTGGCTCACTCCTGGCTCCTATTAGCTCTTGGAGAAGTCATTAGGCTAGGGTTTCACATACTTTTTCCACCCTGCACTGTGAATGTTTACATGTTATGTTCAATAAACACATGAAAACATATAATGTTTGTGTTATATTATTTTAAGCAGACTGTGTTTTTCAAATTGTTGTGACTTAGATGAAGATCAGAGCACATTTTATGACCAATTCATACAAAACTCCACGTAATCCCAAAGGGTTCACATACTTTTTCTTCCAAGATGTCAGCCCACACCGGGGGGGTCAGCAATCGGCCGGAATCTCTCAGCGCGTCCATAGCACAGGAGGAGCACTTGGCAGGACGCTCTGAGCACGTCCATAGCAGCCAAGTGGTTAATTAATATATGTGGCATATAAACATGGTTAATATGGTCACCTTGGTGGATTTTAATAATGCAGGGGTGTGAGGGCTATTCGCTGGATGTGTTCATACTTATACAAGCTTGTGAGGGTGGGGGATAGGTATGGCCCGGCACTCGTCACTGGATAAAAACAGTTATATCCTGTACACAACCGTATTAGTGTTGGGTCTCAGCCTGGGTCTTAGTGTTTCCCTAGCACACGCTGATGAATCTTGAACACGGACTACCGCAGACACGGTGATCTGTTAGTAGGTCGTCAGGCACTAAGTTTTAGCGACTCGTGCTAAATTTTTCCTTTAGCTATGGCGTTTTAGCTCACACCAGGTCATAGGGCCAGTGGCGTCACTAGGGTTGGTGTCACCCGGTGCGGTAACTTATGGTGTCACCCCCAAGTTTTACAGATTTTTTTAACTACTCTTACTCGTAAATCAGTACTCCCATACAACACTGAATGCTCATACACACAGCGCACATCAGTGATGTTTATTGCTGTGGAGCTCTCACCTATGCTCACACACAACTTTTTGCCAACTGCCATCAAGTACGGTGCCTGTTCGAAGGCAGTGAATGTGAAAGCACACATGGATATATATTGCCCCCAGCAGCTCACCCATGGATATATATTGCCCCAACTCACATATGGATATATTGCCCCAGCTCACATATGGATATATTGCCCCAGACCAGCTCACACATGGATATATTGCCCCCAGACCAGCTCACACATGGATATATTGCCCCCAGACCAGCTCACACATGGATATATTGCCCCAGACCAGCTCACACATGGATATATTGCCCCCAGACCAGCTCACACATGGATATATTGCCCAGACCAGCTCACAAATGGATATATTGCCCCCAGACCAGCTCACACATGGATATATTGCCCCCAGACCAGCTCACACATGGATATATTGCCCCCAGACTAGCTCACACATGGATATATTGCCACAGACCAGCTCACACATGGATATATTGCCCCCAGACCAGCTCACACATGGGTATATTGCCCCAGACCAGCTCACACATGGATATGTTGCCCCAGACCAGCTCACACATGGATATATTGCCCCCAGACCAGCTCACACATGGATATATTGCCCCCAGACCAGCTCACACGTGGATATATTGCCCCAGACCAGCTCACACATGGATATATTGCCCCCAGACCAGCTCACACGTGGATATATTGCCCCAGACCAGCTCACACATGGATATATTGCCCCCAGACCAGCTCACACATGGATATATTGCCCCAGATCAGCTCACACATGGATATATTGCCCCCAGACCAGCTCACACATGGATATATTGCCCCAGACCAGCTCACACATGGATATATTGCCCCCAGACCAGCTCACACATGGATATATTGCCCCAGACCAGCTCACACATATATTGCCCCCAGACCAGCTCACACATGGATATGTTGCCCCCAGACCAGCTCACACATGGATATATTGCCCCCAGACCAGCTCACACATGGATATATTGCCCCCAGACCAGCTCACACATGGATATATTGCCCCAGACCAGCTCACACATGGATATATTGCCCCAGACCAGCTCACACATGGATATATTGCCCCAGCTCACAATTATATTTTGTCCCCAGCAGCTCACCCATGGATATATATTGCCCCAGCTCACATATGGATATATTGCGCCCCAGCTCACCTATGGATATATTGCCCCCAGACCAGCTCACACATGGATATGCCCCAGCTCTCATGGATATGCCCCCAGTTCTCATGAATATGCCCCCCAGTTCTCATGGATATGCCCCCCAGTTCTCATGGATTTGCCCCCCAGTTCTCATGGATTTGCCCCCCAGCTCTCATGGATTTGCCCCAGCAGCTCTCATGGATATGCCCCCCAGCTCACGGATATGCCCCAACAGCTCTCATGGATATGCCCCAGCGCACATGGATATTGCCCCCAGCTCTCATGGATATGCCCCAACAGCTCTCATGGATATGCCCCAGCGCACATAGATATTGCCCCCAGCTCACCTCCTGGCTCCTGCCACCGCCGTGTCTTCGGCTCCCTCTGAGCGTCTGGCGGCGTGGAGCTTGGGCGGTCGCCTGGGGAAGCCACGGACCAGCCGTGATCTCGCAAGAACTCGGCTGGTCACGTGGTTCCCCCAGGCGAGCACCAAAGCTCCATGGCTACGGACGCTCGCAGGGAGCCGAACACGTGGCACCGGAGCCAATGCCGCTTGGTCGCAGGGTGAAACAACCCGCCGTTAGGGTGACACCGTCACCAAAGACTTTGATTTTTGAACCAGCCGGTTCAAAAATCAAAGTCTTGGTGACGGTGTCACCCTAAGGATGGGTGTCACCAGGTGCGAAGCGCAAATCCCGCCCCCACCTAGCGATGCTAGTGCATAGGGCCCTTAGTGGCGAAAATTACTAGTCCCCCCCCCGTTTTGACTGAGGTATCTGATGTGCCCCCTAAATATTGTTCCTAGAGTCGCCACTGATTGGATAATTGTAAACAACTATTTAAATCCAGAGAGAAAATAGAACTAAACAAATGCCTTCTATTGATTGCACATACTCGCAATTTATTGTAACAGCTAAAACACAGGCTGATCTTTGATGTTGGTAAGAGAAACCACTGTCTGTTTTGTAAGATTAACAAACTGATAGCCTGCTTGAAGAAAAAAAAATAAAAGACTTGCCACAGACATGCAGGAAGTTCAAGAGGTTACAGAGGAGACGGACGACTGGGCTGGCCATCGAGATGGATAAGCAGGAGCTGGGCAGCAGCACAGGCAGAGACAGTCCACCTCTCCATCCTTCATTTTTACTTGAGGAGGATAAACAGGAGCTGAGCAGCAGCACAGGCAAACACAGTCCCCCTCTCCATCCTTAATCTTTACTCGAGGAGGATAAACAGGAGCCGGGCAGCAGCACAGGCAGACACAGTTCCCCTCTCCATCCTTCATTTTTACTCGAGGAGGATAAACAGGAGCCGGGTGTCAGGCGGCATATGCGGTTCAGAGGTGAGCCCAGCAGGCGGCGACGCAGAAGGGAGGCCAGACAGGATGTCAAGCAAATTATATAGGTTTAATGAATAACACAAATGGGACTTTGGCAGCAGGCACTGGAATGAACAGAAGAATCCACTTCTGTATAACACAGGCAAAGTCTATAGCAAAAGAGGATTGTGGGTAATGTAGTCCAGACTGCACACAGGGTCCACCAAGGACGAAGGAGGAGGAATAAGGACGGATGGCAATGTTACCTTGATTGAAGGTCAGGGAAGGTGGTGAAAACTGTATAAGCCACAGGTAGGTATCCAGACTGAGGATAGTGGGCTATGTAGTTGAAAACCCACTTGTGCAGCAACCAGGAAGTCTTGACCAAGGATCTTGGATACAGAGCAGGTGGAGATTGCAGGAAGTCCCAGGCAATGAAGGAGGGTGATATATCCAGGAACAACAGGGCAGAGTAATGGCAGGAATCAGGGTGAAGACTGGAACTGAGATAATGGATACTGGAGACACTTGGATCACTGGAGGCACTTGTTCGGAAGACAGGCTGAATAGGAAAGAAGACTGCTTAAGAATTATCTCTGAATTGTGCAAGAGGTAGAAGGGGAGCGAGTTCCCTTTGTCTAGGGGATCAGGCATGGGTGCCTTTGTTCCATCGGCTTAAGCATGGCTCTTTTTTATTTATTATTATTATTCTTTATTTATAAAGCGCCAGCATATTCCGCAGCGCTGTACAATAAGCACAGTATAGACAGGGTTACAATACATTGAACAACATTTGACAAACAGTACAGGAGGAGATGAGGGCCCTATTCCCGTAGGAACTCACAATCTGGGAGGGTTGGGGTTGGAAACAGGAGGAGAGGACTGTAAGGTGAGAGTGATTGATGGTTGCGTCAGTGAGTTGGGTGGTAGGCTTCCCTAAATAGGAATGTTTTAAGGGAGCGTTTGAAGGAAGAGAAGTTAGGGGAAAGTCTGACAATACGAGGGAGAGCATTCCAGAGAGTGGGGGCTGCGCGTGAGAAATCCTGCAGTCTATCATGGGAAGAGGTGATGCGGGGAGAAGCTAGGCGCAGGTCACTGTTTGACCTTAGAAACATAGAAACATAGAAAAATGTCGACAGATAAGAACCTTTCGGCCCATCTAGTCTGCCCAATTACATGGATACTTTACCTTGATTTATCTTTTGTTTAGGATAGCCTTATGCCTATCCCATGCTTGCTTAAATTCAATTACTGTTTTGGCCTCTACCACTTCTACTGGAAGACTGTTCCATGTATCCACCACCCTCTCAGTAAAATAATGCTTCCTGATGTTACTTTTAAACCTTTGCCCCTCTAATCTAAGACTATGTCCTCTTGTTTTGCTATTTTGTTTCCTTTTAAATATACTCCCTTCCTCTACCTTGTGGATTCCCTTTACATATTTAAATGTTTCTATCATATCTCCTCTGTCTCGTCTTTTTTCCAAGCTGTACATGTTAAGATCATTAAGCCTTTCCTGGTAACTTTTCTCCTTCAAGCCGTACACCATTTTAGTAGCCCTTCTCTGAACTCTCTCTAAGATGTCTATATCCTTCTGGAGATACGGTCTCCAGTATTGCACACAGTACTCCAAGTGAGGTCTCACCAGTGCTCTGTACAGTGGCATGAGCACTTCCCTTTTCCTACTGCTAATACCTCTCCCTACACAACCAAGCATTCTGCTAGCATTTCCTGCTGCTCTGTTACATTGACTACTTACCCTTAGATCCTCTGAAATAATGACCCCTAAATCCCTTTCCTCAGATGTTGAGGTTAGGACTGTATCAAATATTCTATATTCAGCCCTTGGGTTTTTACGTCCCAGGTGCATTATCTTGCACTTATCCACATTAAAACTCAATTGCAACAACTCCGACCATTTTTTTAGTTTACCTAAATCATTTGTCATTTGGCTGATCCCTCCAGGAACGTCAACCCTGTTGCAAATCTTTGTGTCATCAGCAAAAAGACATACTTTTCCATTAATACCTTCTGCAATATCACTAATAAAAATATTAAAGAGAATGGGTCCAAGTACTGACCCCTGAGGTACCCCACTGGTAACAAGACCTTGCGCCGAATAAACTCCATTTACCACAACCCTCTGTTGTCTGTCACTCAGCCACTGCCTAATCCAGTCAACAATATTGGAATCCAAGATCAAAGATTGCAATTTATTGATAAGCCTTCTATGCGGAACAGTATCAAAAGCCTTACTGAAATCTAAATAAGCAATGTCTACTGCACCACCTGTGTCTATTATTTTTGTTACCAAATCAAAAAAATCAATAAGATTAGTTTGGCATGATCTCCCTGAGGTAAACCCATGTTGTTTCTGATCCTGTAATCTATGTGTTTTTAGATGTTCAACAATCCTTTCCTTTAACATGGTTTCCATTAATTTCCCCACTACTGACGTAAGACTAACTGGCCTATAGTTCCCCGATTCCTCCCTACTACCCTTCTTGTAAATGGGCACAACATTTGCTAATTTCCAGTCTTCTGGGACGACTCCCGTTAACAAGGATTGGTTAAATAAATCTGTTAACGGTTTTGCTATTACATCACTGAGCTCTTTTAATAATTTAGGGTGGATCCCATCAGGCCCCATTGACTTATTTGTCTTTACTTTAGACAGCTGCTGTAGAACCTCCTCCTCTGTAAACTGATATGTAAATGTCTCTTTAGTGTTCTCTCCTAACTGAGGTCCCTTTCCTTCCTTTTCTTCTGCAAAGACTGAACAAAAATATTCATTGAGGCAG
This sequence comes from Leptobrachium leishanense, assembly GCA_009667805.1. Classification (NCBI taxonomy): domain Eukaryota; kingdom Metazoa; phylum Chordata; class Amphibia; order Anura; family Megophryidae; genus Leptobrachium; species Leptobrachium leishanense. Next base: position 218,173,643 of record CM019064.1, on the reverse strand, counting down.
TCAGCGAGACTTTTATCCTCTTCTACATACCTTCCTTCCTTTGTTTTTAATCTAACTAATCCTTGTTTTACTTTTCTTTTCTCGTTTATGTATCTAAAAAATGTTTTGTCCCCCTGTTTTACTGACTGAGCTATTTTCTCTTCTGCGTGTGCTTTGGAAGCTCTTATAAATTGCTTTGCCTCTTTCTGCCTAATTTTATAGGTTTGCCTATCTTCTTCACTCTGAGTTTTTTATAATTATTGAATGCTATCTTTTTGTTCTTCACTATTTTGGCCACTTCTGCAGAGTACCACAGTGGTTTCTTCCCTTTTTTGTTTTTGCTAACAAGCCGAATGCAATTTCCTGTGGCCTTCAATAATGCTTCCTTTAAATAATCCCATTTCTCCTGGACTCCCTTTAAACTCCTCCAGTCTGATAATGACTCCTTCACACAAAATCTCATTTTAGAAAAATCTGTTTTTTTAAAGTCTAAAACTTTCGTTCTTGTGTGGTGCGGCTCCATCCCTGTTGTTATATTAAACCATACTGACTGGTGATCACTAGATCCCAAATTTTCACCTACAACAACGTCCGATACCAAACCTCCATTTGTGAGTATTAAATCCAATATGGCCTCTTTACAGGTCGGCTCCTCAACTACTTTGTTAGAGATAATCCCAGTAGGGAGTTTAGAATATTTGTACTCCTGGTGCACCCAACTGTTTTGGTTTTCCAGTTCACATCAGGAAGATTAAAGTCCCCCATGATAATAACTTCCCCCTTCATTGCCATTTTGGCTATTTCCTCAAACAGCAGATTATCTAGCTCTTCTACTTGTCCAGGGGGTCTATAGATCACACCTACACGAGCTACTGTATGATTGCCAAATGTTAGCGTAACCCAAACTGACTCTATGTTCACCTCGCTCACTTTTATTTGATTCGTTTTTATGTTGTTTTTGATATACAGGGCCACTCCTCCTCCTTTCCTACCTTCTCTGTCTTTTCTATATAAAGAGTACCCCGGTATTGTTATGTCCCAGTTATTTTTCTCACTGAACCATGTCTCAGTAACCGCCACTAAATCTACTTTTTCAGCTGCCATCATTGCCTCTAGTTCATTGATTTTATTGACTAAACTGCGAGCATTTGTAGACACGACTCTGAGCTTGTCATTTTTTACCTCGCATGTTGCTTGCACCCTCCGATTTAGTTTTGGGGGACAATTGGGCATATTGTTTTTTACCCTTTTGTCCCCCCCTCCTAGTTTAAATATTTCTTTGCGAAACCTTTGAACTTCTCACTGAGAACATATGTTCCCCTATGAGTAAGATGCAAACCATCTTTTTTATACAGTTCCTTTCTGCTCCAATTAGAGCTATCATGGGACACAAAGCCAAATCCTTGCTCCCGACACCATTCCCGAAGCCACAAATTGAATTCCCTATTGCGCATCTGCCTATCTTGAATGTTATGTACAGACAAAACTTCAGAGAATGACACAGTGGACGCAATCTGCTGTATTTCACCTCCAAGAACACAAAAATCTTCCTTAATCTCAGAAACCTCATTGCTAGCCAAGTCAATTGTCCCTAGATGGACTAGAACGTCCACTTCCCCTTGTTGCTTTGCTTGTTTGACAATATTGAGAATACGTCTCTTGTCTCTACGAGCAGTAGCCCCAGGAAGACATCTCACCAAACCACTACTCTCCAGCTCAACACCTCTTATGATAGAATCACCCAGCAACAATTGCCTTCTATCAAGTCCCACCTTTTCATTTTTGTCCTTGGTTGCAGTGCTGCATACCTTAGGCATAGTGGATGGTGGTTCCTCAACTATGGTGTCTGAGCCTACATCCGTCTTACCACTACACTCTGAAAGTGCCTCAAAAGAATTAAGAAGAGCCACAGATTGTGGGACATGCCTTCTATCCACAACTCTAAGTCTACCAGATCCTACAGTAGTCCATCTGCCGCTCCTAGGAGGCCTCTGTGGCAGTGGCTTAGTAACAGTCATAGCCTGAGTTTCTCTAACAGATAATTTACAAATCTCAGACTTCAAACAGGCAATTTCCTGCTGCAATAAAGAGAGCTGCCTACATATCAGGCACACTCCAAACCTCCAAAAATTGGATCTAAAAACAAATGCATGACAGCTCTTACACTGGACCAAGCCTGCCATTATAAAAGAATGGGAGTGGGCTGGGGTGTATTTGGTGATTAGTGAGGACAGGTAGTGGGGAGCTGAGTTAGTGAGGGTTTTGTAGGTAAGTGAGGGTTTTGTGATTGGATACACTAGGGAGATAAGCAGTGAGAGGGAAGGGGAGTAAGGGGTAGAAAAAGGAATGCCTAGGACATTTTGTGAATTACAGCTAATTTTTCTTTTCCCACCCTACCCACCCTGTTTCTTTCAGATGTGCTGCTTCCCTACAACATCGAAAAGGTCACGCGACGGAAGCACCACGGATAGGGGCAAATGACGTGGTGATTCCGCCAGTCATTCAAGACCGCCTGTGGTTTCCCATATGGAAATATACCATGTTGCATGAACCCGGTTGGTGGTTTCTACGGCCAAGGCTGGGGGATTGTCTAGATATGGATGTGGTTAGTCTACCTATTTTTTTTTTTTTTTTTATTATTCACAGCAATGAGTCATAGTTACAGGCAAACGGTAGTAGTACAATATCGGATAACAGTCTGAGACTCAAGCATCAGAAATCATACAGCAGATAATATTGGAAGTAATAGCTCTATACCCCTCCACCTCCCGCCTCGTGGGTTAATACTAGTAATTTACGAAAACAGCTGTAGGAGGCGTGGGGAGGGTCGAGTGAGTGAGTTGCGGATAGAGGTATAAGTGATGAGGGAGTGGGTTTGACATGGGTGGGGGACAAGGAAGTGGGAAGAAGGGAGCAGGAAAGAGGGAATATTGAAGAGAGCGGGCTAGGAAAGAGAAGGAAAGAACATGATGTAGTGCTCGTGCTCCAATACTATCCAGCGCACTATGGCATGAAGAGAAATCCTAAGAAAAGAGGTAGGTGGAAATCGCTAAACAGCCACTGTGTCAGGTGGATCCTTATATCTGATATCCGCCAAGTGACAGGGGTGTGGTGAAGATTAAAGAGCTCAAGTGTATCGCCTTTCCTCTCAGGATGCTTATAAAGGGAGGGGAGGTATAAAGACAGCCTAGTATTGGAGGGGAGCGGACTCAGATCCGTTTATGCTTAAGGGACTATAAAAGAAAATAAAAGAAAGAGAAAGGGGAAGGAACGCGAGAGAGAAGGGAGAAAGAAAGAAAGAAGAAGATAGATAGAGAGAAGAAGAAGAGAAGAAGAGAGAAAAAAAAAAGGGGGGGTATTATAAACAGCTGTGAGTGAGAGCAGGGGGAAAGGGGGGGGGTCGGGAGTCGGGGAAAAGAAAGAGCTAAGGTGATAAAGCTAGTAAGCACAGGGCCAAGAGTGGTGTACTACCAGCAGAAAGGTGGCAGAGGAGCGGTGAGGCGGCGGCCCCGGCAGGCGCGGTTCGCTCAGTGAGGTGGGAGAGGGAGGTCTCTCCACGCTCTCCTGCAGCACTCTACAATAAAGGTGCCGTGCAAAGTTTTTCATGTTATGCGAGTCCGACAAGAGACTGAGGTCACATAAGCGCACCAGTGAAACCATTTACGGAGGTGCTCTTCTGTTTTATTCTGCATCCTAGCGATCAAATCCTCCAGGGTACATGTGTCCTCCATACTGGTGAGCCAGTCTCTGTAAAGAGGGGTGGTCGTCGTTCCCCATGTTCGTGCGACGTGGAGACGCTCCGTCATAATCATCGGAAGGGCCACAGATTTTATAAGAGAGGCAGCTGGGCAGGGCGTGTGCGAGAGAAGAAACGTTTCTGGTGACAGCGGTAGGTCCAGGCCGTAACCTCCGCCACCGTATCCCTCACTTGCTTCCAGAAAGGGGAAACGAGTGGGCAATCCCACCAGACATGTAGGTACAAGCCTATGGGGCCATCACATCTCCAGCAGTTGGGCTTAAGACGTAGGCCTATCCGAAATAGTAATGCGGGGGTGCAATACCATAATGCGAGGACCTTATAAGAATTGGACTGCAAGCGTGTCTGCGGTGAACCGTGGTGTGCCAGCTCATAGGTATCCTTCCATTGAGCTTCAGATATAGGAGCGACAAGCATATGTTCCCAAGTGTGTTCAAAAGTAAGGGAGGGCTCCCCTACCGCCGACTGTAACATGCGATATATTATTGAGATGCCATGGCTGATCGGGTGTGTGGCCTTGGCCAGTTCTTCAAATGGCAAGCAAGGGCGAAGGAGCCTATGGCGTTGCTGGCAACAAGCGCAGATAGTGCGAGATTTGGGTAAAGTTGAAACGTTCCAGCATTGACGGGGAGGTTTCTTGCGGTCGGGTGTCCCAAGGGGGTCTCAGGTCCTGCCCGGAAAGAAAGTGAAAAGCCCTTGGCCAGCGAGCTCCTCTGAGGTGGTGTCGAATGAGTGGGTGCATGCCTGCCGGGAAGGCCGGGTTGTCCTCCAACGGCAGCAATGGTGATGGGTATGTGGACAGGGAGGCCCGTCTCAACGCTGAGCACCAGACACGTAAGATGGCCCCAATATAAGGGTGCCAAAGCACCTGTGGGGACCTGCGGGCGGGGTCCATCCAAGGCAGCACACCCGTGGGATGAGGAGTAACCCCCAGCTCCAGGTCCTGCCATAGAGCGTGTCTACCGCCCCCAGTCCATTCCACTACCCGGAGTAGATGTGAGGCTTGGTAATATAGGCGGAAATCTGGTACCGCCAGTCCACCCCCTCCCTTAGGCCATGTCATCATGCGGTAGATGATCCGGGGTCGAGTGTCGTTCCACACAAATCTAGTGCAGTCAGCTTGGATCATGTCGGGGGTATATGAATGGGCACTGTCTGAAAAAGATAAAGCAGTCTAGGTAGCACATTCATTTTTAAGATGTTGATCTTGCCAAACCAGGATACCTTCAACGGCTTCCACTCTGCATGGTCACGCCGCAGGGCTGACCACAGTGGGACAAAGTTCTCCTCGAATAAATCCTGAGGTAGCCTCTTGAGCCATATGCCCAAGTACTTCATTTTCGCGGTGCACCAGAGAAATGGATGTTTCCGGCGCAGGAATCTCTCCGCAGCTCCCCGGACCGAGAGGTTCAAAATCTCAGATTTTTCCATATTTAATTTCAAATTTGAGAGGGTGCCATAACCCTTGAACTCCTCCACTATCTCCGGCAGGGATGCTAACGGGTTGGTGACATAAAAAAGAAGATCGTCGGCATACGCCGAGACCTTGTGAGTACCCTTCAACCCCTCCAGACCCGAAATTTTCGCATTGAGTCGCACCGACTCCAGGAGAGGTTCCAGTGATAGGGCGAAAAGAAGGGGGGACAGCAGACACCCCTGTCTGGTACTGTTTCGGATCTGGAAGGAGTCCGACAGGACACCATTGACCCGAACTTGGGCGTTCGGAGCCCTATACAGGGCGGTAATCCACGTAATAAATTCCGGTGGTAGGTTCATGGCGCTCAATGTAGCAAACAGGAAGGGCCACGAGACCCGATCAATGCTTTCTCCACGTCCGTGGACAGCAGGAGTGTAGGGGTCTCCGAGTGTTGCGCAATTTGGAGAACATTTAGGGTCCAAATCGTCCTGTCCTGGGCCTCTCGGCCTGGCACAAATCTCACTTGGTCCCTTCTCACCAACATGGGGACCACGGGATGAAGGTGTCGTGCAAGAATTGTGGCGAAAATTTTAAGGTCACTGTTGAGAAGAGAGATGGGTCTATAGCTGGCACACGAGAGAGGGTCTTTGCCCGCCTTTGGTATGACCACAATCGTCGCCGACAACGTGTGCGGGTGAAGTTCCCTCCCCGTGAGCAGAGCATTAAAGACCGGCACCATGTTCGGTACTAAGATAGGCCCGAATTTCTTGTAATAGAGGGCTGGGAGTCCATCCGGACCGGGCGCCTTACCGTTTTTCTGTCGCTTAAGTGCCTCAGAAACTTCCTCTGCCGTTATCGGAGATCGGAGCGGTTCGCTCTGTTCCGTCGAGAGGCGAAAAGGAATCCGGGTCTTCAAATATTGTTCGATTTGTTCCACAGTCGGGTGGCCAGTGTTATTCACCGAGTTGTACAGTGTGGAGTAGAAGTCCCGAAAAAATTGCGCTATCCGATTCGGGTCCGGCGAAATCGTGCCCGTGGTCGTGCGTATCTCCGGGACATACGCCTGGCAGCGTTGTTTTTTCAGGAGTTGCGCTAGTAAGCGGCCCGGTTTGCCCTCATGTAGTGCAAAGTAACACTTGGTGCGCTGAATGGCTCTTTGAAGTTGAGGGCATTAGCTAGTTGGGTGCGAGCATGTAGGAGTTTGGTGAAAGTGTCAGGAGCACCCGATGCGTGGTGTACATTTTCCAGCCGACGAATATCTGAATAAAGGTTCTCTAACTCCAACCGTCGCTCATTTTTTCCTCCTCGAGGCTAGTGCAATCAGGAGACCTCTGATAACCGCCTTGTGCGATTCCCAGACGGTTGGTAAGGGAACCTCAGAGTGGTCCTGGTCTTGTAGAAAAGAAGTCAGAGCTTTTTCGACCAATGCTACTAGCTCAGGGTCAGAAAGCAGCGATACATTCAGCTGCCACGCTCGTTCTTTGGGTCGTAGAAGGGGAGAAGCTATGGCCATCGTAACCCGGTGCATGGTCCGACCATGTAGTCGCCTGGATCAGAGGAAGATCGTATTGTGAAACAAAGAAATAATCCAATCTCGAGTAGGTGTGGTGTACCGATGAGTAATAGGTATAATCCCATGTAGTCGGATGAAGAGCCCTCCAGACATCAACCAGCCAGAGGTTCTGAAGAGAGCGGCGGATTTTGCACAGAGTTCTGTGGGGAGTACAGTGGCTCGAGGAGGAGGAGTACTCCCGCGGGACTAAAGGAATGTTAAAATGTCCACCGAGGATCAGGACACCCTCAGTGAACATCTCCAGGGCTCGTAGTGACTTGGTCAGGTACTCATGTTGTTTGATGTTAGTGAGGTAAACATTCGCGAACATATAGATCGAGCCTCCTATAGTACCTTTCACAAACACGCATCTGCCGTCACCTGCACCATGAGATTCAATAAGAACGAACGGCACAGAGGTGGCAAACAGAATCGCCGTGCCTCTAGATTTGGAATCTGGGTTATGATCAAAGAACCCAAGTGGGAAGCGGCGATCCCGCAAGGAGGGCGGGGTTGTCGAGCAGAAGTGGGTCTCTTGGAGGAAAGCGACCGAAGCACGCAGGGACGCCAGGTCACGCAAAAGACGGCGCCTCTTCTCGGGTTTGTTCAGGCCTCGAATGTTATAGCTCACCACCGCAAGGTCCACCGGCACCAGGGCCACCGCCCCAGCCTCCGGGCACGACATGGTCCCGAAGGGGGTGAGGGAGAGAGGAGGACCAAATCAAAGGGAGAAATATGGAGGGAGGGGAGGGATGGTGAAGGAGAAAAAAGAAGGAAAAAAAAAATATATGGGGGGAAGGAGAGATGAGGGAGGTGGGGAGAGATAAGGGTATACCACCAGGTGAAGAGGGAGATCGATCGACAGGTACTCTCAAGGAGGTAGAAGAGTGGAGGAGTGCTCGGGAGGGGCCCGAGCCTTACCAGTGGGGGGTAACAACGCCGATCAGGGAAGGGGAGAGTCCTAACGCCTCAGGGTTTGAGGCGAAGACAATCAAATACTTCCCGGATTGACTATTGGCATCAGCCCTGTGGGGATGTGTGGGGGACCGACTTGAACCTGAAAGGGCTGTTTAGCGGACTTCGGGAGGGAGAAAAGAGACAGGAAGAAAGATAAATGTAAGGAAAGATTCAACAGACACAACAGCTCACATAGTCCATACTCCTCCGACAGGAGAGTCAAAAAAGTCAGTGCTGCATTAAACCAAATCAACGTATTCCAGAAACATAACAAATTTAAGTGACATCCTAATACTCATAACCCCTAGACCAGAGTCAAAAGCCCAAAAGCCCATACGGTATGTATACATCCCTCCCACCCGCCCACCCCTTCCATGTCCTCCCGCCACAGCCGGGGCATAGCCTGCACGAGCGTACCCATATCTGTGGGGGGACATAGCCCAGCGGAGTTCCCAGTCCCCCATGAACCAGCCCGTCCGGTCCACGGGGGAGGGCAGCGGGCGTCTGCAGCACAAAAAGTCCTCTACTTGAGCACAAATCCCCACCCACCCTCCCCGGGTCGCGGACATGGCCGTGGGCCAACTCAGAGTAGTGGAAGGGAGTTCCTCTTATAAGTCTGGACCTCCATACACCTGGCGAAATCAGTGCTGCGATACGTATCCCCGAGCGGCAATGACTGAGAGCATAAGTCCCCATATCAAGATTGCCATCCCCCACCCCCCGGGGCCAGGAGCGTAGCGTCCGAATGTGGGCAGGAATCGCGCCCTCAGCCAGCAATGAGGAGGGAGAGTCAAGCTAACTCGGTCAGGTGGACAGCGGGGAGGGATCAGAGAGACCAATGCGTAGTCAGTGTAATACGTCCCGGTCCCATGGTTCTGACTCTGGAAGAGGATGTGTACTGTAGAGGGGGCAGGGAAGGGTGGTCCCGTGACCATCCCGGCCACCCAGCACGGGCAATGTACACCACAGCCATCAGGTAAGAGGCAAGCGTCACAAACAGTTCCTCTTCCTTCCCCCCACCCCATCCGGTACCCCTCCCCGCAACTGCTCCGGAGTGTCCTGTTGGACACCTTTCATCCACCCGCCAGGGGGACAAAGTGGTCAACTTTGGGAGAGCATTGGGAGGTCCCATAGTCCGCTCCTGCCTCCTCAATCATGTGCTCACCTCCGGTGTGCCCCACATTCCTTCCAGCTGGCCCATGTGGTTGGTCAAAGCCCAGGTTTGAATAAAAAACGGGTTTAGATTCCTAGGGATTATCCCACACAGGAGCATGGAGTTGTCGAAAAGGATAAAACAAGAAAAAAAAAAGGAAATGTGGAGGACGTGGGTTTGTTTTCTTCTCTCCCTTTCATCCCCCCCCTTCAGGTGTTTGTCAGGCGGAGCAGCCGGGTAGGGATAGCGTACGTAATTTACAATTGGGCTCCGGGGCTAACGCACCAGTCATCAAAGCTGGGCTAATTTGGGATTACCAGAGTTAGAGCGCGGCGTCCGGAGGTGCAGGGCCATCCGGGACCTGGGCTTCTCCGATCCGTCTGCGTCATGAGGGGCGTTGAGATCGGGCCTGGTCGCCCGGTAGGCGGTGTTCACCTCGCTCCCAATCCAGGATCTCCATCGGGGCAGATTCAAGGCCTCTAGGAAGGGGGCGACATCTCCGGGACAGGTGATAGCTTGTGGAGCTCCATTCAAGCGGACAACGAGCGCAAATGGGAAACCCCATTTATATGGGATATTTTTCTCTCGGAGCGCCAGGGTGAGCGGCCGCAAATGCCGGCGCGCCGCCAGAGTGAACGGGGACAAATCGTGATATAATTCCAGCTTCTGACCCTCAAAGTCCCATGAACGTGATGTACGTGCGCGTTCCATAATACGTTCCTTCAATTTATAGGAGGTGAAGCAGCACACCACATCCCGGGGGGGCTCTCCTTCAGGGGGCCGTGGTCGTAATGGTTTAAGAAGGTAACTTACATGGGAAAAATTTGTAAGAAAATAAGGGTATAATTCTTAGGATCACTGGAGAGTACAGCAACAGGAAATCAACTTAGCTGGTACGCACACCGCCTAGTTACCTAGGTCAGGGAACTACAATGCAGAACCATTGCTTGCTGGGTCTCTCTGCTATTTAAGGAGGCTTGATAGCAGATGGGCCTCAGCTGGAACTCCAAGGCTAAACAGGAAAACCCAGGCTGGATCTCCAGAAGCCTAGACATGGCACTGAGCTTAAGTAAGACCCGGACAGGAACCCAATATACAAGCATTCCAGGACAAAGCTACTGGAGCCTGGCTGTGCAATACAGGCAAATAGCAGTCTTCCAAAAGGTGGGGCATGACAGTACCCCCCTCCTTAAAGGTGCACTCCGGGCACCTAGGGTATTTAGGCTGGACCAGATGGGTTGCAAGAAGATCACCACAATCTATCAGAGTTCGAGTCAGGATCGCTATAAATGTCACCATGGGCAATAAGGGCCTTCTCAAACATTTCTAGGTCTTCCTTGCGGACCAATGTTCCGTTTGATGCCCAGATGCAGCCCTTGGGAGTAGGACTTGCAATGGGTGGTACTGGCTCAAGGGGTCTGCAGGTGACAACTCCCGCGATGATGGGCGATGGGCCCTTCTTCCTGGCTGCCAACTGTTGTTCATAAGCAGCAAGCTCAGAGTCCGGTATTATAAAGCCATCAGAGGCTAAAGAAAAAGTTCTGACATCCTTAGGTGGGCATGAAACAGTTTCATCAGGCAGAGTGTCACAGCCATATAAGGTGTTAGAGTCCAAGAATAGCCCTCCTGGACCAACTTTGGTAGCCTGGCGAGGCTTAGCAGGAGCAGAGACTGGGTGAGGCTTGGCTGTGGCCTGGCGAGGCTTGACAGCAGCTTGGCGAGAACTGGCAGAGACAGGAGGCTGGCGAGACTTGGCAATTGGAGTTCTACTGGAATCACACTTGGACAATGAGGGCAAGGACTCAGCAGGTAATGTCTCTTTGCTCTTAGGATGCACAGATACAGGAGGGGAAACCAGTTGAGAAGCAGAAGTATCAGGGTTGACACAGGTCTGTGAGGAGGATGGCTTGGGTGGGCGTACTGGGCAAAACGATACGAAATGTAATGTGGTGCAATGATACCTTTTTTTTTTTAAATTCAAAGTTTTTATGAACGTCCCTGGCGGTCCGATTCTGACATATTTTATATGTCAGAATCGGTCCTATTTATTTTGGCCCCCTAGCGGTATAAGTGTGGCTCGGGGGTTAACTTTCAATACTGAAAGCGGTATCCCCCAGCCACACTCGGGCCGATACTTACATGTCCTGCGCTCCCTCGCTGTCCCCGCAGTCACACTGCAGCCGATCGCGATGTCACACTTCCTGGTTTCACTCCTCTCGAGAAGAGAACCAGGCAGTGTGACTTTGCGAGCGACTGGAGGAGAGTGCGGGATCAGCGAGGGCGAGCAGGACATGTAATTATACATCCCGAGTGTGGCTCGGGGATACTGCTTTCAGTACGAAAAGTTAACCCCGAGCTGCACTTGGGATTACCGTCAGGGAGGTTAAATATAAAAGGATAAAAACATACAAAAAGTAGAAAATAAAACATTCAAGAATAATAATTAAAAATAATGACAATAAAAAATTAAATACAAAAAATAGCTATCAAGCAGAATGGCACATCATATAGAAGACTTTTCACATAACCAAGCGTATATATAACAGTAGGTTTTAGAGCTTGCCTCCTTTCAGATCGGGGTGCATAGCCTCCAAGATACCCTCTAAAACATTATAGTGCTCCATCATCGTAGGACAAGGTAAGGTGAAAGTAGACAGAGTGCTTGAAAAGAGATAATATAGAAGAGAAAGAAAGAAAAAAGAAAGCGAGAAAAAAGGCCAGAGGGGCAGGGGGGAGAGAAACAAAAGGGAGTGGGAGACAGGAGGGAGGGGGTGATACAATACCAGACACAGCTATACAATGACACCATTAGACAAGACAACAATCAAATACGAAGAAGCACATGCGACTATATAGCAAGATTCCCAAAAAAAAATAATTAATTAATTAAAAAGGAATCACTCCGCTGGATCTACCACAGGGTCCAGTCGGAGAGAAGCAGTATAGCGTTCCCAATAGAACCATTTCAGTGCAAATCCATCTAACGAAAAAAAAATCACCAACCCCCACACACTGAAGGACTGAGAACATGAAACTCCAACGCACCCTATCAAAGGCCTTCTCTGCGTCAGTAGACAATAGGAGAAGGCCCGTTTGTTTACATTTAGCTAAACCTATAGCCCCAAGGACACGAGTTGTCGCATCTCTAGCCTCCCATCCAGGTACGAAGCCCACCTGATCTGCATGAACCAAAGATGGTAAAAGAGGAGCAAGACGGTTCGCCATGATCTTGGCTAGGATCTTGAGATCAGTGTTTAACAGGGAGATAGGACGGTAATTACGAACGTCCGATCCATCTTTCCCTGGTTTACAAATCACCGTGATCGTTGCCGAAAGAGCATGAGTATGAAAGTTCCCTCCTTCTCTCAGCGCTAGAAAGAGAGACAGCAGTCGAGAGACTAAAATCTCTGAAAAAGTCTGGTAGTATTCCGATGGCAAGCTATCCGGGCCCAGACTTTTGCCTTTTTTTAAGGCGTTTAATCACCACCTGACTCTCATCAGCAGTGATCGGGGCGTCTAAAAGGGAAGACTCATCAGAAGAGATAGTACTGTTGACCTTACCTAACAGATATGCGTCAACCTCTGCAGAAGTAGGTACAGCATCGGATAACTCATCCATATTATATAATTCCTGATAAAAGCGACGAAATTCCTCCAAGATCTGATCGGGGCGAGTGGCAAGATGTCCATCAGGTCGTTTAAGCTTTGCGATCGTCGCATCTCGTCTTTTGCGGAGGATACGTCCCAACAATCCTCCATCCTCCAATCCAACCATCTAGGTTTGTTTTCACGTAGTGCAAATGTACATTTAGCTTTCTGGGCCGCAAAGCGAACGTCTGCGTTAAGTAAATCATTAAGTGCCCTACAATTAGACAAAAGGAGGGCGCAATCTGAAGGAAGTGCAGACGTGTGGTGTCTAAGTTCAAGGTCACGGATTTCATTCAAAGGATCTAGCACCGCCGTGGAGCGGGTACGTTTCAGCACAGTGGCCCTACTAATGAAGACAGCGCGTAAGACCGCTTTATGTGCTTCCCAGAGAGTAGGGGCAGAAATCTCCGGGTCCTCATTTTCCAAAAAAGAATTACGCAGAGTAGTGCCAAAATCGTCCCGAAAGAGCGGGTCTTGTAGCAGAGATGTATTCATACGCCACTGATGATCCGAGGGGCGGAACAGGGAAGAGGACATCACTGTCAATAAGTGTTAGGTACCAGCGTGGAGGGCAAGGTTGCGAACCCAAAATGCAGTGATGCCACGGAAACAGGAGGTGGGAAAACAGGGGTTTATTGTCAGGTTCAGGTTCAATTGCAGAAATAAGTCCAGATTATGCAAGGTGGTGGGCAGAACTTAAATGAGGTGACCAGAGGAATATGCAAGGCTGGGGGACACAAAGGGGATGCAGGAAAACACGATACAAGGAGACAGAGGGTAGATACACGTAGGAGACTTACTGGGGATACGAGACAGGACAGGAAAAGGGCTGAATGGATTCTTGATTGCAGATTAAATCAGTTGGCTGATGATCAGGGGGAACCGGAAACCAGGATGCTGGGGTCTTGGAAACAGTCTCTGGATGGTACGGGATACTGGATGCAGAGGATACACACAGGATAATCTCTGGATGGGTGAGGATACACGCAGGGTAGTCTCTGGATGGCAGAGCATACGCACAGGGAACAGGATCACAATCCACTTGGCTTGCTGGCTTGGAAACTAATGCAGAAGCATTACCTTCTGGGTGCTCCACCCTTAAGTAGCTGAACACAGTCTGATAATGGCAAGCACCTGTTGGACCTGCAGTGCTGTGAGCAAAGGCTAGACACTTGCAGAGCAGTTCATGAAAGTGCTGCCCTGCAGTCAGGATGAAGCAGCACCAGGTTTACCCTTCCTGCCACGGCTACGGTGGGCTTTACGTGAGGCGCTGGGGGGCTCCAGACAGGGGTCCTGACAGTAAGGGGCAATGATCTGACCACGTCTGTGTTAATACAGTAGATTCAGTCACCAAAATTACATCTCTCTGTTGGACAAACAAATAGTCCAATCTCGAGTAAGTGGCATGCATAGACGAGTAAAACATGTAATCACATTCGCCAGCATGGAAGGCCCTCCAGACATCCAGCCAGCTGCAGACTGTCCTGGGTACGTCGTACGTGTCGAATCACGGTGTCAGATCTCGGATCTAGAGGGACATTAAAGTCACCCGTCACCACTAGGGTCCCAGCGAAAAAAGCAGAAAGGCGACAAAATATAGACGCCAAACAGCGGTGTTGGTTAGTATTTGGGAGGTAGATGGAGGCAAAGGTATAACGCACCTCGGCAATTGTACATTTCACAAATAAAAATCTTCCCTCTGAATCAGTGAGGACGTCCTCCAGAACCATCAGAACGTCTCTAGAAAAAAGGATTGCCACCCCACGGCTCTTTCCCCCATGATAATAATCACTAAAGTAGCTTATCGGGAAAGGCAGAGTCACGTAAAATTGGGGGTGACCCAAGTCGGAAATGTGTTTCTTGGAGAAAGACCACTGAGGCCTTATGTGGCCGAACCTCTCTCAGAAGTCAGCGGCGTTTCTCAGGCGCATTAATGCCCTTCGTATTATTATGTAAGAAAACGGAGGGCTTTCGGGGAAAAACCTTGTGTTGCAGACATGACAATGACAGACAGAAAATTCAACAGGACAAACACCAGACAGGACCAAACCAGACGTGAACAAGGACAAGTACACGAACAAACAAAAACAAAACAAAGGGGAGGGGGTCGGGAGGGACAGAAAGGAGAAGAAACCAAAAACAGAGGGGAAAAAAAAAAAGTATAAAAAAATATAAAATAAAAATAAAGGGGGGCAGGAGTGAATCAAAGAGGAAAAGAGAAAAGAGTGACAGGAGTAGAAAAAGAAAAATATAACAGACTAACACTAGGAAAGTACACGTCACAATATATTCCACTGGTTAATAAATATAAAAGAAACAGACTGAAACCAATGTGGCTTAGTAGGAAGGTAACCAAGGAAATGAAAAATAAAAAGAAGGCATTTAATAAAGCATGTAAAAATCGATTATATGGGCTAAACTAGAAAATGAAAAATAAATAGCCAAAGCAAGCAAGACAAACCCTAAAAGATTCTTTAGGTACATAAATTCTAAAAAACCCAAGAGTGAAACTGTAGGTTCACTAAAATCTGAGTCAGGGGTATTGTTAACTGAAAATCAGGATAAGGCATAAATTTTGAACGATTATTTTTCTTCAGTATTTATCAAAGAGAAACCTATAACAGGAGACATGCAATTCATTAATAAAAACTTACTGATACAAAGTGAGTGGTTCACTCAGGACAAGGTTTTGCAGCAATTAAACAAAGTGAAGGTGAATAAAGTCCCAGGGTCGGATGGAATTCACCCTCGAGTACTGAGGGAGCTATGTGTTGAAATATGTAAACCTCTGTTTAATCTTTCAAGATTCTTTTCTTTCAGGAATTGTACCAAAGGATTGGAGAAAAGCTGACGTGGGTGCCTATATTTAAGAAAGGTTTAAAATTTGTGCCTGGGAATTCTAGACCTGTGAGCTTAACATCTGTGGCTGGGAAAGTATTTGAGGGGTTACGAAAGGATAATATTCAGGAATGTATTGGGAGGTATAATGCAATTGGCAAGAATCATCATGGTTTTATGAAGCACAGATCATGTCAGACTAACCTAATTATGTTCTATGAGGAAGTAAGCAGAAGTATAGATGAGGGGGTCGCAGTGGATGTGATTTACTTGGATTTTGCCAAAGCTTTCGACACAGTTCCACACAAAAGGTTACTATTTAAATTAAGAAAAATTGGTCTAGATAAAAATACTTGTTCTTGGATAGGAAACTGGCTAAAAGATAGGGTACAGAGAGTGGCCATAAATGGTACATTTTCAAGATGGACATCAGTGATAAGTGGCCTTTATCAAGGAATGATGGGCCGAAACGTCAGTCAATGGACAGGTATTTTAATCTGTACCAATAATTTTTTTTGTTTTATTCAAACCCTGATGTGCTGCCTAATCTGTGTTTGCTATATCCTTGTATGAAGGCATTTGCACTCCGGTACATTTACTGTCTTTGGCGTGTCTGGGTCCAATATTGAACTTGTTTATATTATATATACACACACACCAAATGTTAAATACTACAGTAACGATACCTAAGCGATTCTACTCACGAAGCATGAATTATCTAGATCAAGACAGTACTGGTTTTAAAGTTTTAATGAAAGAAGATAAAAAATACAACTTTACACAGTGCCAGTATCACATTAAAAACAAGATATATACAAAATATTCGAAAACATGCAAATACAGTTCTTGAAATATAATGGGACTTACATAGAAAATATAATTGGAGTAGATACTTCCATGGATATTTCCTTGATTTCAAATGTCCCAGAGGCTTCTTAGATGTTCACTCAACCCAGCATTTTGGAGAAATACCTTGAGTTTTGGTGAGCTTGCTATACAAAAAGCTGGCCCCTCACCCTCTTTCTCAACCATTTGGTTCCCGGATCAAGTTTCCCTGCAGCCCCAGAGCAGATCAGATAAGAGGGTTGTAAAAACCAGTGGCCTTTTGCTATGCAAACTCTGTTGCAAAGACCAGAGAAAAAAAAACACCAATTCTGCGTTTCAAATCTTGCAGAAAATGATGCCTGTTTGTGACATGTTGAAAGCTTAGAAGTATTGCCTCCCACCAAAGCAAGGTGCAAAAATTAGAGGTGATGCAAAGTTCACAAGCTTCACCTCGTACAGCGGTGTGGTGCAAGTAGAGAAGCTGCAAAGTGTATTGTTATCACTGTACATATCAGAGAAGCACAAAAATTAAAGGTTGAAAGAGTCCATATGAGTTGACTCACTCAGAGGTGAGGCGCAACAATTACAAGTGTTGCAGAGTTCACAAGTGTTGCCTCACACAACAGCGAGGTGCAAAAATTAAAGGTGCTATAAGGTGCTATGCAGTCGACATAAGTGAGAGGACGCATAGGTTGAAAACCATATAAACCTTCACATCAAAATAGCATTTCCTAATATTACGGCAGATATCCCCAAGTGGAACTGATACATCACCCACATCCCTCCAAAAACCCAGCGGGGTCAGGACGATACCCCTGGCCCAGCAAAACATAAGCAAACAAGTGGAAAATATCCACCCACCTATCCAACATCTACATGTAGTACAGCGCCGTGCTGTAAAGGGTGTAAAAAAAAAAGGGGGGAATATCAATAACGAAACGTGTGTAGCTGTGCAAGCAAGGTACATGAGCAAACTCAGGGTCCATAGGACTGAAGTGAGGACGAGATCTTCAATTGCAATCGGGACAGAAGGGATCAATACTCGGAGTAAGACAGGGATCAGGATGGGACACAGTACCGGATCTGTAACTGGGGTTACCATGCATTATAAACGGGATTAAGCAGAGCATAAGCAAGAGATCTTCAGAAAAGCCCTCAGGGGGGTACATTAAGCATCTGCTTCGGGATCAGGGGGTGCTGGGGTCCTATCCTGGGATCAAAGGTGTCAGCCACAAAACCGCTGCCTGCAGGCTCCAGATGGAACCACTGGAGCAACTCGGCAATCCTCCGACTCCCAGTTCCGGACGCTGAGCACCGGCAAATCCAGCGCTGCCATAAAGGAGGGAACGTCAGAGGGGAGGCAAATGGTATGGCGCAATCCATTCATCTGGACCGATAAGGCGAAGGGAAAACCCCATCTGTAAGTAATGTCGGCCTGTTGTAATACCCGAGTCACAGGTTGCAAACTGTGTCTGGCCGCTAGAGTAAAGGGGGACAGATCTTGAAAAAATTCAGGAGAGCCACCCTGGAAGGCCCATGAGCGTGACGTTCGCGCTTCAGTCATAATTTTCTCCTTCAGGGCATAATCCGGTAGACAGCAAATGAGATTGCGAGGTGGTGCGGTCAGTGACGGTTTCAGGCGCAAAGCCCTGTGAACTCTGTCCATAGGAATCAGAACTTTCAGACTGCTGGCCTAGCACCATGCAGAAAGCCTCGGTGAGAATGGCGCACAAATCCTCCGGTCCCTCTGATTCCACCAGGCCACAGATGCGAATGTTGTGTCGCCGGCCCCGATAATCGAGGTCATGGACGCGTCGCTGCAACTCACCGAGGGCTGATGGAGGAGGGGGTCGAGCCGGGGGATGATTCGTTCGGTCTTCCAGGCAGCTTACTCGAGACGTCAAAGCCTCGACATCCATCCTGACCTCTCTAATATCTCTGGTGAAGCGCTCTCACAGGTCCGCTACTAGATCAGTTAGGTCTGCTTTAGTAGGGAGAGCCAAGATGAGGCGTTCCAGGCGGCAGATGGCTTCAGTAGAGTCCGCCACCGGATTTGAAGCAGAAGGCCTGTCCGCCATTTTGTCACACGGCGTGGATGAATCCGCAGCCAGGGCCGGAGAAGCATCCAGCGGGCCAAAGGTGTGGAGTTGTTGTGGGCTGTGGTCTTAGGGGTGGTTAGTCGAGCTTTGCCACGAAACATGACCTGATATAGCAACAGAAAGCAAGTTACCTTCAGAGGGGAATCAGGAGCTGATTGCTTATGCGGCCATCTTGGTCTCAGGTCAGGACACGCCCCTAATGATAACTTTTTATTGTGCTAATCTGATACTTAAATTCAATATTTTATTTCCTGCAATTTGGCGGTTTTTGCTGAATGTACAATAACTGCTTCAGCGACTCCAATTTTTGCAAATTACAATGAGCATGCGCTAAATAGGGAATTCACCATATTTTCAGTGAAATGATTTCCCTGAAATGTGACGAAAAGCAGAGGATCTAAAGATGATAAGACCCTTAAGAGTCTATCTTCTATAATAACTCCTAAAATGCCATTAATCAAGGGAAAACATGAAATGAATACACCGTGACGCATGTAGCCTACCCATTAACGCCAAAATGCCATAAATCAAGGAAAAAATAAAATGTATACTGTGAGGGATGAAGCCTACCCATTAGCTCTTAATATACAACTAAACCAAGGCAAAAACCAACGTAATTGTTGCACATATGCTGAAAATATGGTCAGTATTTCCAATGTGCGAAGGGAGTGGGCTGGGTGAAACAAGAAGTGTTTTTATTTAAATGTTTTCTGCAAAACATAAAGCATGACTTCAGTTCTGGTAGGATTTGCACATTTAGATATATACAGTAACATTCACCTATTCAGGACTAACGTTCTTATAGAAAATAATAAACAATTAAACATGTACTGATATATGATTACTCAATCTGCATTACATTAGGCTAATGGTGCAATATAATCAATACAGTATCACATGAGATCCTATAGTCATCACATTCCCTGTATGCTGGTGAGCTATGACACATCAGCACAACACACTGACACCTGTATAGTGTCTTCTCTAATTCCCAGCAGTAGCAACAGCCTTTTCTAACTACAGGGATGTGAATTGAATCACTTTTGCCCTGTTTATAACCCTGGATATGCTCCCTCTTACCTGCAACACATAAAGCATGACTTCAGTTCTGGTAGGATTCGCACTTGATATTTGGCTACTACCAGAAACGGAAACTCTGCTCTTTTGGTTCCTCCCTGCTAAGGGAAACTTCTTGCATGAACACGTGCTCATCATTCAGTCTTTTCACTCTGCTGCCATCTACTGGTGGTTTACTAGAAATGCCATTAGTTTACTTCACAATGTAACGTTTTAAAAGGGGGACCTTATTTTGACATACCTTAGGCTAAGGTCAGACGAAAGCAGTTTTAACGTGCGTTTAACCGCACTAAATCACGGCCGTGCTAGCAGCAAATGACGTTCAATGCCGGGCAGCATATGAAGAACGGCCGCACAAAAGTGCGGCCGTGCAACGCAAGTGGCAAACGAACGCATTTTTTCGAGAACGTCAAACCGCTAGTACTGACGTACAGAGTGCGCTGCGTCCGCATAGCGGCGTGTTTGCGTGATTGGGAGACGTCAGACGCTGCACACGTCCGGCCAACATAACGTCCAGACGCAAAAAGGGTTTTATTGATGATCCGTACAAAATCACGGACGAAAATGCGCATCGTATGACCGCTATCGCGTATTCCGTGAAAAAATACGTCCATTCGTTCGAACGCACTTTTTCATGGACAAAGCGAAAAATGCGTTAGTCTGACCCTAGCCTTACATAATACACAATGTAATGTATAGTCTGAACATTAACCCCTTAACGCCGCAGGACATACATTTACGTCCTACATTAGGCGGGCTTTGACGCCACAGGACGTAAATGTACGTCCTCGGCGTTTACAGCCCCCCTCGCTAAATACTTACCTCCTCCGGTCGCTCCCACGCTGCTCTGACTCCCGCGGAGTCAGATCAGTGTGATCCCTCCTCCGGCGCTGTGACGTCATCGCGCCGGTGGCGCGATGACGTCAGTTTCAGGCGCCCCCCCCCGCCGGAGCAGGGGAAACGCCTGGAGGGGAGGGGAGGGATCCTTCGGATCCCTCTATCTCCCGATCACCTGGTCCCCGGCGGCTGTGGCCAGCATCACTGGAAGGGTCACAGCCTGACCTTTCCAGCGATGTATGGGGGGTTAACCCCTTAGTTGCCAGGTCGCGACCGGGCACTAATTTGTGACCGATCGCGGCCTATTTCCGGTGGGGGCCGCCATCTTGGATGGCAGCCCCCACCTCTGGGTCACCCCCCCGGTCAACTGACTCATCGCGCCATGCGCGATGATGTCAGTTAACCGGGAACCCCCTAGCTGCAAAGGGATTTCCTATGGAAATCCCTTGCAGGAGATAGGGGGGTTCTTTGAACCCCTTTATCTCCTGATCGGTGGCAGCTAGGGGGTCATGGCTGATATTGCTGGAAAGGCCAGAGCATGGCCTTTCCAATGATATCAAACATGACCATGGTAAAAGTAAAATAAAAGTGTAAAAAAAGTAAAAATAAAAATAATAAAAAACTAATAAATTAAATAATAAAAAAATAATAAATATAATAATAAAAAAAAAAATTGTTTTTTTTAATGCAGCACTATTGTTCACATTTCAATTATAATGTGAACAATGATGCTTCACTAATGATTTTTTTTTTGGGGGGTTTAGCTAAAATCACGCAATTTCTCCCCAAAAAAAAAATGGGTTCCCCGTTCTAATTTTTTTAACAAATCTACCCCATAGAATATGACCGCAGAGCCTCGGATTATAAAATTTAAAAAAAAAAACACTTTACACACTGTGGAAGATTGAAATTTTATTGAAAATTCACATTTTTTTACATTTTTTGTTATAGCATTTTGGCAGGGCATGACCTATACATATAATAATGATATATTATTAATCTGCCGAGTCTGACGGAAAGAACGATATATAATTTGTCTGGGTGGTATAATAATACGTGACTTAAAAATGGTCAAAATGAGCTCAGCAAACTTCTACTTCCGAAACAGCGCCGAAGTTGTAAAATTACTCCCGTCCTTAAGGGGTTAACCACTTCACTGCGGAGCCATTTCAACCCTGTGAAAATGTTTACGTTTAGGAGCACATATTTATTTAGGGCTACATTACAATCCCCACTTTAAAACGGGGGCGGTAGGGAGTATAAACTGCACCCACAGTTTCCCCCCTACAGCCCCCGTTTTAACAGGGGATTGCAATGCAGGTGCAAAAAATGAGCGCAGCCGCGAGCATCCACTCGATTGAGTCCATAGGACTCCATTGAACCAGATGCCGGTGGTCACATGACCTGCCGGATCTCGTCTCGCGAGATCCAGCCTGTAGGCGCAGTGATACGCATGAAGAGACTGAGGAACTTTTTCCCCCATTCTCTCCCTGCTCTCGCCGGACAGAGGAGGCGGTTGGAGCCACGGTCCTCGCCGCGGGACAGGAAGTGAGTATACGATTCTTATTTTTATTTTTTTGGCTGGTGTTAACGGATTCTGCAGAAACGGAATCCGTTAACACCAACAGGGTTATTCAGAGAGAGGTGAAAATTGCCCCCCTTGCCCCCCTGTAGAGACACCTATGCATGTCCCACAAGTCCAAAGTGATGTACGTCACACTAAGATTTACATTCAATGTGCATGGGTGTCTTTTTAAGGGCTCCTCTATATATCCAGGGTGTGTGGGTGTCATTTTAGGGAATCCTCCATATATTTTATTTATTGATTTATGCATGTTCTTTGTACTTTGCAGACCCCCGTTCATCATTGCTGTGATCTGTTCCTTTGTTTCACCATGTCCTAGCCGGATACTACCACAGCGAAAAATAGCTAAAAGAATTACTGTAACTGGCTTACTGTGTTATGTGTTTAAAGAATATAAAGAGAAAAGGAGAGTAAAGAATGAGGGTACAACCCCCAAATTCTTAGACGTCATGGAGTATATATAAATCTAATTTTATTAGTGAACATAGTCAAATAAATGAAAGTAACGAACGAGAACATGAATTGTATATGAACCGATACAAATATGAAAAGAGTCACAGCCAACAAGAAAAAACTCAGCCTTTAAAAATTGCTGAGCTGCCAATAGCGCTGGAATAATAGTAAATAAATATTATTAGTGTCCCTACACACATATATCTAGGGTTAACAGGCATTAATGATTGTCTGTTACCACTTGGTGGGCCATTACAGCTCAAAAGAGTCTGTATAAAATATACTCCGTTATGTGATCTCAATTGAGCTATCAGATTAACTTGCCCAGTTGTGGCACTTGGTGCCCTAATGAGTATATTGTACAGTGAGACACATCGCAAGAGGAAAGCTAAAACAGAGAGAAAATAATCTACATGATTAGGAGAAATAATTCAGTAGCTTCTCCTGCTATGAGACAGGTTTCCCAATGAGTGGGGAGACAGATCGAAAAAGCAATACAACAGTAGTGTTGAAAAGGAGGTAACCAAATTAGACCTCAATAATTAATCCCTACAGTATAACCCTATTCTGGAATGATTTCTAGCCTGTCCCTATTTTGTCCCTATAAAGTGGAGAGACCAAGCTCAAAAAAAGAAGAATGAGATCCAGAGATAGTAGCAAAATAATTTGCAGCACAGCAGCATCATGATAGTGGAAATAATATGTGAGAAAATAATGCAAAAGGCAAATTAGAGCTGGTTCAATTTAGAGGCGGCAACAGTGACCGCTAAAAAGGGTAAACAGCCATGGTGATAAGAACACGCTCAACGTACGTTTTGCCGCTTAGAGAATGCGGCTTCATCAGGAGCGAGTTTTTTTATTGGGGGTGGGGGACTTCATGGATTCCTGCACCTGGGCCCTGAGGCTTCTAGTTATGCCTCTGTCAAGAAGAGATTGGAATGCAGAAAGCTCAGCGGTAAAACAAAAGAGATCCAACTACTTCTCAATTTTCCAATTAGAAAGTTAAACATCTGCTTCTTTGGCAATTTTATTTAAAAGAGAATTATGATACAGATAGTATTATCATTTATTTGTGATGCAGTTTAAGACTAGTCAAATCTTCATATTTGTATCAACTATTACATATTTCAGATACCAACATTAGTATATATATAAGTAGCTCGATGAGTCAATTTTTCTTTGTATTTTCAGCCTGCTCAAATCCTCTTTTCAAAAGATGCACATCTTCCCTGTGACAGAGGAAATAAACAATTAAAATAATAAACTATAAGCAATAATTGTGTAATGTACATAACAAAAATATTGTTAAAATACTTAGGGCTCTATTACGTTCTCCGAGCAAATTCGCAATTTTTTTGCACGCAGCATTAAACATTAACGCGTGTAAATTAACGTAGATATTACGATCCAAGCACATTTTTTCATCCATCAAAAAATATCACGCGTAAAAAAGACACCCAAAAACGCGCTCATTAATGTTGCGCGCATAAATCGGTGAGCAGACTGTTTTTTCACCCAATTCATTTCTAGAAACACCCACCGCTTTTTATTTTTTATATTGATAATGACTAAAAACTATTAACTGTAATCTGATCAGTTCCCCAAGATATGTGTGGATAGAGGGGCGAAAGAAATAAAACTGATTTCCTGTTGTACTAATATAGTAACTATAGTAACACATCAAAATGTATAAATACACACAAGACAAGACTAGAGAAACATGGTTAAGCATGGTCACCAATATCCATGGACCACACATGGACATAGCTGCACATACTCATTTTTTCCATGTTTGAGGAATCCCTATAGGATGATATTATGTGTAATTATATTTATTATAGTATGTGGAAGGCAGGGTGGTATTTACTAATGTCTAGTTTCTACAGTATTAGGCCTAATATTAAGCATGAGCACAAACAGTTGATATGGCTGTGATATTCCCTGGATAGTGCAGTGTGGGTATCACACCGCAGAAAGCATTGTGGTTGGTCCCTTTTTGTCGCGGTACTGCAGAGGGCACTATAGAGGGTTTGATGGGGGAATGGAGAGCCTGCTGGATGGATTGGGGTGGGGTGGGGTGGGGACTGAAGTCACCCTAAGTGCTAGGTGGAGAAAGTGAAATGCAGTAGCATTACAAAGCACAACCTCATTATGCAGCTCATTAATTTTACCTTATGGAATAATTTTGGAATGTAATGTTAACATGTTGTGTGGTGGCAGGTAAAGTAAAATTCCTCAAGACTGATACCATTTCACAAGCCTAAATTTTAACACTGCACATTATGTGCAGATGTTTGTGTGAGTGTGTGCAATACACAGCTACCTAATGCTCTGTTTAATACGAGTACAGAGTTAATATTTATAACAGTGTCACCTCTTCCCATGATAGACTGCAGGATTTCTCACGCGCAGCCCCCACTCTCTGGAACGCTCTCCCTCGTGCTGTCAGACTTTCCCCTAACTTCTCTTCCTTCAAACGCTCCCTGAAAACATTCCTATTTAGGGAAGCCTACCACCCAACTCACTGACGCAATCATCAATCACTCTCACCTTACAGTCCTCTCCTCCTGTTTCCAACCCCAGCCCTCCCAGATTGTGAGTTCCTACGGGAATAGGGCCCTCATCTCCTCCTGTACTGTTTGTCAAATGTTGTTCAATGTATTGTAACCCTGTCTGTACTGTGCTTATTGTACAGCGCTGCGGAATATGCTGGCGCTTTATAAAATAATAATAATAATAATAATAATAACAGTGTAACCACAACAGTCTGAACGGAATTATATGTATACAGGAATGGGTTAATGTGAACCCATCTCACAATACTATAAAAATAAGTAATAGTGATCTGGATATTTTTTTTAGTTCTCTATGTGTCATTGCCTGGCATGGATACCATTGCATATCTAGTTTTGTTTTTTTTGGGGGGGTTTTGGCTGATTGTCTCCCGTTCAGTTTTAGCACCTGTCAAAAATCAATCTGTGTACTGTATATATGCTGCAGCAATAATAAAAACACGCACAACCTCTCTATTTTATTGTTTGGGTATGCGTAGAATGTGTAACTATACTGTGCTGTATTTTTTTTTCGTGCTGGTGTATTTCGTTTCAGACGGAACGATCAGATTTGCAGTTACCACCAGCTTTTAAAAGACGTTAAAATTATGCGCACAAACGTCGTTCATAAAAAAGTTGCGCATCGATTGAAATACCATCCACATACCAGCGCACAAACGCATTTCCGCTCACAATGTTAAGTATGGGATGCGCGCACGAACTTGCGTTCACGCAGGGTCACTCACGTTAGACGTTAACGCGCATCGTATGCGCGAACGTCGCAATATGGCGTTCAGCGAGAAGGGTTTTGCCCCTCTCGTTAATGCGCTTTTGCACGCACGCTAAAAAGTGCGCAAAGATTTTAATAGGGCCCTTAGGGTCATAATACGATCATCACGCTAAAATGGGGACAATAAAGGTGGATAATGTGCTCCATAAAAGACTAATTAAGGTGCACTATATGAGAGAGAGGAGATAATCAAGCACCTGTCTTGCACCTAAACTGTGGTCAGGTGCAGGCTGTAGCCAATTACAAGCTTCAGGCCAGTGGAAAAGTGCATTGTGGTCCATTGTGGTGCATTGTGGGCGAACATGCGACGAACACGCGGACATGTTTGGAGTTCGACAAACAGCCGAACGGGCGATGTTCGAATCGAACTCCGAACATATCGAACCGAACAGCTCATCCCTAGTTGCTAGGATTTTAGACACCTGGGAATACGTATGCAGGGAAATCAATATGTATACGTATCTTAATAGTGGTCCTTGTGAGGATTCCTCCTTTTCATCCATACACAGCAAACCATAAAAGATTAATTAAGGTGCACTATATGAGAGAGATGACATAATCATAGCGTTAAAATGTAAATTAGCTGGTACATATAATCCCCTGCTACATAAATTCGCTTAGAGAATAACAATGAAATGTATACTCATCACAAATACTCAGCTGACGTAGTTGCCGTGGTTGCGTTCCTTTAGGTTATTCCTGGAACCGTTATATCACCATCGACCAATTTCCTTAGAGAAATCCTTTGTCAGGTCATCCAGTTCTCAATAAGTAGTGGTAATGATTGAGTATGACTCAAAATTTGGAGTATAAATTATTTTTTAATAAAAAAATTTATTACATTTTTTTATACTCCAAATTTTGAGTCATACTCAATCATTCCCACTACCTATTGAGGACTGGATGACCTGAAGAAGGATTTCTCTAAGGAAATTGGTCGATGGTGATATAACGGTTCCAGGAATAACCTAAAGGAACGCAACCACGGCAACTACGTCAGCTGAGTATTTGTGATGAGTATACATTTCACTGTTATTCTCTAAGCGAAATTATTTAGCAGGGGATTATATGTACCCGCTAAATTACAGTTTAACGCTATGATTAGCGTCATGGGCTCACAAAGCTAAGTCCCGCAGCACACTATATAAGGCGTCCCTTGCAGGCCCAGCACGTGTTTTTTGGGAGGAGATTGTTGTGTTAGTGTGTCTTCTCACTGCCACCAGCTATTGGGGGGGGGGGGTTCTCACATCTACAAAATATCTGGGAATTGTTGTAATCTGTGTGTTCTCACTGCCAGCAACTATTTGGGGGTCTCATTTCTACAAAATATCTGGGAATTGTTGTAATCTTTGTGTACTCACTGCCAGCAGCAATTGTGGGGGTCTCACTTCTAGAAGATATCGGGGAATTGTGGTAATCTGTGTGTTCTCACTGCCAGCAACAATTGTGGGGGTCTCATTTCTACAAAATATCTGGGAATTGTTCTAATCTTTGTGTTCTCACTGCCATCAGCAATTGTGGGGGTCTCACTTCTAGAAGATATTTGGGAATTGTTGTAATCTGTGTGTTCTCACTACCACCCATCAGGGGGTCTCACTGATTTATAGGAGGTTCCTGGGAATTGTAATTTGTGTCTTGTCACTGCCACCTATCAGGGGGTCTCACTGATTTATAGGAGGTTCCTGGGAATTGTAATTTGTGTCTTCTCACTGCCAGCTATCAGGGGGTGTGACATCCTGCGCCCCCTCTGGTTGAAGTAAACAATCAGGTTCTGGACTTTAAGTGCGTCTGGCGCCACCTCTGGCTTCATGGAACCATGCAATCTTGCTCTGGGTATTCAGATCAGGGAAATACACCTGGACTCTATTGGTTCGATTAGACCATTCTGTATATATAGAGACTACTCCCTTAGAAGTGCGCGATCTCATTCTGAGTACAAGCCCATTTCTAGTTTGCCCTGGTCTAGGTCAGTCCTGTTTTTGATATCCTGCCTGTACCTGCTTTCCTGCAGGACTTCTGTGTCTAGGTTTGTGTTTTCTCATGCTTATTCTGTTCCTTGTAGTTCTATTATCATGCAGCATTGATTTCTGGTTCATTTATAGCATTTATCTCATGTTTAGTTCTGCCTATTTCATTGTTTGTTTATGTTCTTGATTTCTGGACTTTCATTGTTATTTTCTGTTTTTTTTGTAATACGTTTGTATTTCTTGTCTTGAGTTTTAAGGCTCTGATTATAGTGTTTTGTACTTTGGTTCTGGATCCCTGCTCTGGGTTTAAGTTCAGTCTTGTTCATTTCGTAGTTTATAGAATAAATATATTTATGTTTTCTAGTCCTGTATTCCTGTCTATGCACTGCTCTTTACGCTCAGACCCTTCCTGCTTTGTCACGTCAGGTTCCCATGCCCAGTCGTTACAGGGGGTCCCACATACTTATAGCAGATTTCTGCGAATTGTAATCTGTGTCTTGTCACTGCCACCCATCAGGGGGTCTCACAGATTTATAGGAGGTTTCTGGGAAATGCAATCTGTGTATTGTCACTGGCTGCCAGCTATCAGGGTGTCTCACTGAGTTATACCAGAGTTCTGGAAATCTTTAATCTAGATAACACAGTTGAATCAGAGTTCTGCATATCTCCAATGTTCTATAACAGAGTCAAATCAGAGTTCTGTATATCTTTAATCTATATCACTCACCATGTCCGAAAGACCAAAAGGACAGGAAGGCGCTCCCAGACACAGATAAGAGGGCAAGCAGCCTCTGTGTCGGGAGGCTGTGCCTCTGGTCGTCGTGGATGTGGTGCATCCTCTGCTTGTCCTTTCTAACTGGTGCTGGCCGTCTTAAGCAGCAGCAACATACAGAGGATTTGGTGGATTGGCTAACCAGGCCATCCTCATCCTAAGAGTCCTCTGCCAGCCAGGCTTGTAGTGGTTTACAGTCTACCTCAGCTGCCAAAGCATCTAATGCAGCCTCCATGTCCACAGCTACTCCTGCCATAGCCTCACTATCACACATGGAGGAGTCAGCTGAATTGTTTGACTACAATGACAGTGACATGCTGCTTGAGGATGTGCAGCAACTACAGTGCTCTGATTCAATCTCTGAGGTTGAGGAAGGGAGTATAATCAACCCAGATGAAGGGGGTGCCAGTGACACACAAATAACTGGCACTCATGTTGCCCCAGAAGCTGCAGCATACTGCCAAGTTGGCTCCAGTGACGAGGAGATAGGGGGTGATGACAATGATGATGAGGTCACTGACTTCACCTGGGTGCCTGATCGTACAGAGAAGTCAAGTGAGGAGGAGGAGGCTCAACAAACGTGAGGCACAACGTCCTCTATGACCAACCGTAGCCAGTCCAAGGCATCAGATGTCAGAGCTGCTCAGGTGCAGAGCGCTGTTGTCTCAAAGCACACATCCAGGAACTCTGCTGTCTGGGAGTTTTTTAAGAAATCTGCAGCAGACCACACCGTTGCTGTTTGTCATCTATGTCAGATGAGGATCAAGCGTGGGAAAGACATCCCACGCTTGGGTACCACGTGCTTGAGGCAACATATGACCACCTGCCACGCATCCTGTTGGCACAACACTTTGCATAGGTCCTCCTCCTCCTCATCTGTCTCTACCCCCACCATATGTCCTGCCATGTCATTGCCTACAACCTCCACTGACAGGGATGATGCTACAGTAATGGGTGTACCAGGTCCTTCCTCACAATGTGAAAGCATCCCATCAGCTGAAGATTTATGCAGTCAGATTACGATGCCCCAGCTGCTGCAGCATATGAAAAATTATAGTCCCAACCATCCCCAAGCACAGCGTCTAAATGCCAGTTTAGCAAAATTACTCGCATTACAGCTGCTGCCTTTCTAGCTGGTGGACTTCCTTCTGTGAATTTGCTGAATGTGCTATACCACAATGGCAGGTTCCAAAACACCATTTCTTTTCACGGAAGGCCATTATAGCACTATACCAGCACGTGGAAGACAATATTATGGAGTCATTGGGAAAGGCAGTCGGCAGCAAGGTGCTCATGACTTTAGACACGTGGTCCAGCAAGCATGGACAGGGCCGTTACATTTCCTTCACGGCACACTGGGTAACTCTGATTGCAGTTGGGAGGGATCAAAGATCCAAGATCTGTGCTGGAGCTTGTTCATCCACTACGCCTCCAGAAAGCTGCTTGTATGAGGTCTGTCTGCTCCACCACCACCTCTCCCTCTTCCTCCTCCTTCTCTGTCTCTGGCGAAGTGGCAGTTAAACTGACGCGTGACAGGGGCTACGCAATGGCTCAAGCAAAAAGATGCCATACTGTGCTTGAGCTGGTTTGTTTAGGGGACAGGAGCCACACTGGGCCAGAAATTCTCTCAGCTCTGCAGGGGCAGGTGCAGAGATGGTTAACACCACGTGAGCTGGGAATGGTCATTTGTGATAATGGCAGCAACCTTCTCTCTGCCCTACGCCTGGGTACGTTGACGTATGTACCATGCCTAGCACACGTCCTAAATCTGGTGGTACAGCGTTTCCTAACCAGGTACCCAGGGCTGGCAGAGCATCTCAGCCAGGCCAGAAAAGTCTGCAGCCACTTCAGACGGTCATTCCCAGCAAGTGTTCGCCTGGCAGAAATTCAAAGAGAATTCCACCTTCCCACAAACCGTCTGATCTGTGACATGCCCACCAGGTGGATCTCGACATTGGTAATGCTGCAGCATCTGCACAAGCAGCAGAGGGCCATCAATGAGTACCTGTGTGAGTATGGCACAAGGACAGGTTCAGGTCAACTTGTTTTTTTCCCCCCGCAGTGGCTGATGATGAAGGATGAATGCACTGTACTGTCCCCATTTGAG
This sequence comes from Leptobrachium leishanense, assembly GCA_009667805.1. Taxonomy (NCBI): domain Eukaryota; kingdom Metazoa; phylum Chordata; class Amphibia; order Anura; family Megophryidae; genus Leptobrachium; species Leptobrachium leishanense. The sequence goes on along the minus strand of CM019064.1, from coordinate 218,143,278 downwards.
GAGGCAACGAGGATGGTGAGCAGGGACAGTGCATGAATCAGTGACACAATTCCTTTAGTGTTCTTGCTGGAGCGCACTCTGCGAGGAATTATAGATGTGGCACTAGAGGCAGAGCATGATGAAAACATAATTTTGCCTCTGTATAAATCAATGGTCAGACCGCACCTTAAATATGCTGTGCAATTTTGGGCACCTGTCTTAAAAAAAAATTATAGCGCTAGAAAAAGTGCAGAGACGGGCAACTAAATTAATAAGGGGAATGGAAGGGTTAAGTTATGAGGAAAGACTAACAAGCTTAAACCTGTTTAGTTAAGAGAAACGGCGCCTTAGAGGGGATCTGATAACCTTTTATAAATATATACGGGGCCATTATCAACCATTGTCTGATAACCTATTCATTAACAGGACTATACACAGGACAAGGTGTCATCCATTTAGACTGGAAGAAAGAAAATTCAGCCTAAAGCATAGGAAGGGTTATTTTACGGTGAGAACAATAAAGCTGTGGAATTCTCAGCCTGTTGAGGTGGTTGGGTCAGAGACCATACAGACTTTTAAAAAGCGACTGGATGACTTCCTGCAGACACAGAATATTAAGGGTTATAATATTTAATATGTGGGTAAAAGCTTCTTGATCAAAGGAGAAATCAGACTGCCATTCTGGGGTCAAGAAGGAATTTTTTCCCAGTATGTTGCATATTGGCAAGCATTTCAGACTGGGTTTTTTGACTTCTTTTGGATCAACAGCAGTAGGTGACGTGGGAGAGGCTGAACCCGATGGACGCATGTCTTTTTTCAGCCTATGTAACTATGTAAGAGCAGCAGGAAGAAGAGGAGGCCTTCCCAAGCTCTCAAGGCCCCAGTCTTTACGCAGACAGCATTCCTGCGGGTCCTCAGGTCAGACAGGAGGAGGATGAGGAGGAATATTTAAGTAGTGGGGGCATTGAAGGTGGGGATTCCTCAAGGGAGGGTTTTGTGTGCCCAGAAACCCAAGGACTAGTACGTGGCTGGGAGGAGAAAGTGTACGATGGGGTCATCCTCATTGACCAGGAAGACTCGGAAGCTAATGCCACCTCCAACCTACACTGCATGGGCTCCCTTATCCTGCAAAGCCTGCTAAAGGACCCCAGGATTTGTGTTATCAAGGAGAGGGATCATTACTGGTTGGCAAGCCTTTTTGATCCATGATACTAGGGTAAAGTTGCAGAGCTCATCCTGCCCGCACAGAGGGAGCACAGGATGAAACAACTTGAGGAAGCTCTAAAGCGACACTTGTGTAACACCTTTCCAGGCACTGGTAGGTTACCAAGTGATGACACAGGTACTTCTGAGGCTGAGGATGATCAGAGGAAGAGCGGAGAAGACTGGGGCCGCTTGACTGATGCCTTTTTTAATTTTTTTAGTCCACGACACCCAGGGACATCAAATGTAGGCACCCATTGCCAGGGTCTTCACCATATGGTGCAGTACTACCTAGGGGCAAGGGCAGACCTGGATACCTTTACCATCCACTAGCTTACTGGGTGTTGAGATTGAATCACTGGCCAGAACATAGTCAATATGCTATGCAGCTACTAGGTTTCCCTTCATCCAGCGTGCTTTCTGAAAGGATGTTCAGTGCCACTGGAGATTTTGTCACAGAAAAAAGAGTGCGGCTGTCCACCGACTCTGTAGACCGGCTGACATTTATAAAAATGAATCAGTCCAGGATCAGCAGCTATCAATCCCTTGATGCTGACGTAACGGAATAGATCGGGATCTCTTCTGCATTCACAAAACCTCCACCACTGCTCTCTTCCACAATACCACAAAGGGGTTACGGTGTGAAGGCACTTGCTGCCACCAAAGGCACAATATTTGGGTGCACTGCCACTGACGCCTATATTACCAGATTCATATCATTTTAATATTGGACTGCAGGGTCCAACCCTGCACTCTTCCAAAATACCACAGAGGGCGGTTTCGGTGTGACGGCACTGTTGTCGACACTAAAGGCCCAATTTTAAAGCACCTATTGTTACTTTCATCCAAAGCCTGCATAAGTTTCACCATAATTTAGCCCAAAAAAATCACTAAACTTGTTCTGCGTGTCCTAAAATGTCTCCTCTTTTCATACAGACTGCCGGCCTAAGCAGTTGTTCATGAATAGATTAAAGGAAAACCGTTTACCGTCATTTGAAATGTCATTTTTTTGTTTCTATACATACTACAAATCCGTCACTTCACGGGCAGGTTATGGGGACCTCCTAGGCACGATATTTGAAGGAATTTTTTGTTTTTATTCTTAACCTTTATTTCATGGAAAACTCCCTTTTCGTTGGAAAACTTTGTTTTTTAACTTTTTGTCCTTGTTTCCTGTCCCCCAGGGCACTACTCGGACCCCCATACCTTTTATGGCAAATATCTTGCATATATGCCCTCTTGGAGGGCACTCTAAAAATCAAACTTTCGAGTCCCATTGACTTGCATTGAGTTCGGTTCGTGTTCGAACTCGAACTTTTGAAATTGTTCGAGTTCGAATGCGAACCGAACACGGGGGTGTTCGGCTCATCCCTACTAGCAACTATCCTTTGTTTTGGATAATGCGCTCCTGCAGGTTTCTCCTTAGCGTCGCTGTTTTAGCATGAGATTACAGGGCAGGCCCTAATCACAGAAGCCTGCCCCGTAGCACGGCGTTAAGCCTCGGGATGCTTGAGGCAGCACTAAGCGCCCTTGGTGGCAGCTAGGGGTTAACTCCAGGACTGGCTTCATCGTGCTATGCTCAGCGCGTCCATAGCACAGGAGAACCACTTGGCTGGACGCGCTGAGCGCGTCCATAGCAGCCAAGTGGTTAACGGGACAGTGAGTTTTCCATGAAATAAGGGTTAAGAATAAAAACAAAAAATTCCTTCAAATATTGTGCCTAGGAGGTCCCCATAACCTGCCCGTGAAGTGGCGGATTTGTTGGATGTATAAAAACATTTAAAAACAAAAAAATGACGTTTCAAATGACGGTAAACAGTTTTCCTTTAATCTATTCATAAACAACTGCTTGGGGCGGCAGTCTGTATTAAAAGAGGAGACCTTTCAGGACACGCAGAACAAGTTTAGTGATTTTTTTGGTTAAATTGTGGTGAAACTTATGCAGGCTTTGGATGAAAGTAACAATAGGTGCTTTAAAATTGGGCCTTTAGTGTCGGCAACAGTGCCGTCACACCGTAACCCCTCTGTGATATTGTGGAAGAGTGCAGGGTTGGACCCTGCAGTCCAAAAAATTAAAATGATATAAATCTGGTACAGGCGTCAGTGCAGCCAAATATTGTGCCTTTGGTGGCAGCAAGTGCCTTCACACCATAACCCCTTTGTGGTATTGTGGAAGAGTTCAGTGGTGGAGGTTTTGTGAATGCAGAAGATGTAGTGTTCTGGATAATACGAGACATCTTGGGTTTTCATTAATAGGTTTATTAACAAGTAAGCATACAGGTTTCCTATAACAGCAACTGGCTGCATCACTAGTCAGCCTCAACTGGCAGACAAAATGGATGACCAACTGTCAACAGCCAAACTCCAAAAGAAACACCCACTTCCCCCCATTGGCAGCCAGCACAACTACACCACAGAAGACATCCCCGATCTATTCCGTTACGTCAGCATCAGGGGATTGATAGCTGCTGATCCAGGACTGATTCGTTTTTATAAATGTTAGCCGGTCTACTCTTTTGTCTGTAACAAAACCTCCAGCGGCACTGAACGTCCTTTCAGAAAGCATGTTGGATGAAGGGCAACCTAGTAGCTGCATAGCATATTGGCTAAATTCTGGCCAGTGATCCAATCTCAACACCCAGTAAGCCAGTGGATCATCTGCTGGAAAGGTATCCAGGTCTGTCCTTGCCCCTAGGTAGTCCTGAACCATATGGTGAAGACGCTGGCAATGGGTGCCTACATTTGACGTCCCTGGGCATCGTGGACTAAAAAAATAAAAAAGGCATCAGTCAAGCGGCCCTGGCCTTCACCACTTATCCTCTGATCTTCTGCAGCCTCAGAAGCACCTGTGTCATCACTTGGTAACCTACCAGTGCCTGGAAAGGTGTTACATAAGTGTCGCTTTAGAGCGTCCTCAAGTTTTTTCATCCTGTGCTCCCTCTGTGCGGGCAGGATGAGCTCTGCAACTTTACCCTTGTATCGGGAATCAAGAAGGCTTGCCAACTAGTAATGATCCCTCTCCTTGATAGCACGAATCCTGGGGTCCTTTACCAGACTTTTCAGGATAAGGTAGCCCATGCAGCGTAGGTTGGAGGTGGCATTAGCTTCCGAGTCTTCCTGGTCAATGAGGATGACCCCCATCGTGCACTTCCTCCTCCCAGCCACATAGTACTAGTCCTTGTGTTTCTGGGCACACAAAACCCTCCCTTGAGGAATCCCCACCTTCAATGCCCCACTACTTAAATATTCCTCCTCCTCATCCTCCTCCTGTCTGATCTGAGGAGGACCCGCTGGAATGCTGTCTGCGGAAAGACTGGGGCCTTGAGAGCTAGGGAAGGCCTCCTCTTCTTCCTGCTGCTCTGCCTCTAGTGCCACATATATAATTTAAACAGGAAAACAACACAGCGCTTTAAGAGACCTAAGTCCAAAAAAGTCAGTGGGGTAGACACTCAATATGTCCGTAAACAAAAGTCGCTGTCTTTAGGAGTGGATCTTCTCGAAAATGCAGATGAGATGTGCACTGTAGGGAGGAAACACAGAAAAAAGGGACCAAAATTGCGCAGTATGACAGCACCCAAGATGAGAGTAATGTATATTGATGATAAACTTTAAATTATTTAAAATTTTAAATAATTTTTAAACAACTCTTATTGCTGTCTGCCTCCATAACTCCTGCAAAAGAAGGTTTGGGGAACACCTTATGATTCCCTATGCATACTGTGACGGAGCCAATAGAGGCTCAATTGAGTGTGAGTTTGAATTTGGCTACTCCCTTCTAGAATACAAAGTTGTTTGTGATTTATTGCACTAGGAGGTGCTTTTTTTTGGTTTCTGCCAATTTTCCTACAGCATTCCTATTTTTGGAGATTTCCGGAGAAGGCGCTTGAAGGTCCTATGGGCACCTAATAGAAAGTCCCAGCTCGCCTTATTCCTAAGAGCCGGTTGTAGGCTCCACAGAATGTGAGTTTATCATCAATATACATTACTCTCATCTTGGGTGCTGTCATACTGCGCAATTTTGGTCCCTTTTTTCTGTGTTTCCTCCCTACAGTGCACATCTCATCTGCATTTTCGAGAAGATCCACTCCTAAAGACAGCGACTTTTGTTTACGGACATATTGAGTGTCTACCCCACTGTCTTTTTTGGACTTAGGTCTCTTAAAGCGCTGTGTTGTTTTCCTGTTTACATTATTGTCACTCGGGTATTTAGAGAAACCCCCATACACAGCATTCAGCGAGTGGGATAGACACCATTCCGGTGGGCGCTTCACCCCCCCTTTTTCTTTTCCACATTTATAATTCCCCGCAGAGTGTGCTCCAGCAGGAACACTAAAGGAATTGTGTCACTGATTCATGCACTGTCCCTGCTCACCATCCTCGTTGGCTCCTCAAATGGTGACAGTACAGTGCATGCATCCTTGATCATCAGCCACTGTGGGGGAAAAAAAAAGAGTTGACCTGAACCTGTCCTTGTGCCATACTCACACAGGTACTCGTTGATGGCCCTCTGCTGCTTGTGCAGATGCTGCAGCATTGCTAATGTCGAGTTCCACCTGGTGGGCATGTCACAGATCAGACTGTTTGTGGGAAGGTGGAATTCTCTTTGAATTTCTGCCAGGCGAACACTTGCTGGGAATGACCGTCTGAAGTGGCTGCAGACTTTTCTGGCCTGGCTGAGAAGCTCTGCCAGTCCTGGGTTCCTGGTTAGGAAACGCTGTACCACCAGATTTAGGACGTGTGCTAGGCATGGTACATGTGTCAACTTACCGAGGCGTAGGGTAAAGAGAAGGTTGCTGCCATTATCACAGACGACCATTCCCAGCTGAAGCTGGCGTGGTGTTAACCATCTCTGCACCTGCCCCTGCAGAGCTGACAGAATTTCTGGCCCAGTGTGGCTCCTGTCCCCTAAACAAAACAGCTCAAGCACAGTATGGCATCTTTTTGCTTGAGCCATTTCGTAGCCCATGTCACGCGTCGGTTTTACTGCCACTTCGCCAGAGACAGAGGAGGAGGAGGAGGAGGAAGAGGTGGTGGAGCAGACAGACCTCATACAAGCAGCTTTCTGGAAGCATGGTGGATGAACAAGCTTCAGCACAGAGCCCCATCTTGGATCCCTCATCTGTCATAGATTACAAATAGCAATGGTGCGGTCTGCTGCACAGTTCTTAAAGAGCTCCCAGACAGCAGAGTTCCTGGATGTGTGCTTTGAGACAACAGCGCTCTGCACCTGGCAGCTCTGACATCTGATGCCTTGGACTGGCTAATGCTACGGTTGGTCATAGAGGATGTTGTGCCTCATGTTTGTTGTGCCTCCTCCTCCTCCTCACTTGACTCCTCTGTTCGATCAGGCACCCAGGTGGAGTCAGTGACCTCATCATCATTGTCATCACCCCCTATCTCCTCGTCACTGGAGCCAACTTGGCAGTATGATGCAGCTGCTGGGGCAACATGAATGCCAGTTGTTTGTGTGTCATCACTGGCACCCCCTTCCTCTAGGTTGATTATACTCCCTTCCTCAACCTCAGAGATTGAATCAGAGCACTGTAGTTGCTGCGTATCCTCAAGCAGCATGTCACTGTCATTGTAGTCAAACAATTCAGCTGACTTCTCCGTATGTGAAAGTGAGGCTACGGCAGGAGTAGCTGTGGAAATGGAGGCTGCATTAGATGCTTTGGCAGCTGAGGTGGACTGTAAAGCACTACAACCCTGGCTGGCAGAGGACTGGGAGGATGAGGATGGCCTGGTTAGCCAATCCACCAAATCCTCTGTATGTTGCTGCTGCTTAAGACAGCCAGCACCAGTTAGAAAGGACAAGCATGCCCCTGCAGAGGATGCACCACATCCACGACGACCAGAGGCACAGCCTCCTGACACAGAGGCTGCTTGCCCTCTTATCTGTGCCTGGGGCGTCTGCCTGTCCTTTTTGGTCTTTCTGACATGGTGAGTGATATAGATTAAAGATATACAGAACTCTGATTCAACTCTGTTATAAAAATTGGAGATATGCTGCAGAACTCTGATTCAACTCTTGCATAAAGATTAAAGATTTCCAGAACTCTGGTATAACTCAGTGAGACACCCTGATAGCTGGCAGCCAGTGACAAGACACAGATTGCATTTCCCAGGAACCTCCTATAAATCAGTGAGACCCCCTGATGGGTGGGGGTGTGACAAGACACAGATTACAATTCGCAGAAATCTGCTAGAAGTATGTGACACCCCCTGATAGCTGACTGTCAGTGACTGAGAAGACACGGATTACAATTCACAGAAATTTTAGGGAAGTATGTGACACCCCCTGATAGCTGACTGTCAGTGTCTGAGAAGACACGGATTACAATTCACAGAAATTTTATGGAAGTATGTGACACCCCCTGATAGCTGACTGTCAGTGACTGAGAACAAACACTTTCCACCACCAATTCCCAGATATCTGCAACAAGTGAGACCACGCCAATAGCTGTCACTGACTGAGAAGACACACTTTCCACCAATTCCCAGATATCTGCAACAAGTGTGACCCCCCAATAGCTGTCACTGGCAGTGAGAAGACACACTTTCCACCAATTCCCAGATATCTGCAACAAGTGAGACCCCCCAATAGCTGTCACTGACTGAGAAGACACACTTTCCACCAATTCCCAGATATCTGCAACAAGTGAGACCCCCCGCAATAGCTGTCACTGGCAGTGAGAAGACACACTTTCCACCAATTCTCCGATATCTGCAACAAGTGAGACCCCCCAATAGCTGTCACTGACTGAGAAGACACACTTTCCACCAATTCCCAGATATCTGCAACAAGTGAGACCCCCCACAATAGCTGTCACTGGCAGTGAGAAGACACACTTTCCACCAATTCTCAGATATCTCCAACAAGTGAGCCCCCCAAATTGCTGCTATCACTGAATGAGAAGACACACTTTTAACCAATTCCCAGATATCTGCAACAAGTGAGCCCCTTTAAATTGCTGCGGTCACTGACTGAGAAGACACACTTTCCACCAATTCCCAGATATCTGCAACAAGTGAGCCCCCCAAATTGCTGCTGTCACTGACTGAGAAGACACACTTTCCACCAATTCCCAGATATCTACAACAAGGGAGACCCCCCCAATAGCTGTCACTGGCAGTGAGAAGACACACTAACAGAACAATCTCGTCTCACTCCTGCAGAAAACACATGCTGGCTGGGCTGGGTTCAAGCCTTATATAGTGTTCTGCAGGACGTAGCTCTGTGAGCCTATGAGTGGGCAAAATTTGCCCAACCTGGACTCTGTGCCGTGATTGGCATAGTCTTGCACCTGTCTTGCACCTGACCTGTGGTCAGGTGCAAGGCTGTAGCCAATTACAAGCTTCAGGCCAGTGAAAAAGTGCATTGTGGTCCATTGTGGTGCATTGTGGGCGAACATGCGGCGAACACGCGGAAATGTTCATAGTTCGCGAACAGGCGATGTTCGAATCGAACTCCGTACAGCTCATCCCTAGTTGTCAGGCAGACCCCCAGCCGGTGATCGGCAATGTGGGAAGGGAGGCGGGCCGTTTTTTTGCGCGCAGACGAACGAAACGCCACGGGGCATACTATGCCATCCTGCGGAATTAAACCCCGCGCGATGCAGGACGGCATGGTCCGCCCCGCGTCGTTAAGGGGTTAAAGAATATTCTTCTTCCTTGCACTAACTCTTGTCTGGTGTCTGGGGAGATACACTTCGAATTGTACAGCACTCCCTCATGTTCTGGCTGAGGGTTGTTAGAGAAGGAAAGCTGCTGTGTCTCTGCTTGACTGGAGAGAATAGATGGATGCTGTAACAGATTCGGGTCTGATCCCCAGACTGGAGACGAGTCAACCCCAGTTGCGCTTACAATAACTAAATTAAGGGCCCTATTACATTCTTCACTCAAAAACGCACGCAAAACGCGTAAATTTTGCGCCAAGCGTTAAACGTTAACGCGCGGAAATCAACGTTGGAATTAAAATCCTTGCGCATTTCTTCAACTGTCAAGCAATAACGCGCGTTAAACAGACGCGCGTAGTAACGTTGCGCGCAGAAATCAGTGTGCGGACTGGTTTTTTTCACGCAATTCAGCCAATCAGAATTAAGAACCACAATTATCTCACATTACGTTTTTGCGCCTCTCAAAGTCAATCTGAGCATATATGCTGCAGCAATAATAAAAACACGCACAACCTCTCAATTTTATTGGTTTGGTATGAGTAGAATGGGCAACTATACTTTGCTGCATTTTTTTTTTTGGGCTGGTGTATTTGGGTTCAGCCAGATCGTTCAGATTTGCCATTAACAGCTTTTAGGAGTTGATAAAATTATGTGCGCAAAGGCTATGCGTTAATTCCAGCGCATAGATTGTAATACGATCCCCGTACCAGCGCACAAACGCATTTGCGCTCACAATGTTAAGTATTGGACGCACGCTGTAAAGTACGCAGGCGTAGCGTTCGCGCAGGTTCACCTGCGGTAGATGATTATGTGCGTTTGTTGCACTGACATTGTAATACGATGTTCAGTGCAAAGGGTTTTATCCCTCGCGTTAATGTATATTTGCGCCAGCGCAAACGTTTGCGTGAAGAGTGTAATAGGTGGCCCCAATCGACTCTTAGGTCCACTTCCAATCTGAAAAAAATGGAAAATAATATATGGTGTAGTATTTCGATTATAAAATTAATTTATTAAAATTCCAAAAAGCAAACTCACAAATAAAATGCACATAACCAAATGTGCATATGTGCATTGGCCACATTGTAAATGGAAAACAGCTGTTAATTGTGAAATTAAAGATCTGGGGTTTTGGGTGATTATAAAAAGGGAATTTATGGCATTAGCAAGCATGCTCCCAAGGAAGTGAGAGTGACCCTCACGAAACGCGTTGAGCAGCTTAGGAAAAAGATCGCGATTCTGGACCAAAGAACCCCGTCCGGGACCAGCACCATTGGACCGGAGGACAGATGATTGACCACCTGGGACTGTGATCGGGAGGTTTGGGCCACTGCGGCCAATGCACATATGCACATTTGGTTATGTGCATTTTATTTGTAAATTTGTTTTTTGGAATTCTAATAAATTAGTTTTATAATTGAAATACTACACCATATATTATTTTCCATTTTTTTCAGATTGGAAGTGGACCTAAGAGTCGATTGGGGCCGCCCAAACTGTATCTGGTTAAAAAGCACTATTTTTGCGCCATTCTATGTTTTTGTTTGTATATGTGATTGAAGATATTGGGTGTACCTGTGAAGCGTGTAATAGGGCCCTAATTGTTTTAGATATTAGGATTGCTTTTTTGCAGAGCATCATTATTTAACAAAATTTGTAGCTGTCTTTCGACTCATTTTCCAGATGGGTGTGTAGCGCTGGTTTAAAACACTGTTGCTGTAGTACTTATTTTTGGCCATCAGAGGGAGACAAGCGCAATGTAAGAGACACTGGACAATGGGACTACGTTTTCCAGCATGCTTTGCGCTGGGAACAGGAAGTGGGTGGGGAGAAAAAGACTTACATCCGCAGCCTCGTGCAGAGGAAACCCAGAGCGCGCCGAGGAGTGAAGAGAGCAGGACGCACGTGAGACAGGCAATGATCGTGACCAGGCCGGAGCGCAGGTGCGGCCTTGCGGAGCTGGAGATCGGTTCACATTACTTGCCAGAGACCTAGCGATCCACCGCTGTAATGCCCCGCGCCGCGGTCGGACCGCGGCCGCCATGTTGGGACGCCTGACAAACTCACCTGAGGTCCCTCGTGGCGCGTCGCTCCCTGGTTCCGGCCTGCAGCTCGAGGGAGGAGAGCCAGGATGTGTCCCACGCCGCCTCCGCGATCCGTCTGAGCAGAAGGCAGGCGCGCATGCGCGATCGCCCATCCTAGAGTATGAAGACCTAGGTACTCTGGCGCCCTCTGCTGGTCAAGTTAAGGTACTGCACCCCACCTGCACTGGAGATCCTCGTATACCACCAATTAATTTACATAGCACTCAGGTATCCTCATTCCACCTGCGAGTTCCAGGTGAACGGTGTTCGTATGATTCCTTGAACCCTATTTAAACCTGCCGCCTTCTCCATCTCACTAACCAGGTTATACTGTGGTTATACCACGTTACCCAGTGGTTCCCCTTCGTGTTCCTCTAAAAGGATTCTGACTTCCGTTCCTGCTGCCGATACGGTACAACGCTGCTCTGGTTCCTGTTGCCACGGTACAACGCTGCTCTGGTTCCTGTTGCCACGGTACAACGCCGCTCTGGTTCCTGTTGCCACGGTACAACGCCACTCCGGTTCCTGTTGCCACGGTACAACTCCGGTTCCTGTTGCCACGGTACAACGCTGCTCTGGTTCCTGTTGCCACGGTACAACGCCGCTCTGGTTCCTGTTGCCACGGTACAACGCCGCTCTGGTTCCTGTTGCCACGGTACAACGCCGCTCTGCTTCCTGTTGCCACGGTACAACGCCGTTCTGCTTCCTGTTGCCACGGTACTACGCCACTCTGCTTCCTGTTGCCACGGTACAACGCCGCTCCGGTTCCTGTTGCCACAGTACAACGCCGCTCCGGTTCCTGTTGCCACAGTACAACACCGCTCCGGTTTCTGTTGCCACAGTACAGCTCCACTCCGGTTCCCGCTGCCACAGTACAGCTCCGCTCCTGTTGCCACGGTACAGCTCTGCTTCCGCTCCTGTTGTCACGATACAGCTCCGCTTCTGTTGCCACGATACAGCTCCACTTCTGTTCCTGCCATCACGGTACAGCTCCATTCCGCTTCCATATTCAAGATTGCCATTGCAGTACCAGTTCCACCTCTCGGCATACCTCTATTCCTGGACTACTTCCAAGATTACAACCGTACTTATTTAGCCTTACAACTCTTCGTTCTGGACTTTTATTTCTGTCAAAAGAAACTTTACATTGCTTTATTCTGGACTTATATTTTGTTGCCTTCAGTAAAGTTTAACCAATCATATTTCTTCTGGTCTCCTCCTTCGGCTTGCCATTGGGTTCCATACACCCAACACCATACAGGGGTCAAAGCCTCTGTCCTTACAACCGCTGATACGTTTACACAGATACAGAGTTGCTGAAGGACCCCGAGTTAGGAGACCGCAGATGACCTAATGGGAGTGCAGGTGGTGAGCTGAGCATCTTGTGGCAGAAACGGACAAACAAGACAAGCGGATCCGGTGGCACAGAGTCTCAGTCAAGTCGAGCGGAGAGACGTCCTGGGTCGAGCAGTGTATCTGGCGGATGGGTGAGAGGCCTTCCCGGCCACAGTAAAATAATAAAGCACGCTGCAAGTTTGTCTAAACCTACAGGGCCCCAACGTGACTAGTCGAAGACACATTTAAATCATTCACTGGTCAGTTGAATCTTGTACCCGGGTACCAACACACGCATACACGTACACCTTTTGGAACACAACCTGTACGGGACTCACATTCCAACAACGAAGGGGTTAATATTCATTTTTCTTTTCCGCTGCGCTTTTTCTCGCATAAACGAACTTCTGTAAATATATATGTATACCGTGTTGCTCTATATATGCCAGTTTATTTGAGATCAGTAAACTATATAACTTATAAAATTCACAACAGTGCTGGTGTATATTTATTCCCTAGTGTGGGGAGACTGACCCGAGGTTTAAATTCAGCGGCTCCTCCAGGAGTGAGCGCTACAGGTGTATAACAAAACATGTAGATAATTCTCTAAAAAGCTCTCATACTGTATTCTTACCAGGCCTGCAGTGACATAGCAAAGTGGATATGTGGTGGATGAAATCCATTAAATGTACTAGAAGCCACTACTGTGTAGGCTCCCACATTGTAATATAAAAGCCAGTCTCCTATACACAGCTCAGGTAGATAGAGATGTTCAGCAATCTGATCCATAGGATCACAGGTTGGTCCCCATAGGCTGCTCATATAGAGGGGCTGCTTTGGAGAGGGTTCCTGTGGGAAATAAAATAGGAAATGGTAATCAACAGAGTAAATAATATAACAATCATGAGAGCAAACTGAATAATAAGTCTTAGGCTGGGTTCACACCTCCCCGTTCATGCGTTTTATAGCGCGCAGGAACGCTGTTTAAAACGCTTAGGTGTGAACGGGGCCTTAATGTTAAAAGGAAGGGCTCAGGGCTCACTGGAACTGTTGCAATTTGCAGAAGGCCTACTACAACTATATAGAGCTAATGGGT